>OY744557.1:6644207-7009923 GCA_963556235.1 Cryptophagus acutangulus
AATGATAATAAAATCAGTTACAATAACGAGCCTCGTATCTCTCCTATCTGACGTTGTGTATGTCCAGTTTGCAGTTTGTGAAAAGAAAACTGATGATACATTAAATTTTGCACGTAATGATGTGCAAAAAGGAAAAGAAAAACCAACATACTACAGATATATTGAATTCGTATATTTTATGAAGCCAAGTCGAGAATTGATGACCTGTTACGACATGAATAATGGCGAACAACCACATGATAACGCTTGTATATGGACTTCACCGGCTAATTTCAGGCCTGTCGCTTTCAGTACTCTCACTATTATTAGATCTATGATGTATGATAAAACGAAGGTTTGTGTTTCAACAGAACATATCCGGCTTTAAATGCATTTGTATTTTTTCAAGTCGTAATGTTCTTGTATAATTTGAACGGGGAGAAAACGATGGTATCACAAGTGAGAGGTGCTAAATAGTTCACACACGTGTGCCTCAGGTTTAAATCGAGACGCGTACAGCGTTTTAATTCGAAATTTTTCAAAAGATGGCGAAACAAAAGGCAAACAACGTAACGAGGCCCGGACACAAAATGTGCTTTAACTTTATCCAATCTTACAATGGCGCAACGATCCGGATGATCAACATACATACAAGATTAGAATCTTCTAGCTTTAAACAAGACTTCTGTTTATCAGATAAAGTTAATGCCCAGACAAGAATTTCAGATTTTTATCACTCACTCTATCACTTTTATTTTGCCAGGCGCATCCACCAATTTCAAAAATGCTTCTTTATCTTGGCAGTATTTCATAAAAAATGTATTAAAATTCAAATTTCCATATTAAGTCGTTATTGTATATTCTAATTACCATAATAAATGAATATGATACTTGCCGCACTAATTATGCATTTAGATAAATCAAAATAAACGGGGTTAAATTGCTGCATATTTAGATATTTTGCAAAACAATTGCAATGAAATGATATTCACTATTAATAATAAAGTTTCATATTTGTGCGTAATTTCCCCATTAGACAATCAAGCAACTTAAAGCCCACTTCCAACCACTTAACGTAACGTAAAATGGAGAAAATCGTTTTTCTGATTGGTCTGCAAGTCAGAATACAGACCAATCAGACAAATTAATTTTATAATTATAGTACGTTACGTTAAGTGGTTGTGAAGCAGCTTTACTGCAATCGTTTATCATTGGCAACAGATGAACATTTCTCATCCGTGATCCATATGTGATCCTTTTTTGCTTATATGAAATAAATTTATGTAATGATAGTCCGATCAAAGTTTCGTCTAAAGGTCGACTTTCAAGATTATTGATACAATTATCTCCATGGAAATTAAACCGTAGTCAAATTTGCTAGGATCTTCTCGCACAACGTATAACTCAATTTTACAGTTCTGATTTAGAACAAGTAATATTCAAAGTTATCCACAATCAATGTATGGGGTGTTGCACTTATTCAATTTAATTTAATTTAGTTATTACTACAGATATTTGATTATGATAGTATTATAATCCCAAAATATGGAAGTATAAAATTTATGGCATTTGTAGCATGGCAAACATAGCGTTTTGAGATTAAACATGATGCGAAAGTGCTATTTCTGCTTCAAACATAATTGTTATATTTTCAAATATTTAAATACGTACACTACTTACAGATTTACTCAAAGGGTACTTTCAGCGCTTAAATAACGCTGGACAACCGATTGACTTAAAACGTTTTTGTATGCAGCATGCAGAGTTAGTGCAAAGTCCCGGAATGATCGATTATCTTTCTTATTTTCCAAGTCCAATCGAGTTTATTAATAATAAATTATCAATAAATAATTAATTGACGATATTTTCTATGGTTTATTTTCGAACAACTAACTTTAGTTCGGTGAAAATCATTTTATTTTCAACTTCCTCTAACTAATTGGCAAAAAGAAATTAATAAAAAATAAAGAAAAGCAATAAGTGATAATTAAATACAAAATACAAGTTTAAAGATAATATCTGAAACGGGGTTTGTATTCAAGAAAATTAGAATATCCAGTGCAATTGTCGCGCAGTGTACCTACTCGTATCAGGTTCACCACTGCATTTTATAATTTAGTTCTACGGTGCATAATACTTAACACGATTGGAAATAGTTCTGTGGCCCATTTGATTTGATGACTCTAATACGCCTAGACCAATTTTGATGATGCAGATTTATATATCATCTAGGCTAGACATTTTTATTTTTAAAACAAAATAAAATAGTAAAAAAAATATAAAATCGACGGCTATGACTATTATTCACATTGGTAATGTTCGTTTATCGCGCTGATATCACAAAATGCAAATCCTTACATAACGTATCAATTCCTTTCTGTTTTATTCTATTTGGCTTTGTTCTATAAAGGCATTTTATTGCTGTGTGAGAACTGTACAACAACTGTGATCAGATTATGCGATCAGTAAAGACTTGAATCGAACAACACCACGTTGCTTTTAAACGTATCCGTATATATTTTTGTACAACTTTTATTAAAGAAATTTATACATTTCTTTGTTCATTGCGAATTGAAACATATCCATTTTAGTGATTCAATTTTTACCTTTTATTATTCCAGACAAATATTTGAAAGATTTTTAAAATATTCAATATGAAAAATAAAGTAAATATCGAGAACGATATTTTGAAATATTGAGTCAAGAAGCGACCAAGAAAAGAAAACATCGAGAGTGGGTTTTATGTTTAAATATTTTTTCAAAGAGGAAATTGAAGTGGTGGAAAATATTTTAAAGTAAAATTGAACTTGAAACAGCAAGGCATCGATGGGTTACACACTTGCTAAATTCGTTATAATGATTCAATCAGACATCAGTGATTCCAGTCCATGCGACAGTTTTTATTCGTCCGGAAATTTTACTTAAATTACAAATATTGTTTACTTTTTATATTTTGATGTCAAATCTGTTTTTCTATACCGTTCAAATTAAATCTTACATTATTATATAGTCTTTGTAAAATTGGTAGGGTAACTAGGTACGAAAATATTACGTGAATTAAGTATAATTCATTATACATATTTAATATTTTTATTTTTTACACACACTATTGAAAACTATTGAAAATATAGATTATAATTATCAGGAGCAAATATGAAACAATTTATTTTACCACTTGTTCATAATAATAATAATAATGTTCTCTTAGTGACGGTATAGCAACAGTTTAGACAAAAATACTTGGCTCTAATAGCATAGACTATATCGTTCGTATCATATTATATGAGATCAGCTCTCATTTAAGTGTTAATTGCAGCGATAATATGCCTAAAAAAAGTAACAACAAAATCTCGAATAAAATAGTGTGTGCACATCGAGCAGAAGAGGTCTTTGGGGCTCCATGTATAACAAGGAACAAACTACCATCTGCTCTAAGTACACAAATAACTATATTTTTCAAAAATGTATATAAAATAATAATAATAGTAGTAGTAATACTTAATAACTGCAATAGTCCAAATCATGATTGTGACAGTCATATTAATAAATCTGTTAATATTGTCAATATAGCATTTGGTCAGTATTATACTTACATTTATGCATACGGTAAACTTCGTTTTAGTTTATATTTGTTTGTTATATTTAAGAGTTAGAATTAAAACATTATTTTTTAGCTAATTTTACTTAGAATTAGAAAATGGTCTTTCGTCTAGAATTAGTTGATGATAGTTCGGTCTTGAGTCCAAGAAAATGTTCTCATAAATCAATCTCCTATTGCAAGCTACATTAAGTGAAATTTATTTCTGTTTTTCTGTAAAAAAACGAGCTAAGTCTACATATAGTTGTTGACTTTTCAAGTAAAAGCTCAGACAGTATAAAAGTGATTTTAACTAAAACTTTTTATTTATTCAGTTTTTATTTAAATCAGATTAGTTTGTAATAAAATTAATGATATATTAACAGAACAAATGGTATGAATTTATTAGGCATTATTGGTAGTTTGTAGAATATGGAATTGATGAAATGAAATAAATAGGCCTCATTATAATGTTGATGTCATTGTGCAGTTTATGGCTTATGCCACAGTACATAATCGTTGTTTAAATTTGACATCGTTTGCCATAAGCGATTAAAAATGAATGATATTAAAGCAAATGTAATTTATTACTTATATATGTGCATACACATTATATTCGATGCTAAATAGATCCGACAAACTAAATTATCTCCCGTCCATAAATACATTACGATATGTTAACATGTCTTAAATAGAACAAACATAATATTAAATATCCCGTAGAAAAGAGAAGCATAAGCGAAAGGTACAAACAAGCATTACCTTTTCGATGCTGGCTCCTCCGTAGTCATTCGGACTAGCAACAGTATTGCATCCAGCTTTTCGGAGTCGGAGCTTGTTGACATGAAATGCTGAGCCGTAACAGTACATTAAAATCATGGTCGTAGGGAAGTAGAAGCCACAAGCAGCCAAAATCCTGATGGAAGCTCGTGTGTAAAATGGTTCGCAAGCCATCATTCCTGTGGGATTAAAGTAGTAACCGCCACGAGGTAGCACCAGAATTGAGAATAACGTCACGGACATTATCCACGTCATGCTTATAATAGCTACACATCCCTGCAAAACAAAGTGGAATATTGTTATTAGGTTGCAAGTTTCAACATTACGAATAATCACAAGATTTATATTTATTGTTCTGCTGTGCGACGTATAATTTAATATATGACCAACACCAACAAATAATTCAACTTCAAAACTTCGAAATGTACCACAATGTTACTTCCACCCATACTAAAATAGTAAAATATTTATCTTTCAGGAAGGGTTTACATTATACGTGTCGTAGTTTGCAAATTGAATTAAAAAGATTAACGATATACTATTGTTTTGTTAGTACTCGTATCAACATAAAATGCTAATTTATTTTCTTTAATGGTCCGATAATAATAGTGTAATTGTAATAGTGAAATATTTGACGGATCCAATTTTTTTTTATATATATTTTAGAATGCATAAGTAAACTGAAAAATTATATTCACTAGTTTCTGTGGGTCTGCCTGTCGGCCAGTCTATCTGCATGTTTGTTGGTTTTGTTTTTAATACGTTTTTGCTGTATTAATATAATCACTATTTATTTATTAAAAAACTTGGTGGATGCGCCAGTTATGTGACATAAAATAATCTATACAAGCTATCCGGATAATATAAGCAAAAAATGAAGGGATTAATTCCACATGTCAAATTAATGCCACAAGACCTTTAAGTTTTTTTTTTTAATAACCAGGTTATTAGACTTTAGACTTCAAAGTTGATTTTTATAAACAAATTCTTATTTGTAACTTTTTTGTCAGTGTATTGATTATCAAGTCAAAATTAACAACTCTTTTACCTGTTAGATAAAGATAAATCAATTAATAACATTTTATATGGTTAGATTATATTATTATTTATTAAAAAAAAAACGGATCCTTAAGTATACGATGTGTGAAGCACAAATTCTCCTTAAAATTTTTTGGCAAACACATCTTGATACCCATAATTTTGCGGTTCAAGTTTCAGACGAATTGGATTATTACTTTTCTAAATATATTTTATTAGTTCTTATAATTGTTATTAATTTGACGGTAAGAATTTATTAAAATATACTATACTTATTAAAAATCTAATAAAATAATTCTTTCTCAAGAAGCGTGTTTATTTGAAACGAACTGGAGATGGACTGACAAAATGTTGAAACATGTTACGAATTACACCAATGTAGTTTATTTTTTTATTTTTGACCATCATTACCGATTATAAAAAATAGCACAGTAAATTAGACGGGTTAGAAAAAGTAACTCTCAAATATTCTTTTGCATTGCAAAGCCAAAGGATATAATTAATTATACTATGTAGTTACAGTAAACACGACATATGTTTGGTTTGGAGTTTAAAAGAAAGCCGAACAAATTTGAAATAGCTAAACTTTATAAGAAATTTATAATTTCAAATTACCTTAAATTCTAAATCCAAATTTGTCACACAATTGTGAATACAAAATAAACAGCAACAATCATTAAATGTCTTAAAGTAAAGACGACATCATGTTTTATGAGATATCGACAAGCAGGACATTTTATACAGGAAACAATTTCCTGAAACATCAGAAAAGTGTTGCTTTGGAACTCGTTGTAATTAGTTGTTTAATCTAATTAATGACAGATGTTTATTTTGTAAACAAAAATGATATTGTAAACTTCATAAATGACATCAGAAGTCTCCGTTGAACAATTTATCATAAAATTGCATAATAAATAATAATAATAATAATATAAGTTACGCTATATTATAGGTCAATACCTACTTCATTATTTCCTGCTAATGAAAGAAATTGCAGGCTTATTACGAGTTCCATATTACAATCTTATGTACTGTCTACACAACGTTGAAAACAAGTATAATTTTTTAAAACACAAGAAAATGTAATGAAACAAGCAAGAAAATATTAAGCTACAATTAATCATTAAAAAAATGAAAATATTGTACATTTTTCTTGTGAAATTTATTAATTTTTGCATTGTATTCTTTTGTATAGAAAAATATAAAGCAGTTAAATTTGAAAAGATTATTAAAAATAAAATTCGAACATAAGAAATATATTAAATATATATTTTGGTCCTGGAATTACGAACTACAAGTTAACTATTTTATGTGAATTATGCACTTAATTTTATTCATTGTCTGCTAAAACTATTTAGTTATTCATACATGTATGTACCCAGAATTAAACAGTTCTTTATTTAAAAGTATTTCTAAAAGTCCAGGTTTCTGAAGACGACGAAAATAATGATTGTTGTAAAATCCAGTAGTGTATAATAAAAATGGCGATAGGATCAACAAAAAGCCATCATCCTTTCAATGGTTATCCTTTCAGCTGTGTCTGAATTGATCAGTTTCAGTAGAATAAAAAAACCTCAACAAAAACTATAGACTATTTGATAAAACACTCAAAAGTAGGGTAAGAATAGTGATTTCCTGAAATGTTGTTGAAGTGATTGATGGGTTCTATCAACTTCAATAATAAGTCAATATTTATGCCAGCTTTTTCTTATTAGAGCTTTTAATTTAATGGAAACAAAGAGATCTGTGTTCGTTATTTAAAAGATTATTTAAATTTGCGGGCGCTGAGTGAAAGTGAGTTTAGGTTGATCGTAAATGACTGCTAATGAGCCTTTGAGAGTTCGTTCTCAGATGTACTTAGGGATGGAAATGTTCCCTTGTTAAAAACATGTTATCGATTTTTTAGTGTTAGCCTATCTTTATTTTATGGCGTAATCAGAAAAAAACCAACATCGAGCTGCCCTCCCTAGGGAAAGTAACAATCGCCATTTTTCTCACCAGATTTTTTGGCAATTCGAGCACTATCTGCGGATAATGTCCTAATTTGGGCTTCAAACGACCAATCTAGAACTTAAAGTGGCACAAATGGCCGATAAGCATTTAGTATAATTGCATTTCTACTAAACTGCTCGCTAATATTATTGGATTTACCTTATTATTGCTAATTATTAATATTACAGGATCAGGACTGTTTATTTAGTTAAACAATGTGAAGGCAATTAAAGGATCTCTCTATCGAGTAGCAAATTAGGTACAGTGGCACCAACACAAACAAGTTCAACCACGGGATTAATTACTTCACCAAGTATTCTCCAAGCCGGCTTCAATTCTGCCATTGTAACATCATCTAGATGTGAAAATGAGATATTGTGATTTATTCTTGGGCTCAAATATTTACATACGCCTCCACTTAAAAAAGTGTTATTGTTTGAAATTCCGTTAGAAAACTGAAACGGCAAATAATCAACAATAATACATTATTAAACGGCCCAAAATGTATCAATAATCCAATTTGATTAAAGCACATTCTTTTGTTTTGCTTTAACACATTCGCATTATTTAAAAGTTACCTAATTCCATTATAATCCAGTATTTAATGGATATGTAGTGGATTTCTTAATTACTGCCTTTATACTCTCTGCTTTATAAATTACAGTTGAAATTGTGTTTTCCTATGCTCATATTATATTAAAATAAGGGTTAATTAAGACCAGTTTACTTGTAAATACGACACATGAATAAGAATTATGTTATCAAATATATCTAGATGTAATTACCTATTCTAAATTAAAAATTTGATCCAAATCAAAAGTCTCTAAAAAAACTAGTTACAGTTAAATAAATGATGTGACTAAATTATTTTTAGTTTAATCAAAAAATTACAAACATTTATTTAAAAAGTTAGGCATAGATTATTATTTGTGTGAAAGCAACAAAATTATTATGTTATAGCAAAGGTATCAGAATAATAATTAAATACCAGTATGAACAGCTTAGAAGCATAACAACTACATCACAAGATAATTAATTACAATTTCAACCAAATTCAATATTTTACAATTAAAAATAATGAATCCGTATAGTTCATGTTATTACAAAACTATTTTGATTTTTGAAACATCTTTTACACTGATTCATCATTTCAATGATGATTATCTTTGACTAAATTCATCCAAATATAATGTACATTAATGAAGATATTATCAATAAAGATTTTGAAATTGTATTGATTTTATTCATATTTCCCAAAATATATTGATTTTCTACTTTCGGGCATTTCCATTCGCAAAATTATTTTATAGTCCCAATTAACGCAACAAATTTATAATTTTGTGTTTAAAAATTCGTCTTTATAATTACTCTCTAAAAAAGTACTCATTATTTACAATAAAAGGGTGTATACAATTAATCCACGATCCACGTGTATTAATTGGCAAAAAATTAATTAGAGAACTTTATGTTATTTCTAAAAATATCGCACACAAAGTGACAATATCTTTTGTGATTGTTTACGTAAAATAATTAGACTTTTGTCGGCTGGAATGTAGAAATACATCTATTTTAGATTCATCTAATTGTTACTATATATATCCTTATTGTTAGTAAAAACAATCGGCTATGGACTTTCGTCTTTCTACCTAATTGTTAATTTATTTTAATATCTCAATTCTAACAATATTGATGTATTTAGGGTCGAATGCAGAAACTTAAGTTAAATTTGGGGATAAATAACCCGGAGTCATATTACATTTCGATGCCGGAATCTATGATATGAAGTCGTATAATCCGTAGCGTTAAAAATTTAACTCGGGGATAAAACTTAACTCGCGTTTCTGCAATAGGTCCTTAGTGTTGCCAAACCTTTTATTCTGTAATAAAATTATATTTTCCTTAAATTATCTGAATTTATTTGAGAAATTACCGTCACGGGATTTATTTTGTAGTATGGGCGACTAACAACAAGGACATTACCATACTTTAGAATTCCTTCTAGTGTTTTGTATTAAATCACCACAGATATTAGGTGCGTATTACACGCCAGACTCGGAAGTATGGAGCGTACACTCCAATATTCCGCACCCCTAATTAAATTTGCACACATTTGACGAGATTCCAAATAGAGACGCCAGATTGGAGCGAACACTCCAATTCCGCACTGGCTAATTATTTAATAAGAAATGATAATAAATAATGTCGAATGTCACATTCATAGGTCACATTTAGTTAAATGTGAGGTATAAATATGGCCCATGGACTATAATTGCAAGGAAACTCTGACTTGACTCCTCGCCGGGCATCTTTTTCGTTTAAAAAGTATAGTATTTCTGCTCGGGTGTATTGGCCATTACTCATTTGGATAAATTAAGATACTCGCCTACGGCTAGTGTCGCAAACTTTATCCTTATCAGTAATGGCTTTCATAACACGCTCATTGAATAATATACTACACATTTTATAACATACTGTAAGTCTATTTTAAAATTGTTACATTTGGCAATAAGAACACAAGATACCGACAACGAAAGTAAAACAGAGACAGTCAGCGCACCCGCTCATGGATCTAAGCTTGTGGCACTGTCATTCGCAGTTCTTTGCTCTGTTTAATACATAATTCAAGAACAATTAACCCGTCCTTGTTACCAAATGTAACAATTTGAAAATAGACTTACTGTATATTATTGTACTTATTTAATTAGAGTGGGTTAGTCAGAATATGGGTGCATGTAGCTTTTAAAAGGATTCAAAATTACATAAAATGTGGGCACCTTCGAGGGTCAACCACAGCAGTAATTCCTTTTCATGTACAGCCACCCGCATGCCGTTGCTGTTTCACTCAAAGGGGAGCATGAAGACGAAATAGAATTAAAGGCGAAGGACAAGTTCGAATTGTCAGATTGAGAGTGCAAAATAGAAACACACTTGAAGCTTCAGCCCGACATTTCAGGTTTGATGTTTCAATAAGTCGTAAATATGCCACCAAACTCAAGTCGCAATCGCTAGCTTTCATTTAATTTCTATTGCATTAATAAATTAATGTAAATTTACTTGATTAAAGTTTGATAAATTTATTTTGAAATGCAATCTGTTTTACCTTCTTTTTCTGAGATCAGTTATCTGGTTTTTGTTCAAAAACGCTGCTTTATCGATAGGAAATGAACCATCAATCATCGAAGGCGACATCCCTGAAACTCTAACATTACAAAGGCCTCTGCCTCTATGTTTTTTACGTATACTCTGGGCGCCTTTTCGAGCCAAGAACTTTATAACCTAGATTTGCTCTATATTCTATACATTCTTCCAGACACACAAAGAATGCCATCACTACCACTATTGTAAGTGTTATTGTGTTTACCAAACATTAAACAATTTGCTCCCGATCGTTTTTAGAATATAGAGTACAAGTGGATTAAGTAAAAGTAAACAACGTAATTACTTTTCAAATGTCGTCTCTTACGTAAAACATGACGCTAGTCAATTGAATTTTCCTTTCAAAAATTCTTGTTTTTCCTTTTTCCTGATCTAGAAAATTTATTAAAATATTTTTTTTTACTGATAACCACTACAAAATAGCATATAAATACCGAAACCGTCAACCTAAGTGGTTGGCCAACCTACAAGTTCAGAAGTGCATTATTGCACTATTGATCACATTCTGAATTCCTTACGTTTTAATGGACAAGGATTATATTATATGAAAATACATAGTATTCTTAGGTAAGACTAGAATAATAATTAAGTTGTTTTACAAATGCCTAATGATTAAATAGACATTTTGATGTGTTATATGTGATGATTTAGAAACTGTGTGTTCTGTGTATTTTTCTGTTCTGTAAGTTTAATGGCGTTGAAATGAGGACTTAGACCTCAATCGCATTTTTGAAATCATTTGTATATTCTGTAACGAATGAAAATATTCAGCCTGAGTGCAAATTTGTCAAAGGATTGTCACAAGGCGAGTGATAACGGTTAACCAAAGGCGAATCGTCATTCCGACAAGTTGCAGCCTAGACTTCTGCTAACATCTACCTAATATTTTTTATAATTATTGTCAACTAATCCGCGAGGGAAAGCACGACACAGAAAAGCTTAATTTTCAAAATAAAAATTTCACAATTGTTATTATTGTCAAAATGCTACATTTTTTCGATTCGGTTTTTCATTTTCTCTGAGATGACGTTATGTAACTATTCCATTACTTGTTATAGAATGAGTATTTTCACACGCTGTTGTGAAATGAATGTATGTACTAAATTTATTAGAGAATGAATAAGGAAATGAAGTAATCCTGATTGCTATCATTAAATAAAAATAGGTAGTTGCTATACAAGGGAGAAAAATTGATATATTTTCATAGGGATAAACCCGGGATAAAAACAAAATTGACCGAGGAAAAAGAGACCATTATACTTTCATGTGTAATAAGATCTTTTTGCACTTCCTGAATAATTAAAATCAGAAGCAGAAAAACGATTTATCAGAAAATATATGTGCGTAAAAATAGTCAACTTAAAATGCATTCAAGTTCAAAAGTTTTATACTGACATAATACGACAGAAATTCTATATTGTTTTGGAAGACATGTAAGTGGTGGAAAAATAGTAGAAAATAACGGGAACAAAATCAGCAATCAGCTCATCACTCATAATTTAATTGATGAATGATATATTTTGTTTCTTTTCTTCCTTGCACATGTTTTACATTGTTAGATGGTGACATGGTCTCAAACAAATTTATTCAACTGATGCTTGCGCGTAATTTATGAATTGGTTCATTATATTTCAAATCACTGTCAAGTGAAGGATGACAAAAGTGTTCTTTTAATTTTAAACAAAAGTAACGACGACATTTCTTTCACGATGCTTTCAATGTGTTTATCCCCGCTTATTTAATAATACATCCATTATGTAAGCGTTTTCTTACGTATACGTAGGTATATTCATTATTCACTAGTGATTAATGATTTTATTAATTTCTGGTAAACAATGAAATGTCACTGTCGAAAAAAAAACACTTTTTGACAACTATATTTTAAGTTTTATACATATACAGACATAGTCTTTAAACATCGTAACGCACTGTTTTTGTTTACAAGAGATGTGGTCATGTTTACGTACACTTTATAGATGAGAAAAAACTATAGTTTTGAATACTATTCTGATTGTAATAAATGTAATTTCATTTTCAGTAAAAAAATACTTAATACGAATAACTTAATTGTGAACAAAGTTTCTATTCTATTCGCGTATAATGGCGATTATTCACTACGGTGAATAACAATACTTGCTTGCGACTCGTGTCGTTTAATATTATACTAATATTAAAGTTTATGATTTATAGTTTTAAGGAAAAATAAATAAATGAGCTCTCTACTAGGGGGTGGTCGTCTAGGTCGGAAATTTGATAAACCATTAATAGTGACAGATAGGTAGTAAAAATTGTTAAGGCCATCCAATTCATGTTCTAAATTTTATTATTAGAAACTAAAAAGAAGGCTATTATTTCGACAAGAAACCTGGATATACTATTGTTTATTGTCGCGGTCAAAAATGTACGATTGTCGCTGTTAAAGAAATGTACTGAATTAATGATAGTAACAATTATTGTATACAACATGCGTTCTTTGCTCAGTACTACAAGCAGCTTATGAATTGTAACTGAAGACAGAATACAGATTTGAGACAGAATACAAACAGGAACGGATACAAATAGGATACAAAAGACACCCTGATTTTATCATTTTTTATTTCAATTTCAAGATATTCATTGGATTGTCTTGTCGAATACAACTCATGGCAGCATTCTTTTTGTAATTTTTATCAGTCAGATTAATTCGTTGCTGTTGCCTCTAGACAATCGTTACTCGCGCTGAAGCGCTCGTGTCGATTGTCGTTGCAACAGCTACTCGTAATCTATATGACAAATAAAAACTGCCGGCAAGATTGCAGCCACTGGTATTTATATGAAAACATAACGTAAAGATGTAAACATTTTTATCTGCTTGCGTTTCGAAATGACAACTTTATGAGTGTAATTTTTAATGTCATAATGACATGCATTATGACAATAAAGACTATACTGATTTTCGAGCTGATTACATTATAGTACTGAGTACTATAATGAATTCATTATGGTACTCAGTACTATAATGAAACTGAATACCATATTAAAATTCAATAACATTTTCAATCAACTAACAAAATGTGCAAAATATGGCAAAAAACTTTTTGAAAATTTATTTAAATTTATTACAAATTATGAAGAAATTAATTAAACAAATTAAAAATCAATTAAAATTAAACATCAATTTTCAGGTAATACGATTATATCGATAAATTAGTGACGTTTAGGTGACAGCAACATATTTATTTTTTAGATTTTACATTTTTTTAAAGCTAAATAATTTATTTCAAATTTCTTCTTTAATATACGCAAGCAGATAAAATTTTGTATGTCATTCGGATCGTAACTATACGCTGTCCGTTTATGATAGGCTATTACGTCACTGCTTAGCAGTTATGACGTAGTTAATACCAACTGCTAAAATAAAAATTAAAACGACAGAATCCAATTAATTTTAGGCATAAATCCGTTAGTAATTAATAATATTAATATTGCTATAAAAATTAGGCGATAATATGAGGTATTAACTGAGAAAATAGGCGAGAAAGATTTTATTTTTAGTGACATTTAGTTTATTACCAACGTTTTGTTGGTCACGCATAAAGTATAATTCACATTCGCCACGACAAAAGTGGCTTTCTAGTGAAGTGACAAACATGGTTGTAAATTTGCTCGGCGAATTTTGGTGGCGAATGCACTTAAAATAAGTTTAACGAGTGTTAATAGAGTGGCTGCTGCCAAAAACAATGACCTGCCAATTGCAGGGCCCTCAAAACAAACTTATAAAAAACCGCTGGTGACTCGGAACCGCCGGTTAATCGGAATATACCTTTAGATTGCGTCATATACAATTGATGACGTAATAGCCTATCATAAACGGACAGACTATAATCATTATGGTACCAGTCGCGTTATCAGACTCGGCTGGCGCCTCGTCTGATAAACTTCACGACTGGTACCATAATGATTGATATTACGATCCTTATGACATAAATAACTATTATAAACCCTAATAGAATAATTCAATTTAGACGCAACTTTAGAATAATTCAATTTAGACGCAATAAAAATACGTCATAATTAGAAACAGTCAAGTTAGTGCATTTCAAACCACAATCTTTCCCAATCAGTCAATTTTCCCCTCAGTCAATTTTACTGCGCTTGTTTATTTATTCAATCATGCAATATCAAATACTATAAGTCGAAAGTGGTTGGATCCAAGCGTTCTCAAATTGTGACAACATATCACATTAAATTCGATATTTCACATCAGTTTCCGAGACCCCCCCAAAAAGGCGAATTATTATATTCATATGTAAATTTTTGTGCTCTCTAAATCATAAAATTAAATAAAAAAGACAGTCCCATTCAACTTGTTACTAAACCAGTTCTAAACTTTTATTTAAATTTAAACTTTTGTGATATTATTAATTGCCAATTGTAACTAAATTAAGTCGGTATTAAATAATAATGAGCAAATTTAATTTTGATGCAACTATTAATTACCAACTTAAAATTAATAAGCAACTATGAAATATTTCATTTACTAAAATAAACAATAAACTCGCGGTGCAACATATTAATTATTATTTGTGCAACATGCTTGTTCATTTTACGTAAACTGCACCACGCCAATTGCAAAAGCAAACTTGTATTCAATTTCATCATTTTTAATCAAGTAACCAGAAACATTATTTACAACTTCTCACAAGATTTATTAATTTCACAAAAGCCGTTACACTGAAATATACGAGTATATTGACATTTTTCAAACTCGCTGCAATATATTTGATTTTCTGAATGTTGCCGCAATATCCGAAATAATTTGACTACATTTCAAAGTCAGTAACTGTAGAAATATTATTAATGACGACATTTGTCTTCAATGGTTTAATTTGGAAAATGTAGCTTATAGCGGGCCACAGACAAGCAATCATTTAGGTCAATCATATATTCGTAGTCAGAATGGATTGGCATGAATTTGTGTGTGGTTGTGTGAATGATGAAATGTTAGGAGTCCGAGTAATAACAAAAAAGTTTTAAAATTTACCAAACTATTATACAGCGAGTTTCACTTTGACTGAAATCCCCACCCCCCATATCTTTACTTTATTTTTGAAGATATTCATTTCAAATTTTAGTCAGTTATATGTAGATCTAGACTAGACCCATCTTTTGATATATTTGAAGACTATATATTTTTACATCGGCCTACTGCGATTAAAACAAAACGTAAAATTGGCATAATTTGCTTCGCGATACGACCAAAGGTTATTTAAAAAAGTTAGAATCGAAAAATGACCCTAAGCATAAAATTTTACCAAAAATAACCCACTACTCTTTTACATTTTTTCATTTTTTTGACCAGTTTGTAGTGTGCCACGATTAATTTTTATTTCAGAATATAGTTCTACGGCACTTAGGTTTCTCGCAATGTAAGTTGAACCAATAGTGTTGAGTCTATTATTTATATTTATAAAAGGCTAAAATTTTACAGATATTTTACATATATTGATAAAAATCATTCAAAATTAAAAAATATTCCTTATAAAGAAAAAGTAATTGTATTAAATAAAGTGGTTAGTAATATCTTGCTGGTGCGTAACAATTAGGGTTAACGAGTAGCACATCAGCCTTCGCTCGTCAAAATTTCAAAATTTGATACATATTATGTCTGCAATTACAAAGCAACGCCCGGGGCCTGTAACACAACACCAAATTTCCTACAAGTGTAGTAAAATTCTTACACTTGTAGTAAATTCTGTAACACAAACTTTACAATTCTACAATTGTATGTAGAAACTTGATTCGGTTACTTTGCCTGAGTTTAAATCTTCTATAATTCAATATTCGTTAAGAATGCTATAATTTTTAATCTGATATTATGTTTTCATTATACTATCATAATCGGAAATAATATTTTCGATGATTGGTTCTACTAAACACTTTATCAAAGGCGTACTTAACAAGTAATTATGTCGCACATTGAATGTACAGTCATATTCATAAAAGTGTTGTACAAAATTAATGTCGTTTGAATCTGAATTCAATTTAAGTTCAAAAAAATGTACAAATATTTTAATGCTACCTACCTTTAATGATATAGAATTCGCTTTTTTTGAGAAAAACACAAACATGTAGATTCTAAGATATTTTTACTTGGATCGATTTCATATTACAGTGCCGGTCATTGAATTTCGGGCAAACTTCTCTGTCACTGTCATTTATAGCATTGTAAAACAATGTAATTTTAAACTGACAGTGAAAGTTCTGCCCGAAATTCAATGACCGGCACTGTACAATTATAATATCGGTGTACAAAACTTTTATGAACATGACTGTACGTGTCTCTAAACAACTATTGTAGGCAAAGTGAATAAATTTACCTGCAAAGGGTTAATTTCTAAGAATTAATTGTAACATAATTAAAATGAGCGCGAAAAATATTCAGTTTAATAAGAAGATGCAAATTTTTATTTATTTCAGTTTATTCTAAATATTGCAAATATAGAATTTTTTCGATTTATTGGCCGACTCTGCCTATTATTTTTATTCTAGAGATTTTACTTGCACATATATTGAAAAGTAGAATCGCTAGAATAAAAATAATAAGCAGAATCGGCCGATAAAACGGAAAAGTACTTTATTCGGAATATTCCGATTAACTGAATTTGTCAATGAAACGCACCCATAGTGTAGAGATTCTTCAACATTGTTACATATTTAAAATATGCTGTGAATGTCTCATTCCTTATAACATTGGTTTCTTTTCAAGAATAAAATCAAAAAAGTGTTTGGATTGAACATTCGGAATCATTATTCGTTCAATTTGAAAGCCAATATGAGGGAAAAATTGTTCAAATATTCATTGGGTAACGATTCAATATTTTCAATAACAATTGAATAAAAGACATGTTATGTTCGTATCCGAAATTTAATTAAAATTTCCATATATTATGTCTCACCCAGTACTTTAGGTATATACCTTAGGTACTCCTTTTAAAATGCTTTATACTAGAATTGCAAAAAAAATTGAGAGGTTTACGTTTTTACCGAGGTTTTTTTATTTTCTTCAAGAATAGTTTTCAATACACATATTATAACTTTGATTATTTCACACAACTGTCAAATGTCTGTTTAAAGGGCACATGTTTGATTCTGAAATGCTCTAAAATCAGTTTTAGGGTGAAGAAATCGCAGTGCTATTTTATCATGATAAAATTTTGACGTTTATTGTCACACTAATTTCAAAGTTGTGCAAAAATGGCAATGAAAAGATTTGTTTAAATTAAATCTTATAAAATAGCATTGAATTGTTTTGTGAAATACTCTTGGCAAATACCACTCGTGCTGAAAATTTTATCTCTAAATTTTATTCAAACATTTTTACTCAATCGTTATTTCCGGACAAATTTAATTCGTAAAAATTGGACAATTTTTATCAGATTAAAGCCCTCGAGCTAAAGCTCTCGGGCTTTAATCAGATAAAAATTCCCCAATTTTCACTCTTTAAATTACACGGAAAAAACGATTTCGAAAAAATGTTACAAAAATTTATCGATAAAATTTGTGCACTTGTGATATTACATTCGAATAAAAAATCATATTTTTTCACTTTTAAAAGCATTGAATGATTTTCCTTGAGCATCTACAATTCAACATAACTCTAAAGACCCCTAGCAAAATAGCTACATATCTAGTGAATTCTTACATAAATATGTAGTAAAACCCCAATAAAATTGTAGAAATTTACCTGTAGAAATTGGTACTATTTCAATGCCTAGTACGTTGCACTCAATGCTTTTAAATGGGGAGTTTGTGTTACGCTTTGGTGTCTACAAGTCTACATATCTACAAGTGTAGGTATGTAGCGTTGTGTTACAGGCCCCAGGCCTAGTCACAGAATAGCTTTATCTCTGTTAGCGCTGAGTAAATATAAGAAGAATATTGTTAGGCGTTACCGATTCTTTTAATTAAAACCAATGAATTTATAACAATAACAATTTATTTACGAGAATAATTAACTATTTACACTTTACACTGACTTAGTTCATTTATATACAACGGATATTAAACTACATTCAATGCCTTTTTGTTGAGGCATAAATCTTGTACTGCGCAAACTTGCTTAAATTATTGTTGTGTTGATGCACGCAAATGCAGAAAATTAAAATTAAAATATACGATTTTACACTACAATTCTAACCAATAAAAAAGTCTTAAAATTCGAGTGAAAAAACTTTATCTGGTGACATAACTAAATATTCTTGTTCCACATAACTGAAAGTGTGCCGCAACCAGTTTATTAATGCAAAACTGTATTTTTTTTTACCGTTTTACGTTTTGTACGTTTCATATATTAAAGCAATTACTTACATATTACTGCAGTGTATAATAATTAAAAAACCGTGGCTTTAAGTCAACAGTCTACGTTTGAAATTAAAGTGCTTTATTGAAGTTGTAGTGGATTGCTGAAAAGTTCTTCTATGCTCATGGGCAGTTTAATACACAAAACGATATTCCATTTAAGCGTATAACTTATCTGAGAGTTGGTAACAAATTTAATTGACTTGCATTTAACTTTGCCTTTATACTTGCCAGACTGCAACCAAATTAAAGTGCCAATTTCGAGAGATCTCTATGATATACAAATACAATGCTGCAGCAACCATGAACGAACTCTGGAGATTATTTTAGGGCGATTACCCCAATTAAGTACATGTTTAGTTTAAAAATAAATACTCAAATAATAAGACATTAAAATTCAAACAAAGAATGAAACCTTAATTATTATTCTATAGAAAGCTTTTTTCAATATGAGTCAAAAATGTTGTTCTAGGATATTAAAGAATATTTTTAATTAGTAATCATAAGAGCGTAACAGCGTATATAGTCGATATTGTTTTCAGCTGAGGGTTATTTAATGACTGAAAAGATCTTCATTAATGTTGTATACTGTTGAAATTTGAAACTCGTTAAACTATAGCCAGTATTTTTTCAGTTAAAAAAAGTAAAATGCAAGCCTTTTCCTAATAAGACAAGATTTTTTTACGATTTCCCTTCCCCAAGCTAACTTGCTTTAAATTAGAATTAGGTCGCATCGAGCAAGCTTATGGACTAAGCTAGTTTTAGAAGTTTGATCTGAAAGTAATTTAATGTACCATTTGAAATTGCCAACATATTGATTTTCTTAATTAACGTCTTGGCTGTAGGTTATGGAGACCATTGGATTTTCCCGTTTGCACCCTTACTTCTTATCTACTACTGATACCCCAACCGAGAAGTAATTCCACACACACTTGCAATTAGAACCAAAGAAGAGATACGACTTTGCTCTATTTCTTCATTTTATTGATGATAGCTAATCTACAGTTATTAACAGTTACAATTTAAGATTTACACGTTCATAAATTTAACCTAATCGCTAACACCATCAAAATTAGTTTGCAAACATTTTTCGTTTGCCTAATTCAAATATGTTGTATAATTGAAATTTAATTGCAGAACAGCTACTCATTTACAATCTGTAAAGCATTTATCATGGAATGAATTAATTTGGAGTAAATGTATAATTTCATAATAATAATTTTATATTAATAGTAACTGAAAATATCACAATTCACGTAAAATAAATTTGCTTGCTTTTATCGAATGCGTTAATTCGTAAAATTCATTGATAATGATAAAAAGCTATTTATAAACATGTAAAATTCGACAAATGAATGATATTTAATATCCTTGTGATTTGTTATGCAATGGTGGTAAATTCAATTATATTTTCAAAATCTATAATCAAGTTATTAATCGGAAAACCACAACTTGCTTAAATAAAAATTGGCATCGATCCTATTTATCTGTAAATCAATCATTAATTTAGATCAAACTAGATGGTATGCTAAATTAAGTTTTACATTTTATGAGACTAGAGTTTCTATTACTTACAATAATTTATTGAGTTTTAATAATCCAATTTTTGGTTCTTCCAATTTAATATCTTACTTAGCATAAACTATAGACTGCCGCAGTGCAGTTTGCACTTATTCATTCATATATGCATCCAATATACCTATCTAAAGAAAAAACGTAATAAAACTGTTTAATTTCTTAAAAAAATTCCAAAAATTTCAATTGATAGACATTTCGCCTAAATTAACTCCATTAACTGAAGATGTATGATTAAAATTTTCTATATTGTGTTTTGTGTCCAAATGAAAGATAGTTTTTTTATTAATTATTTCAACTTTTTCAAACAGAACCAGGAGATCCCGCAAAGACTTGAAAATTGGACAATGATGACGACAATACCTCAATAAAAGCTCCATATTAACAAAAATTACTTTGATGTTAGAAGCTAGAATGAGTAAATAAGTATGATCAACATCAGAAAATTTCTTTTATCTGCTCTGTTCTGCTCTAAAAAAGAGAGACAATTTAGTTGGATGAGTGATCGCGCGAATCAGTTTACTTCACTCATAATTTACTTTGAGAATTAAATTTCTAAATTTAAATTTTAAATTTAATTCCTGGGCCTTGTAGATTTTCATAAAATGTACAATAAGTTTATTTAATAATTAATATGCTCATATTAAATGTATACTCGTATATGTGGAAAAACTCATTAATTAACGCGAACAAATTAAATTATAGTTTCTTTGTTCATAAATAATTAGTTTGTAAAACAATTGAAACAGCATGAGAAAAGTTAATTAAATTTACCTTTTTACTGGAATGCTTATGATATCGAGCAGGATGCAGCATACACAAGTACCTGTCCATTGCCATACAGATTAATATAACAGCCGACTGCTGACTTATGGCACCCCTAAGTAAGGCCTGTAACAAAAAAAATATATAATACTACAGAACATAAGATGAATAATTTGTAAAAGTTGGAGACAATAATAAGATTTTCACAGTATAAAACGAATGACTTTTCTTCACTATTTTGTCTTTGTTTGTCTTTTATAAACGAGCAAATGCTTTTCTTCTACAATAATTCCAAACAATTCTTCAAATTTCAAAAGCAAATATACAAGAGGTTTTTGTTTCACACTCATTGTTTTTTATAATTTCATTATAAGTATTCTTGAAGTTGTACATTTTTTTAATAACTTTGAAACAATAAAAATTGCTGGTATTAAAAAAGATGACGATGTAATTTTTGCTTATCCATGAAACGGAAATTTACATCTTTGTAATTGGAAAAGTGCCACATAGACTACCTAGTGGGTGCCCTAGAATTCGCTAGAGAAAATAAGAGAATATGGGATATTTACCCAGGCGTATAATTTTGAAAAAAACAAAATTACCGCAAGTGATATTCGAGAAAAATCTTTTTTAAGTTGACCAATCAGGGATTTCCTTAAGGAATGTGGGCTGTAATTTTTCCTTTCTACGTTTAAATTTAAATAAAAATTTTAAAAATCAAACATCAAATATGTACAAATTGTAACGTAAAACTACACCACATATACTTAAGGGAGCAGATCTCTGATTGATTAACTTTGAAGATTGTTTAACGTTTCAAAATAACACGCTTTTCTTCAAAATTACACATCTGAATGCGATTCCGTATTGCCTCATTTTCTCTGGGGCGGGAGTGCTTGGACATGCTGTATATTATTTCAAGCACTTGATCAAATAGTCTATTATACCGGGTGTTTAGTGTAGGAAAAAAATCAATAGTGACTGAATTTATTACTAATATCAGAGTAGAATAATGAGATAAGCAACTATTTGATTAAACATGATACCAGAAAAATTTGTGTAAAGAAAAAATAAATACCCAGTAAAATATTCACAATTTTTCAAAGTAATTTAACATTTTTCTGACCGACATCTGTAGTTTATTACATTTTAAATGGATTATTCGTTGATCAAAATTACATGTCATACATAAATTTATGTGGAAAATTAGTATTTCCATATGATGAATACGTTTTTAATGAAATCAGTTTTAACCGTTTTATGTTTATAAAAGAAATAAAATGTAAAAGCGTTTGTGGCCTCTGCTATTCAAATCAGGCCCAAACTTTAATATGACGTTTGATAAATTGTCTTTTTTTTTCTGGCAAAGATGTATAACAAAGTATCATTAATTTTAGTTGCAGTTTTTCAGTTTTCAGCACACCAGCGTATAAAGATGGTAATTAAAAAATAAACATCGGTTTGCCTTTTCAACAGATTTTCTTTTGATTATGCGAAAGATGATAGATGAAAGTTGGAAAATTTTGATATTAATTTAATATCCACCAAGCAAATTATGGAATAATTTTAATTCAATACAAATTATACAATACAATACATCAATTTAGTTTAAAGGAAGTTTTAAATTTTAGTGGAATATCCATTTATCTTTTTACAATACATCAGTAACAAAGAATATAAAATCGTTTATTTTTACTTCTCTCGTAGAGGAAGTATTGTATTCATGAAAAAAAAAATTTCTCCAAATTTCACTTTTTTCTACTTTATAGAATGCGTAGATTACGAAAATCATATTCACTAATTTCCGTCTGTCGGTCTGTCTGTCGGTCTGTCTGTCGGTCTGTCTGTCGGTCTGTCTGTCGGTCTGTCGGTCTGTCGGTCTGTCGGTCTGTTCGTTTCTTTAAACCGCTATATTTCGGAATCTACTGAACCGATTAAAGCAAAATTTGCGTCCTTTTTTTCTACCTGCCCATTGATTAGGTCAAAGAAAAAAAAGTTAGGAAATTCTCAAGGACCTGCCCATTATTGGCCAAAAACATGCCAAAAACAGCAAAATCGGTGCATCCACTTAATCTTCTAAAGTTGCAGACCGATTTTGACCAAATATTGAACATATGTTTCGTGTATACCCCAAGTGGTGAATGCTTCCAAAAAATCTGTAGTTTTTCTAAGGGTTGATTTTTTATTAAGGGTTGAAGGGTCAAAAAGTTGTAAAAATGCATAAGTTGTAACGTGAATACCTGCCAGGAGGAATATTTTATTTGAACCAAATTTGGCATACATATTAGGAATACATTGGAGAAAGTGCTGGTAAAAGTTTCATCCCCTAAAAATTAACCCTAGTGGCCTGTTGGGTCTTTAAATTAATTGTTCAAAAATTGGCGGTGTTTTTATTCTTATATGTCAGCATAACTCACCATTTTCCGTCAGTAATTTTATATATATTCACATATTGAGTGACTAAAAATAATTTACAACCCTAACTACACACCCCCCACCCCCCAAATATACAGTTTGAGTTATATGGATCGGATTTTCTTCATATTAGATTTCTACTATACATTTAAAACAGATTTACGAATAATCTAATTAAAAATAATATGCGACCCTTATTTTACAATTTCAACCCTTAACATACCCTTTACAGTCAAAATGCTCGGATTTCTTTCAAATTTGGTAGTAGTAATTTTAACATATTTAACTTATCATTACTTAGTTAATTTAATTGAAATTAGGCTAGACCTACATTTTACAATTGTAACCCCTAATACCCCCCTCATAGTTAGAATTGTCAGATTTATTTAAATTTTAGTATATAAACGAGAGAAGTACTGTGGAATCTCATTTCCAGCGAATTTTTTTAGTTTGGATGAAGACAGAATATCGATAAAGTGTTGTCATCCCTCATTTTTTTTGTTCCTGTTTTTAGGAAGATATTTTCTGTATAATCCGTTAACGATCTTTATTTTTATCTAAGTAATTTTGATTTAAATGTTTTTAATACATTATCGACTATACATTTTTTGTGAGGTAGGGAAGACTCGTCGAAGGAGAAGCATCTTATGGACCGAATTGATTTGATAATGAAAACATTTCTTGAGAGACTTGAGAACTTTTGGCTGAAATTTATACATCGTATAGAATTTCAATTGAGCTAATTCAATTTATTGTTTGACACTTTCACAGCAAATATGTGTGTTGACGCATACTGTCAGTCTCAGTTGACCACAATTCCCTCTGAAACCCTGAAATTTATTCCCATTATAGAAATGCTCTTTGCGGTCACTATGACCAAAACCAAACAGTCGATTCATTTTCACATGCAACCTCGCCTGCCGCCTAAAGTGCTGAATATGAATAAGTGATGAACTGTTTTTTATTTAAAAATATCTACTTTATTAAATTTAATAATATTCAACATAGCTTTTGTACTTCTTCGTATTATCGGCAAAATTACTTGTTAAATGTCAATTTTAAACGACATGTATTCATAAAACGAATACACTTTTAATGGAATTATTAATAATGAATTTTGAATGATGTCAAAAAATATACTTAGCTTTGAATGAGATTCAATTTGTATCTTCTGCTGCTCTAAAAATACCAATTACATGTATTTTATCTCAATTTTTCTTAAATTCAACCAAGCAGTAAGTTCATTTTAAATGAATGCGTTAAAAGTTAGGGATATAAATTGTCAGAAGTGCAATTTTAAAATAATATCAATTGCTTTATATCAAAACATATCACCGAATGATTTTCAAGGTTTTCTATAGAAAATTGATTTTCTTTGTTAACTTTATTTCGATCCATAAAAATTTGAATAAACGTTCGAAGACATAGAAGTTTTCCTTGGCTTCCTAATTCAGCTTATTGGATTAGAATTGTTTTAAATCACTTTTCAACTTTATTAAGATTTGATTACAAATTACAATTGCAGCAAATCACAATGGTTTGTAAGGGTATATTTGATTTGTTAATGCGAGTTAAATTTAAATTTTATTTGTAGGTGATTACTACCACGTTCACTACGTTTTCTGTCGGCTTTAACAACGATCACAATGAATAAGAATATACTCGAAAAGTATCTAGATAGATACTTTTTTTTAGGATAGTATCTAGATAGATACTTTTTTTTAGTTTAGTTATTTGCACAAGATTATAGATATTTTTAATATTTTAATATTTAAGTCACAATATTAGAATTACTACAATACTAAATTACTGTAGCATTCTAATTAAAATACCCCCATGAAAATTATGAAAACCGGTAGTAACTTAACAGCCTTTCAGTTGAATTAAAGTTATAAGAGGATAATGTGAAAATGTATTTAATTATATTGAACTAAATGTCCTAGATTAACAGTTATTTGAATACAATTGCAAATGCTCTCATAAATTGGAAAATAAATAGTTCATTGTCTAAAAGTTATTACATTATGTAACCATTTTATTTATTTTTCCTCATTTAATGCACTTCATAAAACCAATAATCGTTGTTGACTACATACAAACAAACTACATAATTGGATGGATTTTAATATGGCTTTCAGTATTATCGTAATTTGTTAACTTTTTGATTAACATAAATTGTTATGACATTTTTACAAGGGTTTTGTTACAGTTTGTTTCCAAAATTGTTTTTAAACATTACCATTAAGACCTGTCACTATTAGAAGTTTAATAAACATTTGATCAACATTTGTATCAGCTTTTTAAAATAATGTGAAATCATATTAACAATAAGTTCCACCCGTAGGAAGTTAGCCCTAAAGCACAGCATCAAATTCTAAAATTATTCATAATTTTTTTTAAGCTTACGAACTATGCTTTTTAGAAAGCTGACTATAAGTCCTAAATATTTATCTTTATATCTATCTTTTTTACTTCTCTCGTGAAGGAAGTATTTCTATTAATAGTGGTTTTTTTTTCACATTTAAGTATTTGCGAATGCGATTGATAAGTTACCACCCATATTTCACTTTTTTAAAACTTAATATCCTTACACATTACTAATAAACTCCTCTCATTTCTCAGATTTTTTCCAATCCAATTTTGTTTTTTAGGAGTAATTTCAATCTCCTTTACAAATAGTCAGTTTCATTCACTAGTGAAATTTTCTGAAAATTCAATGTTGCTAATGTGAGGCATGAATACAACTATTTTAAATAAACAATACTAGAAATGAGATTGTTCAATACATGTCGTTGATATCCTTAAAGTTGACGTCTGTTATTTTTATATACCAATTTTTTATCGCATTTTTTCTTCTTGACAAATGAGATTATACAAATGAGATTATTACCCTAAAATATAATCAAGGCGTCGAAGGTAATGACATAGCGGGCGTATTAGCAAAAGGGGGGACGTATTAGCAAAAGGAATTACCTCTAATAGGTCCTGAACCAACCTGTAGACAGGCATATGAGCCTGCAAGAAGTGTTATTAAAGACCTACTAAGAGATAAACATATAAAACACTGAATGGAGGTATCTGGACTGAGACAATCTCGATTGTTCATAAACGGACCATCCAAGGAAAAAACAAAAAAACTAGTACAACTGAGCAGAAATCAGCTGCGGTGGGCAGTGGGACTGCTAACAGGACACTGCTCACTGATGAAACACATCACCAACATTGTTGAGAAAAATCATCGTTACTGTAGGAAGTGTGGCAAAGAGGAGGAAACCTCTCAGCACATACTATGTGAATGCCCGGCTCTAGCAAGTCGTAGGTTTTCGATCTTCGGGGCAACAGTCATTGAACCGGGGGTAATCGAACCAACATCTGTAGGACATGTCCTCAAACTCACTAAGGATACAGAACTAACATGGTAGAGAAGCTATGGGGGCACAATAAGCTTAAACTTCAGTGCAATAGGAGCCCACCATACACCGTAAAGGAAAAAAAATATTTACTTAATTTTTGACAATAACAACTTAGGTAAATCAAGTGAGCTTCAAGGAATGCTCCTGTAATATAACGTTTTTCCTTATATTTTTAATATGTGTACAAAATTTGGATTCAATATTTTTATCCGTGTTCGAAAAATGCGTTGCAAATGATAGTAAGTTTTGTCCAATTTTGAAGATACATCCCTAAAAAAAAAACTCTAATACCTAATAAGAACTCTAATACCTAATTCTTGAAAACCTTTGCCCATCAGAGATTGGTATAGTGAGCAAGGCTGAAGAAGAAGCATTCAAAAGGTTTTACCGCTATCTTATGGAATACGAGACACTTTACGAGTATGACATGGTCCATCACCATGAAGTCTGTAAGGAAGCCGTAGAGTCTGGTGAGTTGAAACCAAATCTGAACCATATGTAAGTCTCACCTAATTACCGCAATTATGCATTCAATTAATAAATGTAAAATTAATAATCTTCTAGCAATGGATTTGAAAACAACAACTAATTTTGACTCAGCAAATCTAAATTATTTAATAATTCGAATAATGATAATAACAATAATACTGGTGGTCGCCACTTGGAATTAAGGAAGAACATTCGATTCGCATTGCCTAGTATTATTTTGCTTATATTAGCGATATGCTTTTCTTGGAATTTAGGTGCATTTAGTAAGCCATGCGAATAATATGTGAATACTTAATACGTTGGTGTTCATCATTATAGATTGATCTGCTTCAAGACCTATTTAAACATACTGAAGTTAATGTGTAGGTATACAACCATCGGAGAAATTTTAATGATGGTAGTGTACATTTTATTTATGAAGTGTTTACTACTCGGATTACTAGCTGCATTCATTTAATTAAGCTTCAGTAATATAACTATATAAAACTTGAGTAATATATGTCCATTTTAAAGTTATGGGTTTTTAATGCTTTTATGGGAAAACCGATGTAATAACATTTTAAGGCATTTAATAATTAAAAATATTTCAATAAATAAAAATGTTATTAGACTCATTGTATGGCAATTACTTCTCTCGTAGAGGAAGTACCTTATATTTTAGAATAGAAGGTATACCTTATATTTCAGAATAACTATCTTTTACCTCCTTTATTTGGAATTACGTTGGTGAAAATTGATTACACGTAACTGTAATTGCAGGTAACTGCTCCTGGCAGAATAAGATAAAAGAATAACGACATGAACATAGACATGCATAAATACATGGCCACGGAGCACATGATATTGTTACATAATATTACACATAACATAATATGTAACTACGTAGGAAACCTACGTAGTTAACTATGTCTCCCCGTGGCGCTTAGTGGAAGGCGCGAAACGGTAATTTAAATTCTCTATTAAAATAAATGTTTTTTTTTAAGTTTCATCAATAATTTATAATCATTTTCCTAGTGAATATCTATCTTCCCAAAGCTCTATTCGAGGTCTGAGACCACGAGAGGTTGGGTTTGGTATAAAAGTTCAATATTTACTAACAATGATATTTAAATGCATCGAATAAATGCTGTAGCAAAAAATGCAATGATTGTAATAGTTGCAGTACTTGTAATCTAGATAATACGTTGCAGATGTAATCAAATCCCATTTGCATATGTTAGAATTATTACAAGGTGCATAAGAGATGGTGCTGGATTATATCAATATGCATCTGGCAATTCTACAATGTGTATTAACTGTGCAGTTATTTCTCAATCAATTATCTATCACAGACCATTAACCACAGCAAATGGAACAAAATGCATATATGGGGCCTCGGTTAGTAGGACACCAGTTTGACACTGATGTATGTCTACAGAGCACTTAGCCTACAGTATATTTCACCTAGCATGGTCGGGATAAAGTTGTTCGATCCTACATCAGACCATTAAAAGTGTTTGCCAGCCACGCAACTTACCACATTACACTACACAGTTTAACTCTAAACTGTAATTAAGTTGGCTCTAATACTTCGTTCTGCCAGTAATACATCTTAAAATGTTTCATTAAAAAAAAATTTTAAATTTGAAGGAGATACATTTTTGGAGGAAAAGCTGCTCTTTGTTCCCGAATTAAATTGATGCTGAAGAGAAAATTTTGTAATCAAATTTATTTCTATTTTCGCTTTTCAATTGCGTCAACAAAGCACCTTAGTATCGAATTTTCCGGTGACAAAGTATGATGACATTTAAAATGTTACATAAAAGAAGAGTAATCATGTTTTACCTGTATTTGACAAACTAGATCGCCATAGGGCCAACAATGTCGTAAGGAAGGAACGATTGCGAATGGAGTCACAAATAACCCCATTGCTAAGTCATTACAGGCCAAAGAGGTCAACAGATATCGGGGCTGAAATCAAAATAACAATAATTAGTCACTAAATAAAAACGAAAGGAATTGTTTCCGTGTTGTTTTTATTTCTTACAAAGTGGTACTTATTTTGTAGTTTATGCGGTCAATATAGGAAACTTTAAGGGGGATATTTATTGAGATCAATAAAAAAGGGATACTTTATTTGTATATTATACAAAAGTTTGACATACTTTTTGATTTACTCGATATTGTTCATAAAATATTTTCATGAAATAATAGCAGATTCAAAAAAAGTGCTCAAACTTGATATAACTGAAACTTGTTTACTGTAATTACAAAGTCATCAACATAGATTAAAATGTTGTGCATTGAGATACAAAGTAATGTCGACAATTAAAAAGCAATCAAACTTTGAATCTAAGAACTTTAAATTGGTCTTAAAATTAGTACTAATACATATAACTTTGGGGTTTCTTAAAGACTAAAGTAAATATTATGTATTTATTTTATTTTCAGTTTCTGAACTTTCGTAATGTTTTGTCAGAAAGGAATCTGGGAATGCATTTCCGCATCAAATCTCTCGTTCATTGAGAATTGTCACCTTTACTTGACATTTGTCATTTGTAGTTCCCATCTAAATTTAGATGATTTTGTTAACATTTTTCCCTTTTTGTTAAGATCTGTCATTTATTTGATGTCTGTTATTTTCAGCTTACATCTGTCACATTTAATTCTTGACAAATGAATGACATAAAATAAAAGTTTTGAAATAAAAAAAAAACAACTGAGGTAAATAAGATGAATTTCAAGGGATGCTTCTTAAGCATGGTGTTCTTCATTGTGTCCTTAATATCTGTACTAAATTTGGATTAAATATCTTTATCCGTGTCAAAGATATGCGGTGTTTACAAATATCGCATATATCTTTATATTTTTACAAATTATTAAGTTTTGTTCTACTTTAACCCTAATAATCGACCCGATAAAAATCTTTAGATTTTTGCATCGTTGAAAACAAAAAGCACTAGTAATGATGCATTAAAAGCTAGATACAAATTCATTAATTAGTTTTTTAATGCTTCCATTATCGACAAAATAGTTACTTTTTCAAAGTACCTCGCTAGCATTCGGTATACTGTAAAAAAAAGTAATAAAATTCCAATTAAACTCGATAATTTAAATCGTTGTGTTTTAATAAATACCAGTATTGGGTTCATTTATTATGAAACGGTTGTTCTAAAATTTTTACAGAAAATACAATTGGAATTAATAAATCATCAAATTTGTTTGATAAATCAACTTTATTCGTCCTAATTATGAGAGATTTGATGTACATTTGTAATGGTTTTGTATCAAATTTTGTGTAGTATTGTAGATTTTAAATCAATCAATTAATTATAAGTTTAAGTTCATAATTAATAAAGCAAACTTTCGTGAGAGTACAACTCTTGAAATTTGGAACCGTAATTGTAAATACAGTACAGTTCAACCAGAACTTTAAAACCGTTTACTTGTTGGCACCGATTTAATTTATAAGTGAGATTATTTTGTAGAAAGGAGTAATAAAAGTTCTCAGATATAGTGACCACTTTATTTAATACCTACTATTATACCGATATATTTTGATTTGGTACCCAATATCGAAAACTACTTGAACTATTTATAACCAATATTTTACATTTTTCTCATTTCATTATCGAATGTTGATTCAAAGTTACTATTTTCAAAACTATCAGATCGAAGTGGTGAGACAAAGCTAATACTAGTTAAATAAATAAATGAAAAGTAGATCAATGCTGATCTATATACTATATATATTATATATTTCTTTGACGAATAAAACAATATGAAAAATTGATTGAAAATATTCAAGTAATTGAAAGCTTCCAGTATATATTTTAATTAAATTTGTAGAGAATGTTATAATGTAAAGGATATGAATCGCGCCCGCGGATATTTTACGTTATATATTTGAATCATAAAAGAATATTTTTGATTTTTATAAATTGGTTTCGATTTTAGTTCCTACGTTCGATGTTTAAACTGCCAGATCTTAAAAATAAATTTAGACAAATTATAAAAAAAAGAATCATCAAAGAAAAAAAGAAAATACCGGAAATTGGGGTACATTTTCTTGGCATCTAGAAATATATCAAAACCAGCCAAATGATTATATTCTACATTCACAGAAACGAGAAAAGAAATATATAGTGAACTCTAATCTAAGGACCAAGAGAAAACCAGCTGATCACAATATTTATCTAGCATAATGATTAATGAAAAAATAAATTAAAATTCTAAAAAATATACTTATATGATCATTTCACAATTAGTCACGTGCTCATTCAGTTAGGAACTCGGTTAGAACATTAATTTAAAGATGCAGTAATTCTCGACACCAAAGAAAGAATCAGATCAGGATAAGGAACATGATTCTGATTGACCAATATTTTAACATTGCAAATATTTGCAATATTTGAATATATACAGGGTGTTGCAAAATTTTCTGTACATAGAATGAGCATAGGTATTTGAGACCAAAATAAGTCGATTGGACCAAATTTACCGGTAATTTACGGTTTGACTGTTCAAAACTTCAGAAATTTAAATTTATTATCACTTATTTTCGGTTTCATGTATGATTGTAAATAAAATATGATACAAACCTCGGTGGAAAGTTTCATTACTGTCTTGAGATGTAGTTGACCTTGGCGCTTCGCGCCTCGGTCAACTATCTCCTCTCGACAGAAATGAAATACTTTCAACCTCAGTTTGTAATATACTATTAATATATAAAATATATTTCGATTTTTTTACAAGACAGACAAAGTGCAGAGAATATACGTCCCACTCATATAAAAAAAATAAAACCATACTAAGACCTTATAAGACCACAAGTTACAATTGGTTCATGTGTAGGGGCATTTTTCACCCTTTTTGAATTTGGGTAAAAGTTTACCGCTCATTAATTATTTTAATTTCCATTGATTAATCGACATACCAAATGTCGAGCCAAATGTCATCTCTATACCGCTTTCGGGGTATTTAAAAAATATATTTGTTAAGAAATTTCAAGTCTGAAGAATGAAGCTATTTGGTATATATGAAAATTTGGTCCAACTGACTTAATTTGATTCCAAATAACTGGGGTCATACTATTTACATTGAATTTTGGCACACGCTGTATAATTAATTAACTTTATTGTCATAATTTTGTTAAGATTTTTAATGAAAATAAAAAACAAATGGGCTACTTAGAAATGAGTTAATTGCATTTTTAAGTACTTGTTCACCTACTAGAACCACAGCCGTTGGGTAAGTCAGATTTTTCCCTTAGGGGTTGTATACGGTCGGAGTCAGCAGCCCTCACCATGACCAAGAGACAGAGAAAATGTAAAATCTAGCTTAGTGTAAAAACTGCAAACTACACTTTATTTGTTTCTCTCTCGCTTCAGGCTACGATTTATCAACACTATAATTCTGATATTCTTTTTGTTAGACCACATTGTATTAAAATATGGTAATTTCAAAAAACACTGACTGTTCTTTAATAAGCTTATATGAATGTGTAGAAACAAAATCGTAAACTAGAAAAAATGAATGATGACAATAATAGTTTAAACCAACCTGTGAGTGAATGTACTTGGAATAGCGTCTACTGTTGATGACAAGTATGAGTAGCATATTAGCACCGAGGACGCCAACAGTCAGCAGGAGAACGATGAGTGCCTGCAGGACATCTCCTGGGCCCAATGCAGACAGAAACGTTACGTGACTATATCGTGGATGTGTGCAACTACTGTTCTGTAAAGCTGGCGCTACAAGAATTGTAGTTTTGTGATGCATTTTTCCATGTGAAATTCAAGTGGCAATGTTTAATAACATTCAGTGCACAAATTTATATACACCAACCTCAGCAAAACATGAATTTGCTTATAATTTATTTGCTACCTCTGTGTTTGCGATTTGTTTAATGAATTATTTCGTACGCTCAAACACATTGTTTTATGCAGTAAATCTGATTCACTATTGAACATTTACCCTCGGGATTTTGAGGATGAATAAATTGTTTCCTGTATTTTTCTGCATCGACTCCTGATTCTGCTTGCATTGTCCAGTCTCAATCACTGAAATTTAAATTCAAATATTTAAGACATATATTAGATTCACATGTAAATTATTCCGAAGGCGTCAACACTTTATAGTAGTATATTTCACCCTTAAAAAAAGCATTAGACATGTTGTCTCCAAAATGGGCGGCATAAAATGCAAATAAACTAGCCCGATTATATCTGACCATTTTATACAAATTTTAAGCCCGGAAGTTAGAAATTCTGTCGGTTGATTAACGGCGTTAAGGTATAAGGTTCAACAGTAGAAAACATCAAATATTTAATTCCCAAATATAGTTTGGGAATCTTCCTTATCTTCCCTGATTTAAAATATTAGATACTACTCGTATTATCAGAAATATGCCGACAATCATTCTGATTTAACTTCCTAGAAATATTTCCAAAAATTATGAACATTTCTAATATTGTTATTTTCCAATAGATTCAGTAGTTGTCTGCTATATTTTCAGTTAAAAAAACAATTTTGAATTTTATTTTATTTCTCTAAAAAATGTCGATAAACAGTTCAGCTACAACCTCGGCTATAACATATGACAATATAATCTAATGATTTAAAAACTCACACATTTCGAATCCAATAAACCGAGATTGATTTTGTTAAAATCTTATGGATATGGTATACATGACTGTAAACATTCGACGATTTTATTATTTTAAAAAAAATTCTTTAATTGCTTCAACAAACAAATAAACACATATATAAATCTGATAATTGCGTTATACTATAATTTCCCTGGTGTTTTTCTAATAATAATTCAAAGTAACAATTCAGAGTAACAAACAATTAATTTTTTCGTTATTTATCAATCTAGTAAAATTGAATCCATACAGGTCGGTAAGGCATTATCAGGCATCGGGTTTGTCTGATTAACTTCGTGCGCTCGGTTTTTGAACGTATTTCATTCGACTATAGTAGTGGCGGGGTGGCCATGGCATTTCAATTGATTACATTACCATACTGAATTTCAAAATATAATATTATTTGGTGTTTTAGCCGAGATTTTGACGGAGTAAAACTAAAACGCTTTATTAAAAAAAATTGCATGTCGAATTGATAACCTCCTTTCTTTATTGAAGTATATTTTTGTTCTTAAAGGTGCAATTTTTATATGTTGCAAATTTACATTTTCCACGCCAATGACAAGAGGTGTGGTTTGCCTATATGTGCAGTAGATCATGGCCTGTAATTAATTGCTATACAGTAAGTAGATGAACACTACATTTTTAGCTGTTTTTGTTTTGCGGGTGTTTTTTGCTGTTTTTGTTTTTGTTTTGCGGTGTTTTGTTAAAACAGATTCGAAAATTGTTAGAAAACTATTAAAAAAGTCATATTGTAAAGAAAATTAAATTTGCAATATTCAGCGATGCAACGCTTTTATTGTGGAGGAAAAATACGACACATCCAAAATCAAGTACAATAAATCCTTCAGGAATCTATGTGACTTGTATCTGACATAATTATACTAACTCAAATAAAATTCTAAAAAAGTATAATTTAATAACATGAGTTTACCAGATTCATACAACAGTTTATTAAATTACTCCAAATTATTAGTTTGGATTTGAATTTTATTTTTAAGTCTACTGTATCTGCATGGTCATTTGACAATCACGTACACGTAAATTGTTGTAATGCATATCTATTAAATATTTAATTCAGTCTGTAATAATTAAAATTAAAAATAGTACATTGTATGCCTAGGGTCAAAAATAGCAGCTTTACGATGAGTGTGATTTTTGGCGTACGCGCGCGAGGCCGGTTGAGTGTGACAAAATAGCCTTGGTGACGAGTATTGGACCTTAGAGGGCAAACCGCTTTCTTTTTTAGCCACTAAACATGCGCACTGCCAAGACTCGAAACCGGGTAAAAAACCGTCTATTTTGATCACGCGAAACTGTCTAAAAACACGTATTTTTCATTCAGGTATGGGACGCAAAAATAGTATTCTTTTTTATGGTCACACAACTAATACTTAAATATAAATGATTATATTTGAATCATATTTAGTTCAACAATTATATGCAAACACATATAAAATATGTATTGATTTTAATGAAATTCGCCTCTTATTCATCTTAACACATCATTATTATAACAAAACTTGAAATCACCGTGGCAACCATCCATTTTCAGGGTGCAATATATGTTAGAAAAACAGCCTCATGAAGCCAAGATTCAAATTGTCATCATCCTTGTCATAATATATAATAAAAGTATTGATAGAAAATATAATATTTATGATGCAACAGATAAATTAAAATTCTGTTAGCAATTAATTTAAAATCTTGTTATTTTTAATTAAGAACAGATATTTTGATGCCATGTATGTTGTTCCATGTTTATATTGATTTTGCGTTGACATGTAGAACATCTTAATAGAATCAAGATTAATTTGCTTCACCCAGTTAGTCAGATATATTTACACTTAACACAGCTAAAATTTCCTTGGAAATTAACGCAACTATCTTAATTTATATTCAATTTCCATTGTGCAGTTAGAATCTGTATTTTACGAGAACGAAAACCTACACGAGTTTTGCCCCAATAATAAATACGTGCATATATTCGAACAACAGTAGTCGTTAATGTCACTTTTTATTCTAATAAGTGTGACAATTTTAATGCATTTGAAAATTAATAATTTACTTTTTAAACCGCATCATATAAAATTTATTTTTATTAGCTGCTATGTAGTTCTATTCGTTTACGAGCTTGTACTACTTACACATGTATGGTTAGCAGCCACATTTACCAGCAGAGTTTTTAACTTAATTCAAATTGATACATCTATATAAATTATAATAAAGTACAGTAATTTTTAAAAGCAAATCTATTTGTAAATAAATTTAAATTAAAGTTAAAGAATTTTCATTATAGTTCTTTCCAGGAAAATCTGAAATTTAATACGCAAGAATGTAAGATCAGTTCTAAACGAATTTGATAAAAGAAGGAAGATTGTAGCTGCAATATTTCTCCCATCGTTAATAATAATTTTAAATAACATTTCAAAAGAATAACGTCATAACGTCCGTGAACCTCACCATAAGTGTGTCTATTGACATTTTGAAATGACAGCAGCTAATAATAATGTTCACAACTGTTCGACAATGGAAATCTTGACAAAGCAATTCGTAAACCATCATCATCTGCGTGAAACTGATTCAATTTAAAATTGAATGCCTCAAATTTTATCTAACATTCAAAAATAATTTCTACTATAGATATTATTTTAATTTAATCAGAAAAGTTGGCTGCAGATTTCACTATGGTCCCAAAAATATTGAGTAATATATTATCAGTTAAAGTTAGTTATAAAACTTTAAACTTTAGACTATAAATTTAGATTTTTATGCAATTAATTTAATAGACCCTTAAAATTTAAAATAGAATTAAATTTGGTTTGGTTTTATTAGTTTTGTGCATAAAATTGCAACATTGTTACAATTTCTCGAACAATCATTTATAAACAACTTTAATCAAAAGTTGAAGTCTATTAGAATACCAATAATATCTAGTTTTACTACACTAAGAGCTGATAACATTTAATTTCATTTTATTTACCTTATAAGGATTGAATTAGTCGACGAATACGTTTCACACAAGATATTCATTTTCTTGCAAAAATTGGCAATTCAAATATATATTTCAATTATTTGCAATCATTCTTTTCAGTTTTGTTCCTGGCGCAGCCACCAAAAAATCGAAAGCTGATTTAACTGAAGTTATGAATATAAACTTCTTCTGCATGGTATAAGAAGTTTAACGTAAAACATTGTTTTTGTAAAGCTTATGTATACAAGAGATTTAGAATAGCTTTATTATCTTGCTTTTAAGTTGCTTGTCGAGATTCTATTCAAGTGCGAATGAGTAAACTCTAAATTGACTTCATCGCGGTCTCAATACAGTTCATAATTTATAAATACACATAAAATATATTACTATCTGGATAATGCACGAAAAAACTTCCAATAAAATGTTTAAACCAAATTACCCTTTACGAATTATTTCGGGAAGTATAGCTGAGAAGTTCACCCCGAAACTACATAAATGAAAAAACGTTGATATCATGTGCTGATAAATGTAGTGGAAAGAATATTTGAACATCCCTCGGGAATCCTGTTTTGGTTTGGCGTAATAAAAAAAATATTTTGTATTCCGTAAATACGTTTTTACAATTCTATATTAGAGATTGGTCAAAAAACAGTAGAATGATATCATCTATCTATCAGTCTAGCTTTTGTGTACGTATTTTGCATGTTTATAAAATGCATCTGTGGATTTTCTGTATCATCTACGATGTATGTGAATAAAAATGTCGTCACTACTTGCATGTAAATCATATCAAATTTCGTCTTGATAGCATAAAAGTCTAAACTTTTAAAAGACGGCATAAATAAACTTCATATAAAATTTTCCTTCGCCAGAAAAAGTTTTATAGTTTAAGTAAAACTGAGGATTAATGCTTCAACTTGCCTTTATATGTCCTATATATACATGTTTGAGTGCTGTAGACATACATATCAACATAAATTATGACCAAACATTTCGTACGCAACTTGGGGATCGTAAAAACTAGAATGTAAAGGGTTCAACTATGACTTTGTCTTTGCTTAGGGCATATTAGGGTTCAGAGACAGCTCTTTAACAGCTCTTCACTTCCGGCTACTAAATGATAATTTAATTAATCATTCCATTTCTCACAATGCACATATTCGAATTTAAATTTATTAGAAGAAGTTTGCCTAAAAAAGTTTAATGAAGTCGATAATTGCAAACCAAGTTTGAAACTTCAACATCATTTCTGCAATATATAGTTCTTTGAATGTTTTCCGCCAAACCAAAACTTCCAAAAAGTTAAGTAAGTTACAAAGTAATTTTCCAGATTAAAAGTTTTATGTATAGTTGCCACAAATCTACAACCTTTCTTATTTAATAAAAATCAAATTTGATTAGCATGTAATGACTTTTTTGAAAAGTGAAATATATTCTCACATACTCTTACGGTCAAAAAACTTACATAATTGCTTCCTATTAGAATCCAATTGCCATTTATAAAGGAAAATTTCTAGGCAAAATTCTTTGACCAATTCAAACTTTAAATTTTATTTCGAAGTATCGAATAATTCGCGTACACTCGAGCAGAGACTTTGAGAGAAATACCAAACACGCAAACCGCCTGAAAGCGACTGCAGCTTCCCAAAACTGATACAGACATTGTCCTCTAAGCTTTTAACAATTCAAGCCGGCGCATTCACAACCCTTATATTGCTTTCAATTTTATTAATTAATGAAATAATTAGAAACGAAAAGAAATAGTTCTACGTGGAATACATATAATGATAATTTATTTCGCAGAAGTAGAAGCTACAAAGGAATTAGATTTATGAGATTCGAAAAATTGTTATAATTTAATATTATTGAATGCACATATATGTATATATTTTTTAATAAATCATATCAAGCATTTTCTTATTATGTCCCTGTATTTACTATTAATTTATGATAAACATAATAAAAATTGATCGTAATTTTATTTTTAATTTTATTTAATTTAAATCGATGTGCAAAATAATACTAACGTAAAATAATATTAACGTAAAATTGTTTTTTTTTTCGATGTCTGAAAAGTAATGGACATAATTAAGTGAAATAAGCTAAAATCTATCGATGTAAATCAGTAATTAAACCAACAGTCAAGTTTGCGATTTTTAATCAAAATAATTTAAATTTCAAATTTTAGATACATAATTGTTGTTATTTTCAGTATTTATTTTTTAAAAAATTGGTGCGTGCGCCAGTTTTATGTCATAATAACATACCACTAATATATTGACATTAATTCATACAGCACAAACTACTTATTTTGATTATCTACGATTCAAAAAATGTGTACCAAACGTAATAATTTCGTTAGTAAAAAAAGATATCACAAACGGTAGTAAGAGATTGAGTAAACTTGCCTGATACTTTTTGGTTTTTCATTTATCTTTATTCTGGTATTTAACTTACTAGTATTTGCACAATTATCACTTAATTGATATACCTAGATCAGTAAATCGTGAAATTTACGGATTGAATAATAACCATGGTAGGTTTTGTTTACAAATTACCATGTGGTAAGTGATTATTACCATGTATTAAATTAGCATGTGGTAAGGGATCATTGCAACCAAAGCTTACATTCAAATCATGTAGTAGGTTATATTTATACGTCGGTATAAATTACAAATCATTCAAAAAGTCAATGCAATATAAAATTATTTTTTGATTTTAATTAAAATGCGTTTACTGACCAAAGTGTTTAAATAACTATTGTTAATAACGTGCAATAATAGATAATTAACACAAACAACCTGTCATTTTGTTTCAATCCATCAATATTTGCAAATGTAGCATTAATATTGATTCATAAATTGATTGATCGATGAGACTGCATAAATGAATGCCAATTACCCATTCGGGTAATATAAAATGATGCAAAGTTTCTGTTATTTATGGTTTCTTCAAAAAAATTTCAGTTTATTTTACATAGTCCGTCGTGTAATCCGTCTGGAATATAAAAAACATAAAAAAAGTTTCTCAGAGTTTGTTTGAACAATAATTTGACGATACCGGTGACGCAATGCAATTACTAATTAGAGTACTAATTTACAATATTTAATATTCGGGAAAAGCATTAAGGACTGCAAGATGTGAATAAGGTTTTGACAAAATTATTTATAAACCTTAGTTTTAAAGGTCCACACTTATTGAATAATCAACACTTTCTGCAATGTTCAGATTCACTGTCAAATATTTTGGGTGACATGTCATGCGTCCAAAATATGGAAAAAAGTTCTTGTAAAGATCGAAAATGCATCGTTTACCAGATATTTTTACCTAAAGAGTGTCCTGAAAAACTTTATCTTTATCGATAAAAAAAATATTACTGAAGATAATATAATATTAATTTGAAATTTTGGTGGTCTCCAGTGCTTATTAAGACTAACATTTTAGTGCCTGCAAAATTATAAAAAACGGTTCTTGGGGTAGTATTTTCAGGGGGGGTGGGGCACCCCCTTCTCGGTTATAAGTTTTTTTTCTGGTTGGTTTTTGATAATTTTCAAGTTAACTTTCATCTTTCTTCAACAAAAAGGTACTCTTGTCCCATATCGGTCCGGTGCCTTGCTTCGGAGCAAAAGTTGATCTTATGAGTAAAGGTCGGGTCAGCGGGCGCAGCGATAATAATTTAAAAATGATTGTTAATTAGTAAAGGAAGGCCAAAGGTATTGTTTTATAATTTTGGTTTCAGTTTTGTCAAAAAACGTTACCCTTTCTTTAGGTCAAAATATCTGGCAATCGAAGCATTTTTCGGACCAATGTTTATAGGAACTTTTTTTCCATATTTTGAACGCATGAATCGCCACCCTAAATATTTGACACTAAATGTAAATCACCCTATATATGTAGTTAGTTGTCTGTCTGTACATTGAGGCTTCAATTGATCGACCAGACGAGGACTGCACGAAGGAATAATTCTAGTCAACATTACAGAGGAAAATTCTCCCTATGGTTATGTAGGCGTTCTATAAATAAAATAGATTAACTCTGAATTATAGATTATAATCATATTTTTATATTATCGTGATTTTTCAAGAGTTCTGAGGGTTAAAATGAAGGGGAAGCCTTTCATAAGCAGGTCAGGATATGGTTACGTCATGTTCGTTAAGAAAACCCTGTCGAAAGCTTCATTTCGAAATTTACATAGATGACAAAATGAGCAGTGGTGTAAATTTACGGTTTTTCTTTGTTTGTAGTGTTTTTTTAATAGTTCCAGAAGTTGGAAGTGAAATTATTTCGTCTCACAAAAATATAAAATTGAATGTGCAACAAGAAACAGCTTCTTTGAGGCGTAGCGACCATTCAGAAAATAAAAAAGCCGCAAGTTTAAATGAAAACTTCATTACTATAGAAAATTGCATCAAAACTTTCCAGCAGGTGCAACCGTTTCGTACTGCAGATTGCTGCCTAACAAAAATATGTACTGCCAATTATTTGCACAATCAAATTGTTGAAACCTATTCTCAAATAATGAGAAAGACACTTTCGGATCTATGCAGTGGAAATTTCTATTTGATGAAAGAACAGTTGAGCGGATGTTGCATCAAAAATTATCTAAACAGTCACGTAAACAACAACACAAATTTCACAACTATGACTTCAAATAAAGAAAATTCCAGTGCTATCGCAAATTGCAGCGTAAACTTTAAACCGGCAACAATAAACGATGGAACGTCACAGATAAATTCCAAAATCATCCACGATGTGGAAAAGAGATCAACACAAATGTACGTTATTCAAATGAAATTTATACTTTAGCTTTGTTTGTCGGCTTGCCAGCTTTTTTGACATACTAAGCATCTTTCTTATCATGCTATAAGTAAATAAATGTTTGGATAATTACTAAACTAGTTGGAAAATCTAAAATATACAAGATGTATACATAGTTTAAATTACAATTCTTCGTTTGTTTTGAAATTAGAATCACAGAATCTCATTTCCGCTTTGGGTTTGCACTTTGCAGGAAATTACGTAAGGTTTGCATTTTAAAGGAAATTGTACAACAATGCAAGACATTTTTATTTTTATTATATAATGTAGTTTTCATTAATTGAAATTATGTTTATTTTCAAAATCAAATTATAATTCCTGAAAAATGTAATATATTCAACATACTCGTATTAGTATTAATAAAGTTAAGTATTGATAAAACCAAAACTTTATTCAGAAAAATAAAACCGGATAACTTATTATTGATTAGTTCATAAAACAAATAATACAATTACAATTTACTTTTCTGCGGAAATTGCAAGGCTTCTTGAACCAATTTTGCAGCTTCATTGGCACAGCCAATACATAATGTTATGCCACCACCACCATGTCCATAATTATGTACAATTTTCATTACATTTCCATTGTCTTTTGAAAGCAATTCAATTTCCAATCTGACTTTATTTCTACCTGGCCGTAAACCCACTAAATCTTTTAGAATTTTTGCATCTCTGATTGCTGGAACAATTTTACTGCAATCCTCTAAAATTCGTACTTTCTCTTCGTTGTCGACATTAATAGTATAATTTTCTTCGTCTTTTGTTCCACCGAGAATAACACAATTTATATTAGGAATTATATAAGTTGATTTTGGGGTATCAAGAAGCACTGTATGAAATTGCCATGGAGCTTCCACTTGCATTATTTGACCTCGGATCGGAGCAAGTGATATATCGGAGGCTAGATTTCTAGCTTCCAAGCCACTGCAGTTTACAATTAAATCAAAATCAGACAATTGATTGAAATGTTCAATTGTTTCTTTGCGAATTTTACCACCATTAAGTAAAAATTCTTGTTGAAGAAGCGGTAGGAACGTTGACGCTTCCCAGCAGAAGGAAACAAATAAAAAACCACCAGTAAATGTTTTATTGTACCTTTTGCTGAGTTGGGCCAGATGGTCTCTTGATAATTCATTGTAGCCCACAGATGCTGATATCCATTGTGGGAGAGTGTAATTTTTGTTTACTGATAAATTTATTATTGGTTGTAACGATATTCCAGCTTCTTTGGCGTGTCCTGAATTTAGAAATGTTTCAGTTTTAATTATTTACAATTTTATTCAATATTTTTGTTACCATTTTTCCATAAGTCGAGAATGTATTCATATGTTGCTGTGGACCATTCAAGTGTTTTTTCGGTCGGATTGTCGCCCAACAGATATGGTTCCCAAAGACCAGCAGCAATATCACTTGTTAAGTTTGGGCTAAAATCTTTGGCTACTATAGTAACATTAGCTTTTGAACCTAGTAGTTTTTGAATAGCTAAGGCACTAGTTAAACCAATTGCTCCACAACCAATAACAACTATGTTGCTCATTTTGTAAGTACACAGAAATGAATGTATTATTTTTGCGTTATATTTGTGTTATAACTGATAACTAACACATGCTAGTTGATTAGAGTTTATTTCTGTATACGGTAATAATTGATAGCGATAATTATATCAACATTTACGAATAATTAGAAAAATAAATAAAATGAAGTAAAGCGGGAGTAAGTCGAAAATAAATCATTAATAAAGTTTACATGTTTGCGCTTTAAATCCTCAAGTTACATGCACATTTTCAATGCAAAAGTTTGTAGATACACTGAAAATAAGTGAATAAAAATTCTTTACCGCCAGTGCCCCATTTACGTCATTCAAATCTGGACCAACGATTGAAACGTCAACTTCTTTAGCAAGTGATATGAAAATTAGATTTGAAAATACCACTGAAATGTCTGTGAGAAATTTGGCTTTACAATTTCTTGATGTTCCCCGGGGAGATGATATGCACATCTATGACCTGCGACTTCACGAAGAACACTTATTATTCGAGGCTTTCTCCAGCTTAATGGGATATTTACAACCTGCTCAATTTCCTAAAGGTACGCTATATTAATTAGAGGTGTCACATCAGTTTTTTCTTATCAAACTAATATTCTATTTTCAAACAGATTTATCCAATAATAAAGTTTCTAGTCGCGGAAAAACACATGCAGTTTGGAAACTTAAATATAAACTATTGAAGTTTGCATATAAATATAGTTTCACAATATCTTCCAAAATATAAAATTGAAAAGTAGGTTAATCGAAATTATCTAAATCTCTGGGAAGTAATATCAGATTACCGTTTGCAAAGCATTTTATTTAAATTGCATTTGCGCTTAAAACTATTGGATGATTTCTGTGAAATTTAAGTTTAATTTTATGTGTCTATTCATTGAATGGTATATTGAGCCTGTTTCAATATAGTAATGTAATTTGTTTCAGAATTTGTTTTGGATGCTTGGAAGAATCGTGTTTCTATTCACATTCTAGTTTTTCAGGTAACCGAAAGAGAACACTTCAACATAATCAAGACATTGAAACCTTTAAGTATAGAACCCTTTAGTAATAAAGTATAGAACCTTTAAGTATAGAACCTTTAAGTATAAACCATAACTTATGAAACTTTTAAATAAGACAACTTTTTAAAGTAAATGAAAGTTCTCCTGAATATTATAGTCTTTTGAATAGGCCAATTTATTGTAATTTATGTTTATCGCTTGCATTTAATATTAAAGTTTAAAGACGGGAAATTTTGTGTTTTCCAACATCTAATTATTGTATTTAAAAAATGCGCTTGCTAATTGCAATCAATTTCAATATTGAAAATGAAGTGTTGGTAATTAGATTTCAGAGTGATTTGAGTTTTTCTTTTAAGTGTTCAATATTATAATAATTCTAATTTTCTCGTGTTATGCAGATTTTAAAGCTGGAACTTTTTGCTGTAATCTGGATAGTTGTTTGGGCAATTTTAACTATATGCCTTCCAATTGCAATCATTGTTAACATGTGCAATTCGGGAAATATTCGTCGATTAGATGACGATTCTTTTGTTCATTATGGAGACAGATGTACTCAAAAGACTATGGGAATACTTTTACATATTCTACTATTATTACTGGTGTACGTTAATATAATTAAATATACACTTCACAAGCTTTATTGAAATTTATAGGTTTCCGATAATTATAATTTTGGCAGCAAACGAACAACTTTCGAGAGCAATTTCCAAAAGCTCATCAACCACAAAGTTAATTTACGAAGACATCAACACATTTATACGCAACACTCACATGCAGATGTCTTTCGTGACAACGTCGTCAACTGACATTGCTATTGAGGCAATCAGAAAAGATTTAGAAGGTATCTATCTATAAACTGAAAAAGGCGGAAGCAGTTAAGTTGGAATCACTTAAAAAGTAATAAAGTTTTAAGGGTCTTATAAAAGCCACGAGTAGTGCATATAAAAAAAGTCATTATTCTCGATAAATAATTTCTGATTCGCCGAGACAATAATTATGCCAATGAGCTTGTTGTCTGTTTATTAGATGTGGAAAACCTTCTTGGAATCCCATATCAGCAGGAGCTTTCATCCGAAAGAGGAATCGATATTGCTCTGGATGCTTTGGACGAATTAAAAATCTGTACGTATACCAAGAATCTCGCACAATATACAACAATTAAGCGTTAACTTATTTAGCAACTGCAAAAGTAACCACTCTCGTAGCAGATCTTTTAAATGAATGTGTATCTGCCCGGACAGCAGGAAGTTTGTTGCAGGAACAACTCGAAGAAATTGCCAGACAACTTCTTATTTCTCGGCAACAATGCACTCCCAAAGATCGTGCTCTCTGCTACACACTGCAATTTTCAGGTTTCGATGTTGTCTACTCCACTAAGAATGTAAGGATCCGCTTTTTTGCTATCTCAAACACTCAGTATATGCTGATAGTTTCAGTAGAACAATGTAGGTTTGATAAATGGTATCTAGGAAAGCTTAGTAAGCACAGTAGAGGTGGGTTTTCTTGTTATATGAAATACATAATAGATATAACTGTCTTTCCACGATAATCCAGTTATCTATGGGTTGTACTAATTACATATCTAGATAGCGAAACGGCGACCACGATTAAATATTACCTTGCACAATTACTACTGCTCTATGAATATATCTATGTGGTTACTGGTTAGCACTTCTCCGTGCTTTACACCAGCTTAAAATTCATTTTATTTTCAAAACAAAATGCTCTTCTTAGTTTTGATGTTGACAAAGATTACATTCTTTTTATACCAGATACATGCAACACCTTTTTGGAAATAGTAACCGTTATTTTCATAAATGTGAAATTGTACATCGTACTATTTTTTTACTTATTATTATTCTAACAATGGCAATACTTAATGTTTAATAAAATAAGCATGCCTGTTTAAAATGTATTTTACACTTATTTTAAACTTTATGAATATATTGCTCCACGAAAGTTAAGGATAATCAACAAAAGCTGTTTTGATAGTAAAATTAATACTTAGAAATATTTAATTTAAAAAAAATGAAATAAGTTTTGTATTTTAGATAAAAATGAAACAAATATTTTCTGACTTTTGCATTGGCCTTGATATATAGATAATCAATTTTCATAAAAAGTTTCGTAATTTTGGCTAGTGGACGTGGATGACATGAAATATAGTTTAATGAAGGCTGGCCGACCCAAATGTAACAAGAAAATTTAAAAATACAACAAAAAACATCTTAAGGGTAAAGGAGCTCGTAACTCACAAACGCATTTCCGGACACAAACTTTTTCTATGGTAAGGCGGAATCACAGAATACACACACAGGAAATATTTTTTGACAAAAACACAATTTGTAATATTCATCTAGGTTTCAATTAAATTAAATCACATCTGCATTTAATTTTTATATATCAAGTGGATAAGAAAATATAAGAATTGAGTAGAATATGGAAAAAGTATATCTGGGATTCCTTATTCGCTACTTCTATTTCTTCTTTCACAAACTAGATTTTTTTTATTTAGAACACCTTTTTGACCAACTCAATTCCACTTTATGCTTTACACATGCATGCAAATAAAATATGTCATTTGTTTTGCTTTTACCACACTACAGACGTATTTCGACTAAAAAATAATGTTGAAAATATGGATTTAGCGTATTTTTTTATCTGAAAAATACTGTTGAGTGATTTGATTAATCACTGCGTCCCTCGTTATGACAGTTGACAATAAATTTTAATAACTTTCAAACAATCTGACTTGGATGTTCCTGGTTTTTTTATTTCTTGGGGAGGTTGAATTTATTAAAATAAAGTTGCAAATACGCATTTTATTGTATAAAAGGTATATTTTTTAAATATACTTTATAATATTTTGACTGGCTTTTTAAAAATAACATTAGATTACTTGTATTCAGTGATGGGTACAAAAGATTTAGGTAAAGTTAGCATAAGCTCCTTGAGTATTTAAGCTATGTTTCACGCAAATCTACACAGTTTCACGACTATATATAAAACAGTGGAAATGTTCTTGTAGAATTTATAATCATATAAGATGTACTCGTATAAATATAAATTTATTTCTAAAAGGTTACATTTTATGAAACATGCCAACCAGATACATTGGATATGTTTACTAGACTAAACATGGTAAACATTATAAAAATGAGCTGTTCAAAAATATACATACTTGTACCCAATGTTTAATATCATACAATAATGTATTTATAATACACTAGAATAGCTAGTCTATATCGGATCCTATAAACTTAATAGGTTCTTGCATAATATTATCAGAGCAAAACTAAAATGTATATACCACCTTATTCAGTTAAATGTAATTTAATTTTTTATCGATACTTCATCGTTGATTTATTAAATTTGGTGTACAAAACTTTGAAGATAAATATAATCAACTCATTGCCAGGCAATTGATGATCATGTTTTTGAATATTCTAGTTCACCAATGACGAGAAGATCAAACAGCTTGATCTCATTGGGACGGAAACGAATTTTAACACTAGCATTGAAAATGCTCGCAAAAGCTTCAAGGAAATCCCTGACCGAGTTTTCCTTGAAACGACTTCTTACATATCAGGTAAGTTACAAATTTTATTTGTTGACTTAAATGAGATTTCATATGTGCATAATGCAGTAGCTGAAAAGGCAAAATGGTAGTTTTCCGGATAGATGTAAAGTCGAAAGACTTTATATTGTAGAATCATTTAACTTCATATAGCTTTTATTAATTGAGACTGAAACTCTAGTTTATTATGTAACAAAGTGCAAAAGTCGTATAATCTAGCCTAGCTATAAGTCAAATTAAGCGCTATAAAGTAGAAAAGCATATTTGGTAAAACAAGTTGAAAGTTGGCAGAAATGCTGAGTTATTAAGTTTTATTACGTTACAAATCACTAGTGATTTTTTTGTGTTTTTGATTAACTAGTTTACAAAGTCACACCATAAATTGCAACTGTAGAAATAACATGCATATTTTTTCAGCAAAATTATTTTGTTACAGGTATAAGGTATTTGTTAAGCAAAAAAAGGACAGAAGTTTATAAAGCAACACATAATTTGGACGTGTTGACAAGAACTCTCTCGGAAATAGTTAGGAGCAGTGAAGAAGCTACTCATCCTTTTATACAGAAAATTGCGGACCTGGATTTATGGCGATGGCTAATTACTTTAGGTGAACTCACATAATAAAAAGTAGTCACATCACAAAAATACACATTTTCCATTTCTCAATTAAATTTAACCGCGTTTACGTTTTGTTCGAATACTTGAGCACAGCATCTTCCGATAAGGATGCAAAAATATTATCGCTCGAGAAATGAAAGAGTCTAGGATATCTTCTCAATAATACAGGGTGACTCAGATTAAAGTTCCGATATTATAGAAGTTCAGTGAGCAGCATTTTCTTTGAATTTACAACTTTGGGTAATAATTATTAGACTGGGCACGTACCGATAATGGTATATCAAAGATTAAACGGTAAAAAGTTCTTTATATATCAAGTTCAAGTATTTTATTGTTTTAAGAAAAGAAAAAAATATCGACAGCATATGAAGACGATACAAATAATAAAAATAAGTCATCAAAAAATACTTAATTATCAACAGTAATACCTTACAATTTAGTAAGGTATTTACAGCCCGACGCCGCAGGCGGAGGGCTGTTATCGGCCAGCAATGTGCTTAAGGAATTAAGAATTCTATAAAAGGTTGAATTAAAAAACTATCAAAATGTCAAAGTTAACTTGATTTTATTCGAACATATTAAAGCCCAATGTAATTCTATTCTATTTCCAGTCACGTGTATTGAAATGACCAATCAGAATTTCAGGGATGTTTTTAATTTGATAATTACCCATGGGATGTTATCACTCCAAGTTTGTTTTAATTGGTTGTTTTGACACACGTGTCCAAAAATAGAAAAAATTTATTCGATTTTATCAAAAAAAATTCAGTAGTAATTCCAAGTAAGAGTCAAGTAGTAATATCAGTTCGTAATTATCGACATTGATAATTACAAAATAATTTAACGCAGTTTTGAAATCACGTTGCGGGGTAAGAGCCTGACCCCTAATTTGGAGGGCTTTTACACAGTACAACGTGCTTGAGGAAACGATAAATTAGAAAAATGTATCAATATTTGAGGGATATTCGATTAGAATATTTTTTTTACATTTTTACGTTAGATAATGTAATAATGCAACTGAAAGAAGCTGACTTGATTATATTGAAATGTATTGAGCCCCGATAAAATTTCCATTTTGGATCACATGATTTAGATGACCATACAAATTAGCTGGATAGTTTTCACTATTGAAAACTATACAAGGAAAGTTTTCAGTGAAGTGCTACTCGACAGTTGTCCACATAGCACACGTGACTACAAACTACGATATTTGATTGGATTTCATATATAAAAAAATTCATGCTAAAAATTTTATGCTAGAACGCAGTATAAGTATGTACTCAAGTGTGTACTCATTATTACAATACATTTCTATCAATCCTAATTAGAGTTTTAATTGAAGCTTTCGGAATCATTTTCTGAATATAATGTTCTCGAAATTCCGTTTTAAAAAGTACTTGCTAATTAATTTCAAAATGTTAATCAAAAAGTATGCAGCAATAATTAAAATTTTATCGGCTACATTATTCAAATTTAAAACGAATCAAAGCTAAACTTTTCATTTAAACAAACGAAAATTTACCAAAGCTTTAGTCGCTTGATTTGTTTATTGCGGGACACAGCGACTGCATTTTATGTACCTATGCACAACGACGTAGAACACCTCCGTTCATGAGCAGTGGTGTTCCGCATGTACGTAATTAATTTTTCTTATTGAAAAAGCTCTTATTTCATAAGCTCAAAAGCAAAACTAAATTTAATGCAGCGCAGAACTATTTAATTCAAACTTAATGAAGCACTTTCTTATGAAGCATTATTTTTTAGTGCAATGCTGTGCTCTATGCTGCCTAAAGCACGCAAATATTTCATTTTTCTTACTTAAAAAGCTCATATTTCAATAAAAATTGATCTGCAAATTTCATGTATGTGGCAGTCACAGTGCCACATATCACAGCGAAATTTAAGGCGCATTTAGTAGAACGCGTTCGGCTTTATATTACTAAACAACGTACAAAAAGCCAAAACAGCAGAGAGCTTTATTATTAAAATAAAAGAATTGTTTAACTTGCATTAATTTTTGTTCATTTATTGGACTTGATGTAAACAGATTTATTTAATGTGAGCAGGAACAAATCATTCTCACATATGACACGTAATCCGGTGCTTCATAGTGGAATCGAATTAAATTTACATCCGCTGATGTGTAAATCTAACATTAATTCGCCATAAAGCGGATTTCTAATTCTCTATTGCAATTTACAATGTTCTGAATAAGTAAAAATCGTTCAAGTAGATTGGAATGTAATTGGACACCCGGTGCATTTGTTTGACCATCATACCTGAATAATGTAGTGTCTCCTATTTTGCTCGTTACATAGCAACATCTTCTTTATGCCTCACATAATACGTTTCGCCGGCGGTGTAAGTGATTACCAAGTTTGAATACGAAGTATAAATATAAAAGAAACTGAACCCCTCATCATTTTTGAAAACAAAAAACAATTATATTTGTTACTGTAGAATGTACATCATGTTACTGTAGAATACATTTTGTACAAATAGGTGTGGCAACGGTGTTGTGTTTAATATGGGGTCTTCTGTTGTGTGGAGCACCTTGTGGATGTGGTTTAACTTCTCGAACTGTACCTTTCCTAATATCTGGTGTCAGCTTGTCCTGTATAATATGTGTAGTGGTCTGGAGTTTAGCTGCTGTCACTTTTATACTTGGTGGTCATGGTCAATCTTTACTTTGCGACCCACTCTACGACTCTCCACATTACAAAACTCTTGCCGAATTATTAAATTACGATGGAGATGTTTCTAAGGGTGCCGGATTTTTTCATTTATTTAACGATGGAAATGAATCGCTTAAAATCCAAAATGTGTTAAGGTATTATTGTCATCAGCTATAATCGATATAGTTGTAAAAAATCAATCAAAATATTTTTAGAGATTGCCAGCAAAATAGATCGATCTATTCAACGTTCCATCTGTACAATCAGTTGGAGATAAGTAGAGTCACGAATTATAAATCCTGGGACGATATGACAAGTTTATTAACAAACTTCACAATTGGAGACCATTTAGAAATTGTGAATCCCTCGTTACAATTAAATTTGCATGTTCTCTCAACTTCTAGCAAGATTAATTTGGCCCCATACAAAGAACTAATGTCGTCTTCGATTTCCAAAAGAGATTTGGCTTCATTTGCGGATCAGTTAAATACTGTCGCTAGACAATTAAATAATGCTTTCAGTTCAAGAAAAATTGATAATTTGGCATATAAAGTGCGGAAAGTTGTCAATAATGGAGTGAAGCAGCTCAATGAGATTCGGAAGAGATTGATCTATAAGATTACAACCCTCGAGGTGCTTTTGTTGCCTCTGAATAAACAGACTAATCAATCTTTGAGTCATTTGAAAACCATTCAATATTTCTTGGATACTCAAGCATGGCAAATTGCAGATAAAGTAAATAAAAAATCAATTTTTTATTTGTCTGTTTGTCGTCTAAAAATTTGAATCGTAGACTAGCAGAAGATTTACTGCCCGAATTGAAAGTAATTTACAAGATTTGTATAATCATGTTAATTTAAAAGTATCGAAAGAGATAGGAGCATGCAGGCCGCTTTGGGACATTTTCCACTCCAGTCGATTTTATGTCTGCAAATTAATTGTAGATCCATTGGTAAGTAAAAGCGTACTTTTTCAAATACTAGTACAAAAAAAAAGTGAAAATAAATTTTCATTTGCAGAACGCTATTTCATTTGTAAGCTTCTTTCTGATTTTACTGTTTCTCATTATTGCCCCGATCGTCGTTAAACTAGTTGATTATTACAGAGAAAGCATTAATGAAGACACATTATCATCCATTTCTCATAGGTATATAATTTTCTAATTTAAATGTAAAATTTTCAAACTGAAAGCACTTTGTTTTTCTTAATTAAAATTCCAAATTGCACTTTATATAATAAAATAAATTATTCCTAAATAGACGCGCAAGAGATGGTTTAATAATAGATGATGAAGGCACTTGGGCCACACCAGCATCCTCAACGTAAGCAGCACAGAATCCACTGAAACCAAAACTAAGAATTAATAATCCAATTTTCAGACCGCCTGAAATAGCCAATTCAGGATCAACTGTTGCTCCTGCAATGGAGCAACCTCAAGCGTGGGTTAGCTCAATCAGGTATTATGTATTAATAATAATATGCATTATATAACTTTGTTGCTTAACTCATTCATAACACACTTAAATATTGCGAACAATTATTTCTACAGACAACCTTCGGATCAACTAATTCCACCTCCGCCCCGGTAAGTTCAAGCAGACTAGTTAATATATGTAGATAGACAAGTTCTATGATTAAATTTGTTTTCTATCTAGTATATCGATTGTGAAACTGTTTCATTCTGGGCTAGCCCAAAATTTGTATATTTATTTGGAACAATGTATAATTTTGATTACCGTCACTGAATTATATTGTAACACATTTATTGCATATTTTAAATACCACACATACTTGCAGGAATTTATTCAAGTTTCACTACAATTTTAATTGGATTAATTGCTTTGTCAATGATGTAATTGAAATTTAATTCATAAAACAACTGATACAAATTGTTATGCAAATAAAACTGCCACTTGGTAACCGAACGGACGAGTATACATTGTTAAGTAATACCGATCAGCTTTTCTAAATGTTATAAATAATTAATCAATCGGAATTATATGATAAATTGCTTCTTTCCTATGTATTATATTTACTACAAGAGGTAAATATTTAATCAATCGAATTATATACATTATTGAAAACGCGTTGTATAATACAGGCGTTGTGCTTTAATGACATTAAAACTTCGAATAAAAAAGTTCTTTTTTTAATCGTAGTAATACTCGTTACCTTTGGGATTGGGATGATGATGAATATAAAATTCTGGAAAATATCTAAACTGACAATAAATAGAATTTAAGTTTTTCTGGAAAAGCATTCCCCTAATAGATATAGAGCAAACAGTACTATTAATTTGATGGGTTGGTAGAATTTTAAAAATCATTTTCGAGAGAAATTAATAATTCGAAGGAAATATAATAGATTTCAAGGAAATTTAAAACCATGAAGAATTAATTCAATATCAAGTGTCGAGAGAGAAAATAAACAAAACACGAATACATAGGAAATTACTTAAATGAATAATAATTTATTCATAGTATATTCAAACAAATTTGATTGATATTGATAGAATCATTTTGTGTGGATTAATTGAAAAATTATTCAATAACAAAAGGTAAAACCGAGGCTAAAACATTAACAAACACTGAATTTAATTGTACTAATCTAATGATTTTAATGGAAATAATTTTGGCTGACACGTGGCAAGCGCATTTAATTAAAAATAACTGTTAATTAATAAATGATAATGGATTTATACCCAAAAGTAGATAAAAAAATTGATTTACCAATAATGTAGCTGATATATGTTAGTAATAAACAATGCAATCAAACTAAATTTCAATTTTAAAATTAAAATTAAAAATAATCAAAAAATCGGATTAATTATTATAGGTACTGTTTTCGATATTCAAAAATGCATTAAATTATAATATATTGCATATCATGTGAAAGTATTTTATAAAATATTTCAGCGTGCTAATTAATTAATTCACAAACTAGTTTATAAATTTAATTAATAAAATAATTAATTATTATCTATTATATTTGTGGCCAGTCCATGCTCGAGTCCATGGTTTTGAAATATTTTATTTAATATAGTACTCCTAGATAAAGCTTGTAGGTATTTGTATCATTGCTAAATTCGCTAAGCAGGCAAGGTTGTAAAATAAATTTTCTTCAGGTTTTTGGTTTCTCAAAAAATAGAGCGAAAAAGTTTCTGGTTTTAAAATTCTCAAAAACAATTCGTTTTTGTTCTAAATTTGAAAGTTAATTTTTTATTCGCATGTTTTTGGATATTTTTCAATTTTGGGTTTTTGTTCAAATTCAAGTTCAAATTATTCCATAATATAATACCTTATTTACATTTGTAACATAAATAAATAACAGAAAAAGTAAAAATAATATATTTTTCAAGTTCATAATTTAAATTGAATTGGATCTTTACTCCTGAAAAATATCTCTCTGATTACAACGGATTACCATTGTCAGTTTTAATATCAATTATATACTGAAACTTGTAACATTTGTAACAAATCAGAAATCACAAGTCATTGGCTGTGCCAATAGTAACTCAGTAATAATTTAATCTGGTCTTGGAGTTTTTGAGTAATTTGTGAACACATATGTTACCAAATTTCACACCCCTAGTGGTAGTATTTCGAAAAATCGTTAGTAGTGGGTGATTACATCAGTTGGCGATTACCTTTGGCTATTCCACAAATTTTAAATTACTAAGACAAACCGATTCAGCTATAACACGTTGATGAGGAAATTACTATAGAAACGTTTATTCAAATTAAATACGTCAACAGAATTAATTATATTTAAAATGAATGAATTTGTAAATGCATGTATGTTCAGTTTTCGTAAAACAAGACTACATTTTCCAAATAATTTCAAACTGTTTAATCAATTTTACTTACACATGCTTTAACTTTCAAAGTTGTTGAACCATTTGGAGTATTTGCAGCTAGATTAGATTAATCACACTTTAGGTTCAAATGTCCTTAATCGATGTTACATAGTAGATAATGATTTTTAATTTAAATATTTAATATTTAACATATTGTTCAAGTTGTCCTGCAAATATATCCTCAAGGATTCCATCTCAACGGTAAATTAAAACAAAAATAAATTTTGAACATTAACACATTACTATTTTTTTGTTTAATAATTAGGTTGCTTCAAATTCCATCAGTCTCAAGAGCCTTATCGCCCAAAAGGTACGCATTGTTCTAATTATGATGATCACATATTATGTACTACAAAGTATAACATAAAATGTGAGGAGTGAAATAAAACAAAATTATCCTTTGAAGTAACACCTTTTTAAAAGTAATTATAAAGTGCGGTGGTGAATTTTTTCATTTGAAATTTACATTTCATTTTTAAATTGTGTTTTATTTATGATAATAAGATTTGCATTTGATAGAAATAATATCTATATGGAAGAATTTCAATTATATGTATTTTAAATCGTTCATTAAATTTTACAGTAAATTTTCTACAATAGCATCAAGGATAACTGGAGTGGCCAGGTAATTTTTGTGCAATGCAATGGATGTCATTAATAAATTCAATTTGTATTTTTTTATTTGTTTAATAGAATTCCCCAAATATCATCCGTTTCTAGAGCAAGGTCACCCAGAAGGTATAATTTTGACCAACGATTATTTAGAACGAAGTACAAGTTAATTTTATGGGCTTTTTTTTAGAGGCAGACAAGAATCCTTGCGTTTAATTGAACCTATCTGTTGGAAGTCAGGGTAACTAATTTAATGGTGGTTTTAATCTGCATGGAAATAAATACATTAAATTTTTATTTGTTAGGTCTACTACACCGAGAAGTTGGATTTAAATAAAAGTATAACTTTACCAAATATATTCATTAGATTGCATTATTTTAGTCTGATTGTTAAAAGTTAGATTATGGTGCAAAATTAGGTAATTTGAATAACCTGATTTGTTTAAATCATTAAATTTTCAATTTGCATTAACAATAATTAATTAGCTATTATTTAATTTTTAGAGCTTATATAAATTTAATGCTTTTTAATTCAGTAAATTACTACATATATTATTTTGATATGTATGAACAATAATTAAGTTTTTAAATTCATAATACAACTTTATTCAAGTATAATATCTATCAGTATACTTGAGATCTATAATTGAAAATACGAAAATGAATCATATTTCAATGTTTAATTGTTAAGGTATCATGAAATTGCTTTCGTTCAATAAATTGATTCGTACATGTTCTTGACAAGTTGCTGTAGGTAGGTACTCTAAAATACTCGACACTTTATATTTGCAAAATATGTAAGTTTATATAATCGAAACCAATTAAGTATATAATAGTGTTAATTAAATTTGATTAATTGTTTTTACTCTTTTGCTCTATTAATAAAACTGACAGCAATTGTAAACAAAACTCTTTTTTTTTTAATTTATAATACCCTTTTGGCTTTTAATAAAATTTAAAATAAATTTGCTAACTTTTTGTACGAATTGTGCTCGAAATTATGTTAACCCAGACCTTCAGCGAAAGCGAAAGTGGATCAGACCTCAGGCGATTATCGTAAGTTGACGTACGTACTATAAAATCAACCGAATTTTAGAATATGGTATCAGTTTCTCACAAACTACAGATCATTAAATAACAATGGCTTTCAAAGTAAGTTAACTCCAAGTGCTCCGTAAAAAAAAATATTATTATTTCTTTATTTCAGTTCGTCGTATTCGCCGCTGCTTTAGCTTACGCTAACGCCGGTCTTTTGGGCGCTCCAGCTGTTGCTACCTACTCAGCTGCTCCAGCTGTCAGCAGCTCATACATTCATCAAGCTGCTCCCGTAGTGTCTGCTTACTCCCATGCCCCAGTTGTCCAATCCTATGCTCAAGCTCCAGTTCTATCTACTTACGCTCATGCTCCAGTTGCCGTCCATGCTCCAGCTATCGGTTCATCTCAACAAAGTGTAGTACGTTCTCTTGGAGGATCCGTTTCCACATACTCTAAAGCCGTCGACAGTGCCTTCTCCAGCGTGCGCAAATACGACACCAGAATCACCAACAACGGTCTCGCTGTAGCACATGCTCCAGTTCTTTCCAGTTACGCCGCTCCAGTGGTCTCAAGTTACGCTCATGCCGCTCCAGTAGTATCTGCTTACTCTCATGCTCCAGTGGTATCCAGCTACGCCCATGCCGCTCCAGTTGTTTCTAGCTACGCTCACGCCGCTCCAGTAGTGTCTGCCTATTCTCATGCTCCAGTAGTATCCAGCTACGCTCATGCTTCTCCAGTGGTATCTGCCTACTCTGCTCCAGCTATTGTTACCAAATCCGCTGCCGTAGCTTACTCACCAGCCACTGTTGTATCTCATGCTTCTTTCTCCGGTCTTGGTGCTCAATACGCTTGGTAATTTCTCGACTGAATCACGATTTTGTAAATAGTTGAATTAAGATTATTTATTGAAATAAAAGCTATTTATCACAAACTATAGATGTACTCGTATACTTAAAATTTATTTCATTTCAGTTACAGTTTAAATATTTTCGATAATCACAAATGACTCCGGAATTATAAGAACATCATAATGTTTTCTTGGCGATTTCTTTAATTCGAGTCATAGTATACAATTTATTTTAATTAAAAAATAAGTATTTATTAGAATAATATTAAATTGTAATGGTTAGTTAACAATTTATTCATTTTAATAATGGTTAACCAAATAGATATCGATTAGTGACTAAAAAATACTACACTTTTACCAGTTGTAATTCAGAATAATCAATTGTAATTCAAAAACTAACATTTGGAATCCAGAAAATATCAATAGTAATTCAGAAAATGCCATATATTAAAATAAAATACAACAACGTACATAACAATTCAACAAAAGTTAAGATTTAATGATTAATACAATTATTATACTAAATTTCAAGTGGTAACTGTAACTGAAAAATGAAATTACTTGTTGGTCCAACAATTGTACGCACACTTGATAGCTTATAATTGTATTTCTTCCACGGATGTATTTCTTAAAAATAAATGCACCCGTGGTTGAGACCACTTTTGACTTTTTGAATTTATATTTATATGTCTATTATCAATTATCTATTATATATGGTTTCATGTATAAATTACCACAATATTTGAAATTTAGTGTAATAATGTTATTAATTTTGGCAGAAAAACGAAAGTCTATAGCCGATTGTTTTTATTAACAACAATGATCTAATATATGTTATTAATTATTAAATCTTAACGTTTGTTGTATTGTTATGTTCATTGTTGTTTGTTAAATAAAATGTAAATAACTGTGTAGTTTTTTAAATAATTGTTATTGAATTACAATTGATTTTTTCTCAATTTTAATTGATATTTTCTGAATTCTAATTGATATTTCCTGAATTATAATTGACTATTCTAAATTACAATTAATATTTTCTGAATTATATATTATGTCCTGATTTGATCAATGGGGTAACTTCTATGTTGCTCCTAGGTCTTTACATCGATGCTATACATTGAGCCGCATAGGATCAATTTTGGCTGTCACATGGCATTTGTCAGAATTGGGCAAAATACTAATAATGTGTCGTTTGCGTCTCAATATATCTCAAAATGTCAAAAAAGAATTAAAATCGGATACTTTTCGAACATTGATAAATCCTTATAATTTAACGCATTTCCTTAAGCCCGCTGTACTATGTAAAAGTTATCTGCCTTCGGCGTTGAGCTTTTACCCAACAGCGTGCTTTCGAAAACTGCAATATTTCGTAATTATTAATGTCCTTGGGATATTACTACTAATAATTAATTCTTAAGGATTCACTATAGCGTTCGAATTCAAAATTGGATGAATTAAACCCCATTTGCATCGACTTAGCTTGCCCAACTTAAGCAACTTTCACCTGTCTAATTGGTCTCCTAATCAAAATAGACTCATCACAGAAGTAAATTTCTTGTTCAGTTGTTTAAATGGCCAAGCTAAATCCATGTAAATGGGGGTTTTTAACTGAAACATCTGATTTCAATTTATTGAAGCGTGATATTTTCAGAAAATTACACGTTGCTAATAGAGATAGAGAACCGTGAAAATTCATTGAATAATGAATTATTGTTAACTCAATTATTAGTCATAATCAACAGTAATATCACAAGACATTTTAATAATGTAAACGAGAATTTATCAAGTTTATATCTCACTTGTATCGGAAAGATATATTTTGATTGCGTAACAATTTAGTCCAAAGTCAATAAAATTCGTCCTCTCATAGTTTTAAAATGTTGTCAAAAGTTCAACTCAATTAACCATTTCGTTCTCAACATAACGTGTTTTCAACAAGTGACAATTGGTGGCAATTACACCTGTGCACGATTTATTTTTAATTTTTGACGATTAATAAGGATTTATAAAATCACCATACTATACTCTTCATAAGAGTATATTAATAAATTAGAGATCTATCGTAAATTGTTTTAAATATATTCAAAAATTCAATATTTCAACAACTAGTTCAACAAAATTGATCAACAATTTTAATATTCGACTAAAATATCAGATTTATAATTAACTTGAAGTTTTTTTTTGTCGATGATAGAGATATTTTTCAAATGTAAAAAAAAATCGAAACAAAACAATGACTTATCTACAAGAGGCCAGAATATTTTTTCAGTTTATTATTTCCCCTGTGTTACCTTTTAATTTACCTTTGATATTTGTCACGGTAATAGTAACAAAAAATGTATTTGTAAATGTAACAAAATCGAGAATCTTTACAAAAATTTTAATAAGCGCGTTAAATTAAATAGTCCTATAGCTTAGTAAATAATAAGTAATTAATTCCCTTATACAGATTTTATTGTTTTTTAAAAATTAGAGTATTATGCATAAGTGCTAACCCAGACCTTCAAAAAGCGAAAGTTTAACGCAAATTTAGCAGTGGTGAAAAGTATAAATTCGGTTAATTCTGCATGTTAGTTATCAGTTTCTTACAAACTAAGCACCAATAAACCACATAATGGCAATCAAAGTGAGACACTCTTAAATACATTATCCAAATAAATTCTAATCATTTAATTTCAGTATTTTGTATTCGTCGCTGCTTTGGCTTATGCCAACGCCGGTCTCTTGGGTGTTCCAGCCGTAGCCACCTACTCCGCTGCTCCAGCTGTCAGCTCTTCATATATTCATCAAGCTGCTCCAGTTGTATCTGCATACTCTCATGCCCCAGTAGTCCAATCTTATGCTCATGCTCCAGTCATCTCTTCTTATGCTCATGCTCCAGTGGCGATCCATGCTCCAGCTATTGGCTCATCCCAACAAAGTGTAGTACGTTCTCTTGGAGGATCCGTGTCCACCTACTCTAAAGCCGTGGACAGTGCCTTTTCCAGCGTCCGCAAATACGACCTAGAATCACCAACAAAGGTCTCGCTGTAGCACATGCTCCAATTGTTTCCAGTTACGCCGCTCCAGTAGTATCTGCTTACTCTCATGCTCCAGTGGTATCCAGCTACGCTCATGCCGCCCCAGTTGTTTCTACCTACGCTCACGCCGCTCCAGTAGTGTCTGCTTATTCTCATGCTCCAGTAGTATCCAGCTACGCTCATGCTTCTCCAGTGGTATCTGCCTACTCTGCTCCAGCTCTGGTTACCAAATCCGCTGCCGTAGCTTACTCACCAGCCGCTGTTGTATCTCATGCTTCTTTCTCCGGTCTTGGGGCTCAATACGCCTGGTAATTTCCTAACTGAATTATTATTTTGTAAATTGTTGAACTAAGAATATTTATTCAAATAAAAACTATTTATCACAAATAATGAATATAGGTGTAGTACCTAAGATTTATTTAATTAGCTGTTATTTCTCTTTAGTACTTTTATCTCTAAGAAATGCGTTTTTAAATATCCAACTTCGCAATCATTAATAATAAAAAAAAAGATTAAAGCCCTCAAGCTAACCCTCTCGGTTTATAATCAGATGATTAATTGCTTCACAATTTTTTTATTGATTATTGTACTCGTGTTATTGATTATCATCATGCGGCACTGTAAACCAATGATATAATTTAATTAAGTGAGAATTGTTTGCTTTAATTTAAACATACTTGGTATAGTTTATAACATTTCTAATTATTGTGAAAAGTATTTTTAAAACTTGTTTTATCGAGGGTAATTGTACTATAACTCTGTTATCGGATGTTACTTTTATTTTATTGTTTAAAAAAAATAAAAATTTGGGTATGTCAAATTTTTCACTATTACAATACTTCCTTTCTTATTGATTAATGGTCTGCGTTAAGACGATGTCTACTTAACAAACTTTGACTATGGACATAACGAACAAAATTGACCATAGACATAACAGTTGACTAATTGGGCAAGTTTGATTTGTTCCTATGCAAATTTATGTTACGTATAAGCTGGTATCATTAAAATATGTTTAAATTATTTTAAATACAATGAACTATAATCTTATATAATATTTATTTGGTCCTTTAGTGATCTTAACATTTGTGATAAAATTGGCATTCAATATGTACTACGTACTTAACATAACTATTTCTAGTTTTCTCCGCTGCTTTGGCATATGCCAACACCGAACTTTTAGGGGTATTAGTTGTACCAAGCTACTGTACTGTCTCGGCTGCTAGCACCTCATACATCAATCAAAGTATTCCAGCTTTGGTCTACTCCAACACTCCAGTCGTGTCCTTTTATGCCCATACTCCAGTGATATTTTCTTATGCACATGCTACAGTTGCCATCCATGCTCCAGCTATCATCTCAACAAAGTGTCGTTCGTTCTCTTGTAAAATTCATATTCACCTACTCTGAAGCTGTTGACAGTCCATTTTCCAGCGTCCGTAAATTCGGCACCAGAATCACCAGTAACGATTTTGCCTTAGCTCGTGCTCCAGGATGTATGTAGCTACGCTCCCTCTACTCCAATAGTCGGGCCTCAATCGTCAAGCCTCAAACTTCGACTGCGAACGTAAACTATTTCTTTCGTCCCTCTGAACGTAAATAACTATTATATACAATCATATATGATAATTAATTAATGCAAGTTCGGTCAAAGAAATTGTTCCATATATATTTGTATTTATATTTTAAAGACATAACATTTTGATAAATTATTTAGAATAGAGTAGTATTAAATGCTAAAAACTGTTTTGTCTTATAATAAATCAGTATTTAATTTTTAATATTTATTTAAGTAAATTAACATAAATTACAAAGTTAACCCTGGCAATCAACCAGGCATATTATTGGGCTTTCAGACCGGAAAAGGTAGCGTGAGATATTGCAGCAGCTAATGAGTTAAAACAAAGCAGGACGGTTATTGAAAGCAGCTTATACGAAATTGGCTACTGAAACAATAGATATCTATACAAAGTAAAAAAGAGCAGTCAGAAACTACTGAAGCAACGGAAACGTAGCTAAGTCCAACTGGAGTTTAGGCTACGCAAAACCTTTATTGGATGTCATATTTGCGGAAGCTCAAAAGTCAACTCCACATTGGACTTTACATTGAAATCGTACTATACATTCTTAAGATAAACCGTAAGTATGGATGGATGCCAAAGTGCGAGAATAAATAGAGTCAACTTGATAAATATTTTGGAATTGGATAAGTGGAACTTGAAAGTAGATAGATACTACTGGAGCACCATGACCCTCCTATAATGCTGAATCAGCTTGATGGATGCTTACATAAACTTACTTACTGGAGCACCGGTATAAGTAATTACAGCTGGAGCTTCCCAAAAGTCAGTATAAACCAAGGCAGCGGCGAAAACTATATACCTACTGACAAAATTATGTTTGAAAAATTTGTTTTGAAATAAAACATATTATTTTTATCAAAATATCTGGTGATGTTTAAGTTTAAAAAGAAAACATGCAATTTTGCAAACTTCTACAGTTTAGCCATAATACTTTCAACATTCACCACAAATAAGTGAACAACTTTCTTTCAAAATTTTAAAGAATAAGGATCCAGTTATTCTGGTCGAGATTGATTTAACTTCAATAAATTATAATATTTTTAATAAGTTGAAATGTTTATAGGTGTATATATTACAAATATGCAAAATCAGTATTAAGTAACTATTTAAAAGTGTTTCAGATTAGTATAACATTTATATAATTCAATAATTTTACCAGTATTTAAATAATTTTTCCTAAAAAAAAACATTTTCACTACTTACCTATACATACTTACAAAAAACTGAGACTGAGTGAATTTTATTTTCAAAATAATTGCATTAGTTGAAAAAATACAACACAATTGTTGCAAATAAACATATTTTAACAGAAATTAACCCAGACCTTGGGCGAAAGCGAAAGTGGACCTCACCTACCACTCAGTTACTATAAATTCGTCTAACTTTTAAAATAAAGTATCAGTTTCTCGCAAACTATAGATCTCTCTACAATAATGGCTTTTAAAGTATGTATAAATATATATATTTGTTAGATTAAAAAATTAATATAAATTGTTATTACCATCAGTTCGTCATCTTCGTCGCCGCTTTGGCTTACGCTAACGCTGGTCTTTTAGGTGCTCCAGCACTAGCTACTTACTCAGCTGCTCCAGCTGTAAGCAGCTCGTACATCAATCAAGCTTCTCCATCTTTGACCGTTGCTCATGCCGCTCCAGTAGTATCTGCCTACTCTTCTCCACTTTTGACCAAATCTGTCGCACCAGTAGTTTCCAGCTACGCTCATGCCGCTCCGGTAGTATCAGCCTACTCTCATGCTCCAGTAGTATCTAGCTACGCTCAAGCCGCTCCAGTGATTTCCAGCTACGCTCATGCCGCTCCAGTGGTGTCTGCTTACTCTCACGCTCCAGTAGTATCTGCTTACTCTCATGCTCCAGTAGTATCTTCATACTCTCATGCTCCAGTAGTTTCCGGATACGCTCACGCTTCTCCAGTAGTATCTGCCTACTCTGCTCCAGCCGTAGTTACCAAATCCGCTGCCGTAGCTTACTCACCAGCTGCTGTTGTATCTCATGCATCATTCTCCGGTCTTGGTGCTCAATACGCTTGGTAATTCGATCATTCTAGGATTAATGTCAAATTTGTAAATTTACATACTATTTATTGAAATAAAAAGAAATTACATCTTAGTTTGAATTTGTATTTAAAAAAAATTCATCAAAAAGTTAGCAATTGTTACTTGTTAGCTTAACAGATGTTTTATGCAACTGGGGGATAAATCCATCAAATTGTTAATAGTGCTTTATTACGAACTTAATTCAATAAAATACATCGTTTATTGAATGTTTCAAATTACTCTAATGAAACTAAATTATTTACGTGTATTTTAAATTTTTGAAGTACAACATTTGAATAGTGTAAAAACAAATCAAATCCAATAAATTTACATCTTCGTGTTATCAAACTTAGACTCAAAAAATCGTTAAGTATTATTCCCACATCACTTCTTTCTCCAGCACTATTTATTGATATAGATTTTTATTAGTTTTGGTAGCTTTTTTGCGATTGCATAAAATTATTATTAGAGACACGATTTGCAGAATCCGCACCATATTACCACAGGTGACGTTGCAAATTGTCATCTTAGGCTCTTTGGAGTAAACCTAAAAGTAGAAACCCATTAGGGCCACCCTTGCTACCTCACGCCATTCTCACGTCGATTCACGTGTTTCTCCATTGTGGTCTATGGTTTATGTCACACATTTGCAACACGTCAATGTATAATAAATTAAAGTGATGGTGATAGGGTGTCGGATATACCGCACCACACGCCATAACACGTAAAATGACATGACGTGTGCTAACATATTATAAATGTATATACGATGTATTAAAAGAATTGATTGTTAAATTTGGATTCACACTTTTGTGGCATAGCAAGAATCAGTGTGACATAGCGTGGGGTGTGCCTAGTGGGTTTCCTTTACTTGTGTGGAAGAGTTGTTCAATATAAGTTTGTCAGATGAGACAATTACCTGGATTTACCAAATCATCTATTTTTGGTGCTTAGTGTTCAGGAATTTGAGGATTTTCAATTCTTTTTTTGTTCGGCAGTTTTGTTATTCCATGACTAGAAAAAGATGTATCAAATTCGATTCTAGTTCTGATCGAGCGACAGAGAGAGATAGAATGGCGAAAATAAAGAAATATCATTTTTGTATTCAACACTTTTTGAAACTTTTAGAACTTTTTAAATTTGGATATGTAAAATTTTACTCTATTACGAATACTTCTTGTATAAGAGGATTAGAAAAAATATATAGATATATTGTATTATTTGTATTGAGACCATCATAATTTATTCATATTTATACAACCATAAAATATGCCAATGCGAGCGTAGGCTAATGCACGTTGCTTTTCAAATTTTCGTTGATAGATTAGAAAGCGCGGTGAATTGTCTTCTGTTATAATACTAATTTTCCCATTTCCCGGATTGTACACAGCGAGAACATATCAAAAGAAGCCAAAGCGTTAGACAAAAGGATTATTTCGCATCCGATATTTATTCTGACACTGCTTAATAAATATTTATGATAATATTTTCTGGCAAGCAATTCTGCCGCTCAATATAAATCTAGACTCATATACTTTTTTTGTGTTTAAATACCAGTTTATTATTATTAAATTTCACGATCAATATAAAAGTGCAGTTAGTTATTATTAATGACTCAAACAAGCCAATTATAAATACAACTTAAACAGTACTTCATATTTACGACTACGGATCATTCCACAAATTAATTTGTCAGTAACAAAAATTCTCTATCCTTAAGACATTGATCGGAAATAAAATACAAAAATGCATTATTAATATTTATTTTGGAATAAATTAGGTAAAACTATATACAGGTCATTCAAAACATCATTTACCATCCATAGTTGACTCCGTATCCGGAGAAGGAAGCATGAGATACGACGGCAGCTGGCGAGTATGCTACAGCGGCGGTTTTGGTAACAACTGGTCCAGCGGAGTATGCAGAAACAGCTGGTTGAGCATAATGAGAGAGAGCTGGTTGAGCGTAATGAGAAAGGGCTGGTTGAGCGTAAGCATGAGCAATTGGAGCGGCATGAGCTACAGCTACTGGAGCATGAGCGTAGGAGAGAGCATCGTTGGTGATTCTGGTGTCGTATTTACGTACGCTGGAGAAGGCACTGTCAACTGCTTTGGAGTAGTGAGAGACAGCTTGAGCTCCACCAAGGGAACGAACTACACTTTGTTGGGAAGCACCGATAGCTGGAGCATGGACAGCCACTGGAGCATGAGCGTAAGCGGAGACAACTGGAGCATGGGCATAAGATTGGACAACTGGAGCATGAGAGTAAGCAGATACGACTGGAGAAGAGTAGGCCGATACTACTGGAGCAACATGAGCTACACCTAAAGCTGGAGCAGCTTGATGGATGTATGAACTACTGACGGCTGGAGCAGCGGAGTATGTGGCTACTGCTGGAGCTCCTAATAGACCGGCGTTGGCGTAAGCCAAAGCGGCAGCGAAGACGACGAACTAAACCAAAAAATATGTATTAATACAACATTTGAAGCTCATAGCCAATTGTTCCTGTGACAATAAAGATTTAATATATATAATACAACATTTTAATGAATCTACGTAAGTTTGTGATAAATCTTACTTTGAATGCCATTGTTTGTAGGTTGTGCTGTGTGATAGTTTCGTATAAAACTGATACCTTATTCGATATTTTGGCAACTTTTATAGTAGTTGGAATACAATGTCATTCGATTTCAACATCGATGCCGCTGGTAATTAAACCACTTTCTTTCCAATTGAAGGTTCAAATTAGGGTGGGTAAATCTATTCCATTCAATCTAAACATTATAAAATATATTCATAATATATTACAACTCTTTTGCTCTAATTATGAAACTTATAATTAAGATCAATGTTATTAAAGTAAGATACCTTACTATATAAGTATTATCTTTACCAGAAAAATATGTTTGTCTGAATATATTAAGAAGTTAAGTAATACAAATTAAACTAAATATATTTTTGTGTTATTATTTACTATTGCCTATTCGATAATAAAGCTTGATGCATTTTATTACTAGTTGGATGTCTGTGAAAAATATATATTAGTTTCATTAATATGAATTCAGCAATAATAGAATGCTAAACCAAATTCAGAGTAAAGTATCAAATTATTGAATTTTTTTTTTTTCAATTTGTTGGTCCACATATGTTGTTGGTCTACATATAAAATATATGTCATTGAACACAATGTTATTTTGAACCTCGCAATGAAAATATTTCAAGCTACCACGAAATGTAATGTCTACAATAACATACCACGTTTATTAAATCATAAATAAAATAAATAAAATTGAAATAAAATTAAGCTGAATATCTATTATACCCATAGCTTTAATAAATTAAATTAATTTTCAAAAACAACTTAAGGATGTGTTTGTCACATAATTGATGATCAAAATATCGTCAATTTTTCTTCATAACAATTATATAAATTCTTTTTCTGGGGCATATCTCAACTCAAGTCAAAATTTGAGCTTGTATCAAGAAAGATCAAAAAAATGTTCTACAAATGTGGGTATTTTTTACGAACTAACATGCCTATTATAGACAATAAAAAATTATTGGTTATTCCCGCAAAATGATTATTTTATCATTTGCACAACACAATTAGTAAAACAAATACTAAGATATTTGTATATTTTTTTTTTTATGGCAAATTATTTAATTTTTGTTGTAACTTTATGAAATTCTATTAGTAAAGAAAGCAATCATCGAAAATGGTTTAAATGCAAACAATAAATATAGCAACTTGTATCGTTTATTTTTCAATAAGTTAAGTAAATCTATATACAGGAGATTCAGTTCATCATTTACCATCCGTAGTTGACTCCGTATCCGGAGAACGATGCATGGGATACCACAGCAGCTGGGGAGTAAGCTAGAGAGGCGGTTTTGGTTACTACTGGACCGGATGCGTAGGCAGAAAGACCATGAGCGAGAGCTGGTTGAGCGTAATGAGAAAGGGCTGGTTGAGCGTAAGCATGAGCAATTGGAGCGGCATGAGCTACAGCTACTGGAGCATGAGCGTAGGAAAGGGCATCGTTGGTGATTCTGGTGTCGTATTTACGTACGCTGGAGAAGGCACTGTCAACGGCTTTGGAGTAGTGGGAGACAGCTTGAGCTCCACCAAGGGAACGGACTACACTTTGTTGGGAAGCACCGATTGCTGGGGCATGGACGGCAACTGGAGCATGTGCGTAAGCGGAGACAACTGGAGCATGAGAGTAAGCAGATACAACTGGAGCAGCGTGTGCGTAGCTGGAAACCACTGGAGCCGAGTGAGCGTAGCTAGATACTACTGGAGCATGAGAGTAAGCAGATACTATTGGAGCGGCATGCGCGTAGCTAGAAACTACTGGAGCAATAGATTTGGTCAAAAGTGGAGATGAGTAGGCAGATACTACTGGTGCGGCGTGAGCTACAGACAAAGCTGGAGCAGCCTGGTGGAGGTATGAGCTGCTGACTGCTGGAGCAGCAGAGTATGTGGCTACAGCTGGAGCACCCAAAAGACCAGCGTTGGCGTAAGCCAAAGTGGCGGCGAAGAAGACAAACTAAGTTTAAAAAAAAATGTGTTTATCTCAATTTATTTATTTGCTTTAAACTTACTTTGAATGCCATTGCTGTTAACTGATTGTTTGTTTGATGCAAACTGATGTGGTCAATCGAATTTCGGAGACTTTTATATTTGCCACCAAAGCTGAGATTACTTAATAAATGTCAGCAGTCGCTGATCCACTTTCAAATTGAAGGTCTGGGTTAGGGCGGGTACTTTTCTTTTCATTCTTTATGTTGAATCATTATAAGCATAAACTGATATTAAGCTACCAAAAATTTCCACAAAATTACATTAAGCGTGTTGAATTAATTACCAATACGTGTCACTTTAAAATTAGGAATTTAATTAAAAAATCTTAAATTATTGATGTATTAATATTTTAAAGCTTATTTAATAGCATTTTAATTAACTTGTAAAAAACGTCAATAATTGTGTGACCTGATTATAAACCTATAATTAAATCTCTCATTGTATATCTGAATATATAGATATATTATGCAATACCAAATTGACGTGTAGTTACTGATTTCTTAAAAATTATTATAAAGTAATGTTCATAGTTAAAATTCGCTTATAATTATAACTACTCAATATGATTCGATCATAAGACCATCCCACTTATGAGGTAATGTGAAGTAATGGGCCCGTATTAGGGCTAATAAATACACTATGGATATTAATTAAAGGAAGACATAGTATCATAATTCTAAATTCCGTTACGAATTATATCTTACTTTGAATATTTTTAAATCAATAACATTTTAATTTTTGTTTTTGTCAACACTGTCAATAAAATAGCAGTTACGCTATGATAATATACAGTATATCACGGACGACTTTAGAAGAAAAAAAGAAATGTTGTCCAGTTTAGAAAAGAGCAGCAAAATGTAAATTTTGCAAAATTTTGCAGCTTTGCAAAAATTTTTTAAATTTTACAAAGTGGTGAAATAGTTTTAAATTTCCACATAACATTTTTATGTATAATAATTTATAGTACAATAATAATAATAATAATAATAATAATAATAATAATAATAATAATAATAATAATAATAATAATAATAATAATAATAATAATAATAATAATAATAATAATAATAATAATAATAATTTCTTATTATTTTCATTGGCATTTAATGAAATCAATTAAATTCATCATTTAATGTTTCATTCAATTTTTCAATAATGTAGCGGTACGATACCCTCTATTGACTCTACAATAAATTAACAAAAAAAAATGCAACTATTAAAATATACATCATCCGGTTCAACATTTTCTTGGCTTTGTAAAAATACCATTACGTTGCTAGTACAGTGCCTAATACAAAAATCTTATTAATAATTAGCAGAAATTCCCTGAGCATATGAGCTATGCTTCACGCAAATCCAAGCGGTTTCACGGCTATGTATAAAATAGCGAAACCCCACCCTTAACGCAGTTTCCAAAAGCAAGTTTACACAGTATAACACGTGGTTAAAGAAACGCATTAAATTATAGGGAAAAATAATAGAAATAGAAAATTCTAATCGAATACCCCCCGATTAGATTTTTTTTTGATAATGTTAAGTTAGATAATTCGCAATTATTCATCTGACAGAAACTAACTTGATGTATGTATTGAACTCCACTGAAATGTTTCCATTTTCATTCACGTGGATCACAAGCACAGTCCAAATTAGCAGGATATAGTTACCAGTATTGAAAACTATACATGGAAAGTTTTCAGTGTACGGCTACTTTGATTGGTTGACCTAGCACACGTGTTTAGAAACTAAGATATTTGATTGGATTTCAATAATTAGTAATAATAATAGTTTTAATTTCAACGAATTTTAACATATATCCATTAACATCGATTTCAACAATAAATCTGCAAATTTTAGCTGTATTAGATTTGATTGTCTACATATGTTTATATCAAATATCTACCTATATAATATGTACATAAGAGATTTTTTTTTAATTTTTAAGCAATTCAATTCACAATTTTAAATTCAATTCTCATTTTTTATTTATCTTGAATTTATGAAAAATTCTTGCCAGTGGCTCCCTCTTTTGCGTATCGACAAATGCTAAAAGAGAATTCTTCTCGCTTGGCCAATATTCCCTCGTGTTTTTATTATTTATTGGATTTATTTTTCTCTAAAAAGCACTAGCTCCATCTTAAGTTTTTCATTCCCTCGTTGTAATCAGGTCTGGGGGTTTAAACTTGACTGTGGTGTCACTAAATAATAATTTCACTTTATTCTGAGTAAATCCGTAGTAGCATTCAATTTTTTAAAAAAATTAATAGACCCACAGACCGAAATTAGTGAATATGATTTTCATAATAAAAGTTATTATATATCTAATCTAGCGACTTTATAGCGCCAACATCAGTTAATTTTGAAAGGGTTAAATGACTTTGTACACGCTAATGCGTCGAAAATTTTTAATTATTTCCAAAGTATATTAAAAAAAGCATCCCAATAATAATAAATTAACATTTATATATGAAAATTTAATAAACAGCAAAAATTTAAATAATATATACATTTCTATTAATACTTAAATTATTCAAATTATCTTTTTTTAAGATTACTTAATTTTTGTTCTAACAATATGCTGTCAAGCCTATGTTTGCACAAGTATTCCCCATTTAAGAACAACACAGGAATTTCATATCTATATAATCGCAACCACCTTACGTTCTCCTTTTTGGAAATATCAACGGTCTCAAATTGAACTCGGTGTAAATACGGCGTTAAACTAACTTTTAATTCGTCACATAATGGACAAGGATCCCTTGTATATAAAGTCAACTTGGGTAACTCATTGTTGGGCAACGTTTCTTCCCTATCAAGACAACAAAACATTAAAATTACTTCAATTTTTTTTATTAACAGTAGTCATGTATACAGATTTCAATACAAAAGTTGAAAAGGTTATCTAGTATAGAGGACAAAAATAATAAGCATACCCTACTATCACAAAATCTCAACGACAAATCAACTTACAATCTCTCAATCATAATCGAAGAAGCTCCACCGCCACCATTGCAAATCGAAGCAACCCCTTTCTCGCCTGGCTTCAAAGCATGCACCAAATGCACCACCAATCTAGCTCCAGACATCCCAATTGGATGGCCTAAGCTGACAGCACCACCATGCACATTTACCTTACTGGGATCAATATTCAGGATCTGCTGATTAGCTAAAACCACAACACTAAAGGCCTCATTAATTTCCCACAGAGCAACATCTGCCGTCTTAACACCCGCATTCTCCAGCAACTTAGGAATCGCACATGCAGGTGCAATTGGAAAATCAATCGGATCGCATGCACCGTCCTGAAAACCAACAATGCGTGCTAGAGGTTTGGCATTCAGGCGTTTCGCCGCATCCAAAGTAGTCAAAATTAGAGCAGCAGCACCATCATTCAAAGTTGAAGCATTTCCCGCTGTAACTGTACCATTCTCTCTTTGGAAGACGGTCGCCAGCTGGTTGAATTTCTCAAACTGCACTCGTTTGTACTCCTCATCGGTTGCGAAAACCACATCAGCTTTGCCCCGTTTTTGCGGCACATTCACTGGAACTAACTCCGATGCAAACGCGTTATTTTCATAAGCTTTCGCGCTTTTTTTGTAACTTCCAATAGCGAAGTCATCTTGCTGCTGACGCGTAATGCCCAATTTTTTTGCAGTATTCTCCGCGCAATTGCCCATGTGGATTTTATTGTAAACGTCGGTTAAGCCATCGAAGACTACGCCGTCCACCAGATGAACCCCACCGTAAGGTGTCTGGCCACGCTTCAGATAATACGGCACGTTGGACATTGATTCCATGCCACCAGCAAGGACCACCTCTTGGTGGCCGGCTTGCAGAGCTTGAGCTCCGAGCATCACCGATTTCATGCCGGATGAGCAGACTTTGTTGATTGTGGTGCATATTGTGGATGTAGGAAGCCCGGCAAAAAGTGTGGCTTGACGAGCCGGTGCTTGGCCGATAGCTCCTTGACATACGTTACCCATGAAGACTTCTTTGACTTCTTCCTTGGGAATGCCGGCTCGTTCGATGACGGCTTGGACGGCGACGGCGCCTAGTTTGGTGGCCGATAGTGAGGAGAGGCTGCCCAAAAATGAGCCCATTGGGGTACGAGCTGCGGATATGATGACTACATCGTTTAGTTTTGGTTTGGTGCTGTAGTTTCTGGAACTGAAGTTGATCACCTGGAATGAATCGTTCCAGGTAAGGTTAGGTACATGGAGATGGGTATTAGAGAGTACGTACTTTTGAGAGTTTGGAGCACGACATGTTATTGGCACTGGCCGAGAACGCTAAGTAATGTTAATAAATGCAATGAAAATAAAGTAATCCAAGTGTTGGACCTTGAACCGAATCAGACTCAAGTATTATCACTTTGTTTATAAATCCTGGCGAACACAAACAATACGAATTTAAATTGGTAGTACATAAATATATATTTTTTGATCTTATTTTAGTGTTATGTTATTTCTGTTTAAAATTAATTAAAAAATAAAACATATGTATGAAGTTCAAGGTGGATTCACACTTCGCGTTACTTACATTTCCGTTTCGTAACCGTTCCGTTCCAACGCGTAAAATATTCTCACATCGAAATTTAATGCATATATAATAACATATCACAAATAAATAACATAAATAATAAAAGTGTAGTTCTTAGTTTATAACTTGTCACTCACGTGACTAATGTATCGATCTAGATCAGTCAACAAGCTAGATGACACACATTACAGATACGAGCGTTATCTGTTGGTGAAAAGCCAAAACAAATAGTTCATACGTAAATAAGCGTGAATGATTGGCGAGATCTTAAGAGAGAGTGAGAAAAATATATAATAAACACGCGTATTTATAATTAGTGTATTTCGGTTATACGTTGATGGTTTTTGATGAAAATCATGTCAACATATTTTGAAAAGATTAATCTGTTTCCTAAAGCTCTTTTTTTAATAGTGGATAATTAAAGACATATTTGACAAACAAAAATAAATTAACATAATTAATAATGATTAATTAAAATTATTCAAATTTCGTGAGCTTCTTGCCCCAGAGAATTTTTTTCAGAATATTTTGACATGATTTTCATCAAAAACCATCAACGCATAACCGAAATACAGTATATATAAATACGCGTGTTTATTATATATTTTTCTCACTCTCTTCTAAACTCTCCCCAATTATTTGCGCTCTTTTTTCTATGATGCAATGCTGGTTGCGGACAACTTTGAGACAGCCGGTAAAGGACCCTTAATAACATACAAATGTATACAATTTATTAGTATGACTTTTAAAATAAAAAACAGAAAAAAAAATAGTTATTATTAAATTATTAAAAAAATATATATATTTTTATTATTGACTGATATTTGTACTAAATATATCTAGCGTCATCTGTTATATTTAACTATAACTAGCGTTATAGTTAAGACGTTGTTATAGCTCCTAGGCTAAGACGTTGTGAATGAGCCTTAATGCTCCTTCCACCTCCCATGTCCCATATGTTCAAATATAAAATTCTAACCAAACAAAACAAAATCCGTCCCTGTCACTAATCTTCGATCAAGTTGATCGCAATGTTAAGTTTAATATAGATGAATGAAAATGAAGAGAGTAAACAAAAAGTCTAAATCCATAAAGAAGGAAACATCATTAATAAAACTAATTGATAATTCCGACAATTCGAACGACGAAAGTGAGCACGAACTTTCCTTTTATGTGAACGATCGAGTCAAGTTGATGAAAGAAGTTTTGAAAATAATCAAACCAAAGAAGATTAAAAGCATAGCTCCAAATTGTCTTAAAGTAACTTAGTTCAACCATTGGCTCTATTAACGTTAATGTTCTATTACTGTAGCTGATACCTTTTAGAATGTCGATACCGAGGAACTCAATTCGATGCTACTAGAAGAATTGCTGGGTATTTCGAATAAACGATTGAAATTCATATTTGCCGGACAAGTTTTGGACGGCGATAGCAGTTCAACTGATTCGGAAAACCCAAAACCTACCGACATTATATCGTTAGATGATGTCAGTGAAGATGAACTTATAATTGATTTAGATTCAGGTAACATTTTTCATTTTGATTCATATTCAGTGGGTTTCGTTTCATGCTGAATATTGATTGGTTAACATAATTTGGCATATTTTTTATGGGACAGACGTTTAGAATTATTCTGTAATGTGTGGTCATTCTAAAAGCCTTTTTGACGAAATATTTTGTTTAAGGGGGCGAAACCGCTACATATATAGCCGCTCTGGTCGCTAGCGAATCACATAGTTTTGCTTATCCAAATTCGCTGCAAATTTCGCGACGTCTGATAAAGAATAGATGGACCAAGATCTGACTTATTTGCCACGTGCTTTAGCCGCAAACATTAGGAAAGATCGAGAGGTGTGGAAAATTCTCAAAAACTGGTAAAGCAGTTTGCCGCTTTGTTATAACCCCTAGAAAATTTACAAAGCTACCGAAAATTAAAGAAAAAAAAACTTATATTTTGTCAAAAGATTTGTTCGAATAGCCATTAATTAAGTAAAATATGGATAAAAAACCTCGATCAAATATTAATCACTCGCTTGCTAATTAGCGGAAAAAGATAAAAAACAAACTTTCTGTTCATTTATTGCTACATCTGTTCTCTCTCTAGATCTACCATTACATATTTTCTAGGATAATTTATAGTGTCTGAAACTGCTTTCTCGCGTTAAGTTCCCTGAGCAGCTAAGCAACGTTTCACGCATAAATTTGAAAATTTATGCTTGAAATCTTGGTCCATCTATTCTTTATCAGATGTCGTGAAATTTGCAGTGAATTTAAATAAGCAATACTATGTGATTCGCCAGCGACCAGAGCGGCTGTATATGTAGCGGTTTCGCCCTCTTAAATATGTAAACAATATTGATATTTAGATGCTTCTAATTAAAACGAAACACACTACGTATTTTTAGACTCATCAAGTACAAAACGTCTGAAACAGAGGCAACTCGATAAAAAAAAGAAATTGAAAAAAAGCAATGAAGCACCGAAAACAAATACAAATAATTTGATGACCGTATTAGAATTATTAGAGTTGCAAGCTAGGGCGCGTGCTATTCGATCGCAATTAGCACTGGAACATAGAGATAAAGATAAACCTACTGAAGTAACTTGTACTACATCCAAAAAGCATGACGATTCTGATGGGGACGATGTTGTTATTGCTGAAGTACTGAAAGTAGATGAAATTGTAATCAGTTCCAGTGAATCTGATACTGAAGACAAGCGAGAAAGTTGTAACGGAGATGCAAATAAAATCATTGAACTAACGCTTGAAGCGAGTGCTAGTAATGACAAATCAGATACTCAAGACAAGCCAGAAAGTTATCATGGAGATGCAAGTAAAAGTATTGAATCAGCGCTTGAAGCGAGTGTGAGTTCCAATAATGATAAGAATGATATTCAGACGACAGTCGAAGATAAAAATGAAACTCGAGAGACTGAGAACAATATAACAATTTCTAATTTAAAATCATCCGAATCAAATATTAGGGCAACTATTACTAAAATTAATAACTGTGATAATGACGAAATTGAATTAAATCTTGATCAATCAGAAATTGACATCACAAGTGATTAGAATAAGCAACATTATGGAGGGGGGTTGCTGCTTTGTACAGGGTGTATTAGATTGTTCACAGAACCTTTGAATTTGAATGGAGATTTGGCTTGCAAAAATCGTATTTTTGGTTAATAAAAATTTAAATTAGTACGAGAATTTTAAACATTTTTTTTTCGGTTTGCGGCCGTCTTTTTTAAAACTTGTCATATGCAACCGCCTATATAAGACTGCTGCAAGCTATATTATTTTTTAGAAGGAAATTGGGCTTGTAAAAATCGTATCTTTGGTTAATAAAAATTTAAATTAGTACGAGAATTTTAAACTTTTTTTTCGGTTTGCGAAAACCGGCAAGGCATTTTAAACCGCATCTGGTATGCGCGTATCTGTAACACCGTAAGTAAGTAAACTTTCCTCTGAAAGTATATTTCTTGGAGCTGCACTGCCACGGCTAACCTTTCTAATGTAGCACCTCTTGCAATAGTAGAGTTCGCCCAACAGGTCGGCGCCCCTACACCCGAATTTTAGTTTGTAGTTTGGTATAGATTCCTCTTAGTGTCTTATTTTTAATATCGGTTCATGAGAGGAACAACTATAGGGCAACAACAAAGATTGGCAATCCTTTGCATATCTTCTCTATCCTCAGCGATACGTCACAAAAATTTGACCCACTGCGCCACCTGAGCCGTCTTAAAGTTTATATTTATATACAATTCACACATATTTGTTTTAATCTTTATTTATATTTTATAACGAGGATTATTTTTTAACAGAACCATAAAACAGAAGATAGTACAACGATACAAGTTTATTGCAAAAAAACTTTGAAATTCTCACGTTCGTCTAATATTTCTTTCAAGCTTTCACAATTATCGGGCTCATTGTTCAAAAGACCGCAACAAACATCCAAAAGCCCATTCATTGCCTCTTCCTGTAAAGTTTGATTAAATTTTTCATTAAAAATCACGGTTGGAACAAATCGAAGTGGAGGGTCGAGTGAATCGGTTCTGATTCCGTTTTCGACAAGTAATTTATCAGCTTGTCCAGACTTCATGCATTCTTTGATATCATTCCAGTTCACTCCCACAGTTTTCGCACACTACAAAAAATCGTCAAAATCAGAAACTTATTCGAAATTTGCATTTCTATTGGTTTCCATTATGTCGCATGATTAAATTGGACCAATAGCAATAACGTACTACACTATGTATTGGACAGATAGAAATAGAACACGCCCCTCAAAATATGTGATTGCGCAGTATTGTTTGCGCAACAACCAGTTTTACACGCTAGATATATTTACCGCGGAGTTTCCAGAATTATTTAGGATTTAGAAACACGACCATAAAAAATATCGAAATATCAATGCGTCTATAAGGGGCATGTTGTATTTCTATTCATCTATTCATTAAATAGAGTATAATTTTTTTGTACCAGTTCCAAATCAGAATCACTACTAGGATCATTCGAACTAGCACAGTGAACAAATTCGATAGCAGCATCAATTCTATTTAATGCAATTGCACATGATTGGATTTTATTTCCATAACATTCATTGGGCCCATGTTGGCAGGTAAATTCCCAGGAGCCGGTACTGTTGTCACTCTGAGAAACAATAGATCTATTTATATTTCTAGTAGTGAATGAATCGAATCAAAACTGCGTTTAAAAATACAAGGACAACTAACTGTGATTAGATTAATTACGTGGACAAAATTTAAATAACTTACCGTAGCTTTCCCAAAAGGCACTAACTGAACGTTTAAATCATTGCCTATTAGCTTATAAGTGGAATAAAGTTGGTGCGTGATAAACCGAATACTATCCGGGCATAATGTCTCATAATAAAGAGTCACGTTTAAAGCCTTAAAAAGGAATTATTTATTTGGATTTATTGCATTTACCGTAATAACCTACATTCGTATTATTTATTAAAAGCATAGCAACAACAAAAAATGTTTTAATAACTGCCATGATTGCGCACAGAATGAACAATAGAGTTGGAACGGATAATTATAAATTAGTTAAGGGGCGTCGATCAGGATATCATTAAATGATTCAAGTCTATATGGTAATAAAAACCAGATGTTTCGCTCATCCTCTCATTAAAATACAATAAACAATCTTATCAGTATTTTATTGAATTGTTATCCACAATCTCAAAATTCTAATAGGTGTTTATTGGGTCCCATACAACCATGCATGCTGCTCGAACTTGGATCTACATCTTGAGTTTTATCTTGTACATCTAGAAAATCATACTTTTAACTTTGTTATTTAATGTGGAAAAAATCTCAAATATTTGAAGGACATTTAATATAATTCTAAACAAGCGATAGGTGCAAAGCCGCGTCAATTGCGGTAAGGGGCTATCGTCTCTGCTATAATAGCCAAAATCTATTCTGGCTTTGTTTCTCAAGATATTGAGTTAGAATTTTTTTGAATATCATTATTTTAATTTTTTACACTGGCCTAATTACAATAGAAAATTTTAAAAATTTTGATCGATTTGATTTTTCAAATCAATAAATTCCAAAATATTTCTTGTACAACTTCTATTAAAAGTAGCGTTTTTAATTCAAACTGTCTCGATTAAAAATTGAGTATTATAAATTTGGACGGCCAAAATAAGAATGTAATTGATCAAAAACTTCACAGAAAACTAATTGTGATATTGTTGTGGCTGGCGATGAACACTACCACAATGAAATTATAGCAAAAGTTTGACGTAGATAGCCCTTTAAGGGGGCGAAACCGCTGCATATATAGCCGCTCTGGTCGCTAGCAAATCTACATAGTTTTGCTTATCTAAATTCACTGCAAATTTCGCAACATCTGATAAAGAATAGATGGACCAAGATCTGACTTATTTGCCACGTGCTTTAGCCGAAAACATTAGGAAAGATCGAGAGGTGTGGAAAATTCTCAAAAATTGGTAAAGCAGTTTGCGGCTTTGTTATAACCCCTAGAAAATTTCCAAAGCTACCGAAAATTAGAGAAAAAAAATACTTATATTTTGACAAAAGATTTGTTCGAATAGCCATTAATTAACTAAAATATGAATAAAAAACCTCTATCCATTATTAACCACTCGCTTGCTAATTAGCGGAAAAAGATAAAAAAAAAACTGTCTCTCCATTTATTGCTACATCTGTTCTCTCTCTAAATCTACCATTAGATATTGTCTAGGATAATTAATAGTGTCTGAAACAGTTTTTCCGCGTTAAATTCCCTGAGCTGCTAAGCAACGTTTCACGCATAAATTTGCAAATTTATGTGTAAAATCTTGGTCCATATATTCTTTATCAGATGTCGCGAAATTTGCAGTGAATAAGCAAAACTATGTGATTTGCTAGCGACCAGAGCGGGTATATATGTAGCGGTTTTACAGTTTACGGACGTTACAGTTTACAAATCTTGTCATTTGGACTTTTTTTTAACTCATATACTATATGACCTTCAAATATTTTACTCCGATTTTATAAAATGAAATAAAAAAAATCATATTTACCTGGCGGTAAATGAAGCACCTCAATATTAAATTTCTTTCGCCTTAATTTGAACGCATATTCAACAGAACCTTGATGTTTAGACGCCAATGAATTGATTGGTGCCAGTTTCGTTAAGTAAAAGAAACCATGAAAATCTGCAAGACTTGGATTGTTTTCTAATTCGGTTCCATAGAATGATTGTAGTCTCATTGCTACATCGCTGGAATGTATGCAACGGTCAAAAAATATCTGAAATGATATTTGTAAATTTTCAAATTACTCAAAAATATAAATCGAATAAAATTACGTCAGTGTATAAGTATGTAGGGATGCTGATCAAAGCTACAGCGTTTTCCTGTTTCAAAATTGCACGCAATGTCAACATGAATAAGTTTAAATTTCGAGTGCAGTCTTTGTTTAACGAATTCAACCACATTGGAGATCCAAATGAATGAATGCAAATTCGTAATGATTTTTTACTTTTAGTCTTCAGCACTTGTATTTTATCTTTAATTGCATTGAAAACATTTGAGTAGTCGATTCCATCTATGTAAAGAAAAATTGTAAATTTGACTTTTTAATTATGCGTAAAAGTGACTTTTGTGACTAGAGCGCAGTCCTTCACCAGCTGTCTCAAAGTTGTCTGCAACCAGCATTGCATCATAGAGAAAAGAGCGCGAATGATTGGCGAGAGCTTAGGAGAGAGTGAGAAAAATATATAATAAACACGCGTATTTATAATTAGTGTATTTCGGTTATGCGTTAATGGTTTTTGATAAAAATCATGTCAAAATATTCAGAAAAAAATTCTCTAGGGCAAGAAGCTCACTAAATTTGAATAATATTAATTCATCATTGTTAATTATGTTAATTAATTTTTGTTTGTCAATTATGTCTTTAATTATCCACTATTAAAAAAAAAGCTTTAGGAAACAAATTAATCTTTTCAAAATATTTTGACATGATTTTCATCAAAAACCATCAACGCATAACCGAAATATAGCAATTATAAATACGCGTGTTTATTATATATTTTTCTCACTCTCTCCTAAGCTCTCGCCAATCACTCGCGCTCTTTTCTCTTTGATGCAATGCTGGTTGCAGACAACTTGGAGACAACCGGCGAAGGACCCGTAAGGCGACGATATGCCCTTAGTGACAGTTTTGTGGCGAGGCACTTTTACTGCTCATAAAAAAATTATTTTTTTACTTAAATTGCTCCAACAGGTGATATCTGCCTTTTCAACTGTTTCGGCAGGCATTGTTTTAGACATATCATAATTATGGCTGGGTTGCAATTCGAGTTGCGACAAATCCGATGTGGGCAAGTTTTGATATCTGAAGGCAATCTTCAATTCCTCCGTTTCGGAACGTTTCTGTCTAATATTTGAGGTGTCCTCTTGTTTAATTACAGCAGGAAGATCGTTTACCTACAACAGTAGAATTAGAAAGCCCAGAACTGTATTTGTTTCTAATATTTACAATTGTAACTGGATTCACATCTTGACTAAGCAAGAAAATGGAATCATTTTCAACAATACCTTCAGCTAGAAAGTATTTTAATAGTACTTTTGAATATGATCCATTCAAATCCTCCTCTGCAAATTGAAACTGTTCATTTAAGTTCTTAAAATTTGAAATATGATTTACCAATTACTGCAATGGAACCTGTTGGCAATCCACCACCTAAACATCGTTTATTGTGTCGTTATACGTTTAATTAAAGGAATTTCAAAACAATACCTAAAATACGATCTAAAGATGAAATGCCAGTCGGTAATAACATGTTTTAATAACTAAAGGAAAAATTATAACGTTAACACGTGATTTCTTAACCTCACTTTTAATTGCCGTGTAGGCACACATAGGCTATCTCACAGAATTCATGCGCTATCTCTCTCTTTCTTTCTCTACGTCATTTACCATGAGCGTACAAATAAAACTTTATTTTGAGGGGAGTGTATTACAAAATAATACAAAATTAGGTCATACAAGGAAAAATTGTGGAATGTAAACTAGGTTTTGTTTGTTTAAAAATAGATCAATAGATGGCAGTACAATTTAAATTTAATTTTTTCTATTTATTTATAAACAACTTTTTATAACTTTTATTTGTTATAAGAAAAAAAGTTATTATTAATTAATTTTTGTTATAAGTTTTTATTAATTGTATTTCAACAAAAATTGTGATTTTTATAACAAAATTAGTTAGGATAGGCAATTTCTATTTCTCACAGTAAATTTTGTTTTATTTCATCGGGTTCGCTATTTGTTGTTTGCCTACACGGTACCAAAAAACTCTCTCTTTCTTTGTCTGTATCCACAGATAAGGTTTTACAGATGTGCCATGGTATACGCCAATATGGTTCGCATTGACAACGCTCGACAAGAGATGGCTTTTTTAGTTCCAACGCCCACCACGTGGATCGCAGTTCCATTAGAATTACTGAGACTGGAAGGTGTATCGTATGGTAGATGGCGTTGCATAATAATTCTTTCAGAAGCCGAAAAGCAATTAAATAAATAAATTATAATATAGAGTTTGAGCGACAAAATTTCAGCATATATATTCGTACTAGGCCAATGAACCACAATAGGAGTACTACACATACGTGCATGTAACATCTTTGTCGATTCATTATTAAACGTTGCGAGGGCTTGTCGCCGCGTTGGAAGACATACGTATGACAGTCCTCGAACATACTATAATGCGCTGGCACAGCGTAGAAATAGAATGTGAACGTCTGAGTTACATCGATACAATAGCTCAAGATTAAATAGCCAGACTATAGGAATAATAATACTTGAATTGAACATATTTATTCAAATTAATTTTTAAAATATAAAATAGATAATGATACAAAGGTGTGTAACAAAAAAGAACATAATTTTCAATATAAAGGTTTAACCAAATTACATAACTCAAAAATATAAAGTAAGTAAATTTAAACTCACGATCTGTAGTGTACAAAATAAAAATTATCAATCATTTTTGATTCAATCATCATATTCTTCAATGCTAGCTAAATTATTGTAAAAAGTATATTCAATTAACAGAATGCCAAATTTAAGTTACTTTACAAAATAAAATACAAAATAAACGCTAAACTATTCTACAATATCGTTGGACTGTTCTAAAACAGCTCCACTGTACGCCAAGTCCCAATAATGTTCCACTTTATGTTTCTTGAAATGTTCACGCGCTAATTTTTCCGTCGGACACACCTTAAATTTGACCTCACCAAAATTACGTTGTTTTGAAGTACCTTCCCATACAAGTACACACTTATTTGGCACTTCCTTGCCATCCGGATCTTTCACGATATCTTCTTCCCATTTTATTCTACTCATCATCAATCTACAACAAGCAATAAATATAATAAGAAAATGGAGTAATGCATGATTTCAACCTAATTAGCGATACAAATACATTTTGTAACAGAATTTGCACTTCAGAGTAAATGAAGCAACACGGGTCGACATTCAGATGTGTAATTTTGAAAACCAAAACTCAGATATAAAAACCTGGCAACGTAAAATTACAGTAAACATACCTTAACGGAGCTGATTAGTTAACTTTACATGTAACATTTTCAAAATTACGCATCGGAGCCGTGTGGTCTACAGAATCTAAACAACAATTGAGAAGTGGTGTTTTATAGGACTGACTTTAAAGTCAAGTCGTTTACGTTCTGACCTGTGGTATCGAATGCGCTAGGCGTACTTTTTTATTGCTGCGCTGTGCCAGCGCATTATATATATGCTAACAATAACAGAAACGTACGTCTGCCAGCGCTGCGACATGATTTCCCAGATTTTATGAATACAATCAATGTGAATGACAAAGAAGTTACATGCACGTATGTCTTTCGTCTTGTTGTCGTTCAGTGCCGTCGTATGAATATAATCTTTTATTTTTGTATTGGCGTGTCGCTGCTGCTTGGAAGATATTCTACGCTACTGGTAAAAATTTTACATGGCCTTCAATTGATTTGGTGCAGACGGAATCAGCTGAGAGCCCACAGGTCAGAACACAATAGGTTTCACTATAGTTACATATTTTGCTATTCCTTGCGTTTGGATCGACTGTACGTACCTTTTATACTTCTTCTGCTGCTTTGGACCACCCTCAACAACTACAACGCAGCAATCGCGATATAAAACCACACAACCAGTCATAAACAACTGCTTAGCATTCGTTTCAACTTTAAATTTTTTCGATGCCAATTCATGCAAATCTCGAATTCGATAAACCGAAACATTCGCGCCCAGCGTTGTGTCTTCCTTCAACTTCTTGATTTTCTTATCCCGTTTTTGCTCAGATGTCAACTGTCTAGCCGCATTCGCTTCTTCGTGCGCTTTCTGTCTCTTCGCCATCTGTTCGCGAACATGCGCCTCTACTTTCGTCGGATCTTGTACGGCTTCCGTACCCAAAGCGCGCATTAAATTTGAAATACGCAGCTTCGGCTCGGGCGCTGGTTCCAAACCCAGACGAATTTTTTCTTGTTCCTCTTTCCACATTTCGCGGCGATTTTGACGGCGCAGCTTTTTCCGTTCCTTTTTCGTAAGAAACACAGGCATGTAGACAGCTTTGATTGGATCAGCTAGAAAACAACATTTTCAGCTTTAATAATTGTATTTGAACTCGACAATTTTGCAATGTGTAATTTGACATGTTTACTGATTTTAAAAATACCATGCGGTAAGTTTACTTACCGCACGGGATGCGGTAAGTAAACGCGATTCAATTTATTTATTTTTACTTAATAAAAATGAATTTATTACATTTGTCATTTATTAATCAAATAGTAATTTTCTTATGTCCTCGATCGTGCAAAAAACGTAATAAGCATTGCGGTCAGTAAGTGCCCTACCGGTATCGGGCGTATTGGAGATCTCGACTACGTCTCGATCTCTAAACACACCCTCTACCGGTAGTATGCAAATACTCAAACTAAATGTAGTTTGCTGGATGGATCTTGACCGCTACGTCACAACGTTAATGTGGCTTAATATTGTGAAAAACTCGAAGCTAAACTAACAAAGCCAGATAAGCAATTAAATTCTCAAGCATTTTTCTACATTACATTAGTGTCGTAGCGTTCAAGATCCACCCAGTAAACAGTTAAAATTACAAACAAAAAAATTATATTTACTTGGACATCGCATTTGTGTTGGATGTTCAACCAAAGTATTGATTGCCGATTCCTTTACAGCGATTTTCTTGTCTCTCAACGTTTCCAAATTATCAATCAAAATAACCGAATCCCACCATTCCATCAGCGGTATTTCATCGCTATGCCCTTCCGATTTGGCAATCAACGCTAACTTGGTCGCCGACGAAATACCGGTCTTTTTCGCAATCTGCGAGATTTCATTCTGCAACTTCTCCAATTGCGCTTTCATCCGAAGCCGTTCGGCCAGTTGCTGAAACTTTCCCGGTTCATGGAAACGCAAAGCTCTGCGATTCCGTTGCGCCGGCTTAACACCGATTCGGTTATCCACAAATCGCGTCTCACTATTTTCTTCCGCCACTTTTTCACCCGGTTGTGTCTTAAACTGTTCGCGTTTCAGCGCCCTAATATTCGCTTTTAAAGTTGGTACCACATGCGTTAACTGTACGGTTTTGCCCGACTTATCAATCGTTCGGCCATCTTCGTCCAAAATTAATGGCGTTGGTTTATTTGGAACAACGGGTATTTGAATTACGTTTGTTAGAATTCCCGATGAAAGTTTGCTTTTGATTTGGGCTTGCAACTGCGCTATTTTCCGCGCTTTGTCGGCATCCCCTCGATTCAGCAAGCCCATGGGAATGCCGTAAATGCTCGGTTGCGGTATGTTGATATTCGACAGAGCAGCCTTACTCGTCTCGAGTTCCTCAGCTTTCGCTCGAGCGCGATCCGACTCAAATCGGCTCTCCTTGTTATTGCTTTCATATCGAGAACCTTTCGACCGTTTCGGGTCTTTCTCTCGATCATCTTCGTAGGATCGTTTCTTTCTATATGAGGTACGGAGATCGTCAATTAAGTCAAATATTTTATCGGCTAATTTGTAGGCTTTTTTACTTTCCAAGTACGAACCAAGTTTGTCGCTGGTTTTGCGTTTATCGTAACCTGAAGTTAAACAAAGCAAGCTGGCGTTTACAACAGCTGAATCATTGCCGATTATTTTGTATACGGCTTTCTCAATTGATGGTCTTAGATCTTCGATTTCCCTTCTGGATAAATAAGACATAATAATGAAATTAATATAATTATAACGATAACAAACGTTTTCCTAATTTGACAAATTTGGGGTTATGTGCTGACTGCTGACTACTAAGATACTGTCTGCCGAGCCGCTAGATGACGCTCTTGATTTGAAAGTTTTTATCACATGGTAGTACAGATGGGGGCATAGTACAGCCAAAATTTCCACTGTGTAGTTAAAAATATGTGCAAGTTTTTTTCGAATTTCGGATCACCCACGTTTTTAGGATAAAAAGTCCGAACTTCGGATAAATGTGAACGAGCCTTAACCAGCTCATTCTTTTAATAGACGGCACTGTTTGATAGATGGCACTGTTTTTGTCAATCGGCCGTTGAATAGGCCAAAAACATGGTGAAAATAATCGGTTACTTAAATCTTGTAAAGTTACAGAAAACATAATATTTTTATACAACCACTATTGAGAGTAGGTATTTTAGAACTTTTTTCTATAGAAACTAGTTTCGAAAATCTAGGCATTTGGGTGGCTCATATTGCAATGATTGAAAATCATACTCATATTGCAATGATTAATTTTCCACACTTGTAATACAATATACTATTTCTTTTGCATACTTTTTGACTTATAGCACAGATAAGATCTGTGCTTATAGCCAATTTAAAAAACTATTATATCACGGTTTGGTTACAATGGTAAACTTGACTACAATAGATAGTTTAACTTTTAAAGCCACAACTAATCACCGTGGATAATCATGGTGAGATATTTTTCTATTCTAAATATGACCCAAAAAAAAAAAGATTAAATTCAAAACCCCGAACAAGCCAACTGGGCGTATGAAGCTCCCTTAAGCAAGAAGAACAAACATGGAAAAGAACGGCAATACAATTGTTCTGTTAGTTGCCTATAGTTATGAACCGAATTTGTATGAAAGATGAACATACTTGAAAGTGAGTTCTTTTAATTTTTAAGTTTTTTCCAGAAAAACCACTTGAAAAACCACTGAGTATTCATGATTGTGGATAATGACACTGTAATTTCAAATTTGACAAGATGTTCGGTAACAACGCTCGGTGGTTCATTGGCGTCGCTCGAGTAAATCATTTTGGTTTGAATTTTATATAACGATTTTTGTTTGTTTTGATTATTGCGCTTAAAAAAGCAGTTTTTCAAGGGTTGATAGTTTTTGATGAAAATCATGTCAAAATATTAAAAAAAAAAATCTCTAGGGCAAGAAGCTTAATTGATAAGATTGTTAATTTATTGATAATTATGTTAATTGTCAATTATATGTCTTTAATTACCCACTATTTAAAAAAAAAGCTTTCGGAAACAGATTAATCTTTTCAGAATATTTTGACATAAGTTTCATCAAAACTCATCAACGCATAACCGAAATAAACTAATTATAAATACGCATGTTTATTATATATTTTTCTCACTCTCTCCTAAGCTCTCGCTAATCATTCGCGCTTTTTCCTCTATGATGCAATGCTGGTTGCAGACAACTTGGAGACAGCCGGTGGAGGACCCTTAACTTACGTGACGAGAAATCCAAATTAGGGGTTGATCGACGCAGTACTTTTCAAGATTTAACTCTTTATTTAAAAAAATTAACAGTCCGATCGGACGGACAGACAGACGGAAATTTTGCATTATAAAATAACAAAAAAAATGAAAATTTTGGTATGTCACATTTTTTCCTATACAATAGTGCTTCCTGTACGAGAGAAGTAAAAATTGTGGATTAGCAGCGTTCACATCGAAGACGAAGACAGCGATGTACACTATTCAATTATATTACTGGTTGCCTATGTACGCTTAACAAAATTAATCAAATAAAGTACCATACGTAACTGAAACTGCAGGTGGCGCGAAGGTTAAATATTTAAATTTTTTAAAACTTTTATGCAACTACACGTAATTATTAAAATAATTTGCTTTGCTGATACAATTACATATTATTTATAAATAAATAATTTGTGGGAATGGAGGGAATACGTCCGTGCTGCATGTAATAAATTTAGTTTGTCTCAAGGTCTTATGGAAAAGAAGCTCAACTTGATCATTTAACTTGTGAACCTTGAATGGATGAATGATATGAAATTTAGGTAACTTATTATTTCTGAAAAAGATTGCGAAGATATTTGATCATTTTCTCTAAAAGACAACCCAGTGCAATAGCAAAAAATTATTTATACGCTTCTATGCGAGAAATGAACATTTGTAATATGTAATAAATAAAGGTTTTTTTTTTGTTTTAGTCAGCAAGGTCATCTAAGTAATAAAAGTAGCTCTTGACATGGTTATTGACCTTGAACCAAGCAAGTATATTTTTATTTTTGTTCTATTACTATTTATTAATAGCATTGTAGCATTTTGCTCAAAGACCAAGGGACTGGAATAAAAAAAATGTACGTTTTTCCCAAGCTCGTGGCTCGACTTCAAATTTTTAATAAATGAAACTGAAGTATTTTGAATGATGCGCATTTGATTGGTTCAGAATTTTTAAGCGGGTTCACGCTCTGGCCAGTGACGGATTTAGATTGTTGGGTCCCTAGATGGTATTCGTTTACTTACATTTTAGAACATCATATATATTTAAAAATCATTTCTAAATTTATTAAAATTGACTGCATTTACCCTAATATTTACGTTGGGTTGGTTAAGAATCAGTTATTTGCCTAAATTAAAGGTGACAGATGATGACAAGACAGAAAAGACATGTCAAAAAAATGACAGGTGTGGAAAAATGACAGATCTGTACAGAACGTAAAAAATGTTAATAAATTCAACTAAGTTTGATAGATGTTGACTATAAATGATAACTGTCAACTAAAGATGATTCATCAAAATATTCATCAAAATATGTTAAAACTATATTTTTGGGCTAACAATTTGAATTTTATGAATTATGGCGGCTAGTTGTAGCGTTTGAAATCCGCTTTTACGTGCTACCAATCGCGTGAACGTATTTTCTTTCAATTAACTCAACACCAATATATAGTTGGTGCAAACAAAGGTGGCGGTGACGTCATTAATGTATGCGTCCTCAACGACATCAAACCGACATACGTAACTCTACCCAAATATCACGCGCTTGTACGTATAGCGCAACCATAAAATACGATCGTCGGAACTAAGTTCAGCAATTGATGACGTGACCGCCATTTTTTTTTTTGCACAAACTATATATTAAATCTTTATTGTCACAAGAACAATTGGCTATGGACTTTCGTCTTTGGTCAATTTAGGAATATTTAGTTAAATCATCATAAAATAATTCTAGCACTCTTCAGCTAAAAGTTGTCGGTTGTTTTTTAGAACACATAGATATTTTTGTAAAAAAAGTTACATTTTAAAAATAAATATAATTTTTATTACCGAAAGTAGAGCTTTGTAAGCAATTTTTTTTCTTTTTTTGTTGGTCAAACAATTGGTCGAACAGCTTAAAATGACACTCAAGCATTTCCCTTGTGATTTCCTTGAAGGTTGAAGACAATTACATAATTGCTTCATATTCTGTAACATACTCTTTTTGGGTGATCTTTTTTTAAAAGATCGTAAATTATTTTTAATTACTAATTATATAAATACATATAAAATAACTGATGGAAATGGTGGGATATGCTGACATATAAGAATCAAAACACCGTCAATTTTTGAACAATTAATTTAATGGACAAACAGGCCATTAACTTTTGGGGATGAAACTTACCGTAGCATTTTCTTCAATGCATCCCTAATATGTATACAAATTTGGTTCAAATCAAATATTCAAATTCATATCTTCAAATAATCAAATTAATAAGTTCAATTCAACCCTTTAAAAACTCCAGATTTTTTAAAAGAATTTACTTACCACTTGTGGTATACACAAAACATATGTTCAATATTTGGTCAAAATTGGTCTGCTACTTTAGAAGATTAAGTGGATCCACCGATTTTGTTATTTTTAACATGTTTTTAGCCTATCCAGATTTTCGTGAATTTTAAAAACTTTTTTTTTTTCGATATCATTTATGGGCAGGTAGAAAAAAAGGACACAAATTATGTATTAATCGGGTCAGTAGATTCCGAAATATAGTGGTTTAAAGAAACGAACAGACCGAACGACAGACGGACAGACCGACCTATACAGACCGACAGACCGAAATTAGTGAATATGGTTTCGTAATCTATGCAATCTAAAAAGTAAAAAAAAAAGTGAAATTTGGAAAAAAAATATTAATACAATACTTCACGAGAGAAGTAATAATTAAAATTTTAAATTTTAGTTTTTAATTTATTTTTTAAATAATTTTTTCAGGAATTAGCGCAGACCACCCACCACCCATTCCATGCTTCGTCTAAATTGATGTCAATATTCAATATTGATATCATTGTCAAAGTGACTGAAATGGTTCAATATCCCTTCTTCATACAAAAAAGTGAAAAAAATACCATAGCAGATAAAAACCCGTTGAAGTTGTAATGTAGAATCTAGAATATGTATTTGTAAAAAAAAACAATTGAAACCTTATTGTTTCTATAAAAGCCGAGATAAGAGCCTACTCTCTAATTATTAAATACGCGTCATGATGGATAGTATAGTAGACTCAGGATAAAAAAGTCGATGAAAAAAAATTGCGCACTCGTCGATACTATGTACTATGCGGTCAAAATAAATTTGGCATGAAAAATCCGCACAATAACTCTGGCTGCGGCCGTGTTGATATCGTGTTTTGTTCCGATGCTTTGGTTATTTGGGGTGCTGGCCGTGTTCTAATAGCAAAGTTAATGTTATTGTAATGGGCCTAAATCGGGAAGAGACTCTGAGTTGTCTTCACTTTCCGCGCATCTCCGCCATTTATTTATATGGAGTTTACTATTGTATTTTATTAATTTTAATACAGCAAAAAGCTCTATGAGCATCACGAAAGCTCTGCAGTTAGGTACTGGTCTCAGATAATTTTACTTCGCCCAGTCCCCAAATTTTTGTCTTCGACCGACGACCAGTAAAAAAACCTTTACCGTTTTTAATATAGGTACTATTATAAACTGCAATGAAGTGCAGTACAATTTATTCACCTGTAATTACATTAAAGCTTTTTTTATTGTCGACCGTAAAGTTCGTCAAGTTAATGGTGTTCTGCGGCACACCATTTTTGATTTTTTCTTCAATTTCGCACTTAGAAGAATTTAACTAATAATTAAACTAATTTATTTTGACGTTTATCGGGCGTTTGTTTAGAGAAAAGCTGCTACCTGAAAAGGTCGTATAGATTAGTCGCTGAAAAAGTTAGGGTAAACTTTTATCGTTGTCATAGTGACAAAAATGCATAGCATGTGCGAGTATTCATATGCGAATTAAATTGTCACCTATAAACTTTTTTGCACGATCTGTCTTTTTTGTCAATTTACCGTGACATAAGCCGATATAAGCCTCACGCTTATATCTGACCTCGAAGCTTCGCCTCTCGATCAGATATAAAAGCTTACGGCTGTAATGAATAACATTACTACCTCGGTTGTAATATACTATTACATATCAATAACATATATTATAAATTTTTATTGTAAATGCAAATAAATCAAATCTATTTTGTTTTGTGGACGTCGACGTCCCTATTCGTGTTACCTTAAAAGCTTTAGGGCTAAAGCTCTCGGGCTTTAATCAGCTAAAAATTTGCAAATTAGCAATTTTGATGTGATTAAATCCCGAGAGGTTTAACCCTTGACATTGTCCGGCAAACACAATTCAGAGACAAAAAAAATTACGATAAAATTTTATCACCCATATTATATACGAATATTCAATCAGTTGACTATTCACTTAGCCGACCATAACAGTCGATTTACCTTACTATAATATAATACTTGACTTTTATCGGTTTTGATTTCAGTTAGTTGACTCTTGACTATTCGTTTAGCCGCGAGTATTCAAATTCAAAATGTTTATTTCAAATTAGTCGATATCGTGGTAATACTCATACACATTTGTTTTGTAGTCGTAATTTAAAGGCGATTCGTACTAGCATTCATTGCAGTTTCACTGTTATATTTTTACGAAATACGAATCATAATACTCAATTATCTCGGAGCCTTTACATCATAGTAGGGCCTCAGGCGCCCAAATTAGACAACCCGCCACTGGATAAAATACTAAAGGGGTCTGCTTGCATATGCAGTCGGTTCTATTATCAAACCAAATAGTTAAAGGAGTTGCATAATGTTAGGGCCCAATTCTTGTCTTGGATGACTGACTATCGAGTAGTTTTGAGAGAGAGCGAGAAGCGATGCGAGAGTAGGTCGCGATGAGGAAAGTTGGGCAAACTAGCAAAGTGTAGAAAAGTGGTTCGCTTCGAAAGTATTATCCCGTCCCGGTGCCGGGTGCATGATGATGATAATGATGATGATGACGGGGACGACGCGGGATAGGTGCAGAATAGGAATAGGGAATAAAGAATTGTCAATTGTCACCTCGCATCCCCTCTACCCTTTATTGTTTGTCAGCGCTCGCACTTTTCTACTTGAAGTTGCTTTTTATGCGAATGAACCAACAGTGTAAAGTCACGCTAGAAGCGCGGCAGTCCGATAAGAACTAGCCAGCCAACTAGCGGCTACCCGTACCCGCAGACCCGCTACCGTACCGCCCGGCTGCTCCACTTACTTCAGACGTGGCACCATCTCTATGTTTTATGACAGCTAAACGTCAAAGCGGCTAATCAACCTCCAAGCAAGCAAACTAGCGGTTCAGTGGCGAAAAACTGACGGCGTGTGATGTTGAATGAGTATAGAGTGGGGAAGGGCTGAGGGGTGGTAAAGTTTATTGATTTTTAGGGTGACACTGTCAACGTCAACTGCGATGTAAGACTTGCAATAAAAAAATCGACAAACGGGAGTGTGTGTGTGTGAAAAAAAACGAACGCTATCAAAGTGTGCGGTGCATGCGGATTTTCGAAAAGTTTTGCGGCCGGGATTTTTCGACATTTTGTGTGGTTGTGTGTTTTGAAAATTTCAAACACCGGTGGAATGTGTCGGTCAAACAGTTCGGCAGTTCACGCCTTCGCCGCCGCAGCACGTTTGTAGGCTTCACGCAGTAAAAATGGCAGCACTTGGTGGCTTTTCACATTTTTGCAGGAGGCCCAAAAAGAAAATTAGTTGACACTGCTGTTGCACTACGAAAGGCTTGCGGCCAAGTCTTGAAAGGTGGGCCCATACTCATTTTCATTCAATCGTACCTATACTATGCATATAAACAAACGCTCGCTCGTACTATACTATTTATTATTATGATCTATTATAACCTACAAAATCGGGATCGCGTTACTTTTCCATGCCATGCTATTTGCCATTCGAACAGTCGCAAGCCGCCGCAATCGATAAGTCGACTTGTAATTTATTTGATTGTAGTTTTATTTATATAAATATATAACTGAAAACACTGCCGGTCGGTAAAACAGTGGCCTGCAATTCATATATACAATAATGGCGGCAGTCAAACATGCGCCATGGTTTAACTTCAACAGTGTTTACTCGAGAGAGGTGTTTCTTGAGAAGTTCGTCAAAGAAATCTCTCTAAACCGATTCGAATTTCGTTAGATAGAAAAAGCGAACGTTTTCGTGAATTGTTTGTTGGCGTGCAGAATTTGTGTGTGAAAAAGTGGCGTTTGTTTGTAATTTTTCGTTGATTTATGTTGATGTGCAAATAGCGGCTATGGATCGGATAAAAGAAAATTTGATAAAACTGTTTGAAATAATCATAACGTGAATGTGATCATTATGAGACAAGGTCGTGCTGGTCAGCGAAAATCAAAATGTAATTGCATTTACTTTTCAATCATTACAACAAATTTCAATAGAAACTAGTCCGAATTTTTTCCGATTAAATTCTCTGCAAAAAGCCACCAAAAGCTAGGTTATAATATTGCTGTACGAAAATGCTTTGCACACAACAAACTTAGTCAGCCAACTTTTGGACAAATACTTTCTAATTCTAAATGCCTCCTCCAAATCCCCGACTAATGCTTTGTCCCTTGTCCCGAACCCAAGCCTTGTAACTTTATAACTTGAGTGTTTGTGGTCGCAGGCCTTAGCCGCCGCGTAGCGCCCCCCATCACGCTGCCAGTCACCCTGGAGGACCCCGCCACCACCTGGAAGGGACCGCCGCCCGGCTCGGAGCCCCAAAACTTCGCTCAAAACTCCAATTCGTTCTCCGGGCCGCCGGCAGGTTTCCACCAGGCCTCACCATTCCAGGGTCCGCCGGCGGGGGCAGGTTCACCAGCTGGCGCACCACCTTACCAAGGAGGACCACCTCCAGGTTCAACTACACCGCAATACAATGCATCACCTGCACCGTCGGGCTCATCGACGCCGGGTCCAGGCCCGCCACAAAACACCCCATTTCCACCACCATCGAACAGTGCGGGCCCACCGTACAATGGGCCAGGTCCGGGACCTGGCCCCTTCGGTTCACCTTCGGCCGGTGGACCGCCATTTGGCCGGCCCGGTTCGTCTGGGCCGCCGTTTGTTGGCGGGCCAGGCCCAGGTGGAAATCATCATTTTCAGCCTTTCGGGCCGGGACCGGGGTTTGGAATGCCGCCGGGGTCGCCTTTTGGACCTGGACCGGGACATCCCATGTCGGGGCCGATGGAGCCAGGCCATGGAATGATGTCCAGGCAAATGGCCGGACCTATGCCAGTAGATCAAGGGTAAGCATTCAAAATTTTGTGTTTTTGTCATTATCGTCTCTAATTGCGGACGTAAGTTCGATATGTAAATATTTTTGTCGGCGCCTGTACGACTCTTTCCATTCTACCCTAGCTGGGGGGTTGCTGTGGGCAGCTCGCGGAGGTACAGTACAGAGCGCTGCTGGCTCAATATGGCTATAAAGTAGTCGGTGCGTCAAGGACTCGATTAGTTCGCTCTTTTTATTTGATTGTTATGGTGTGCATAGATGGGTCGAAAACTGGGAAAATGTAACATTTTTAAAGGCGCTTTGTAAACGGCAAATGCATTTATTTATTTCAGTTGTTTTATGTCATAGAATCTCGAATGTGCAATATAGTTTCATTCATGAAGCGTCAATATTCGTAATTAGTTGATATGATTCGGTTGAAAAGGAAGTTTAAAGGGAATATCGTGGAAATGTGTTTAGCGAACGAATCATCCTGTGTAGTAGGTTGTTTGTAGAGGCCTTGACGCGCCGACTAGAGTGTAGACTGCAAGGGGATGGTTATAGCTCGGCGGGGCGCCAAAGCTGAGCTACAGCCCGAGCAACACTACTCTGCTGCTCTCTCACCTACTCGCGCCGGCCGGCGTACCGCGTACAGGTGTATGTGGTGGCGGGCCACGTGGTTGCCTTGCCTGGCCTGCTCTGCTAGATAGGGCAGAGGGCACTCACTCTGTACTATCTGTACTGTAGTCTGTGGTTGGTTGGTCGGTACCAGTACTGCCTGCCTGCATACGCAGCAGCGAGCCAGAGCAGCGGCAGCCACAGCACACTGCACAGCCTCTCTTTATCAGGGAAGCCGAGCCGGTGGACCCCGGCTGCTAACTCGGTATTCTCGGTAATAATTAGCCAGTCTAGCGTAATGCACTTTCAGCATTTCATATCTCGATATGTATTTCCTCTTTAGTATTCACCATTTGTATTTCAACCTTTTCAAAAATAGGATTCATCAATTTATTATTGGCAAGGTTGTTTTGTTTGATGAAGAGTTAAGACGATGTTCTTCCCAAGTTGTTTCTAATATTACACCCTCCTTCTTGAAAGTTTGACACCACTGAACTAAATAAGTAGTTTCGTATGGGGTTTCCTGCCAAGGGCGGCTTTATTTATGTCTGCACTCTAAACTAAACGTCATAGCTATCGTTTTTAATGCGCTTTGTTGTTTTTCTTTTCGCTCGATTTTTTTATTATTAAATTTTCTTACGTACAACCTACTCGTGAATTTTGTTTTTATTATATGGTGTATTAGCTGTTAATTGCGTATTAGTTACCTTGAAGCACTGATAAGAATTTGTAACAAGTGTACCTAGCTCAAGTTTGAAAACAATGTGAAATCGCTCATTCAAATTCATTTGTTAGTAATTAAAAATTGAAAAATAGCAGGTGATACTTGCTTGCTCTGATCTCTTGACACGAAATCCGTTTATCTAACAATTTACTATTTTTAATGATTTCAAATGTAACTAATTTGTTGTTGAAAACCGTTTTGCTGTAATGGCATTTTTTAATAATTTAAACGAAATCCAAAATCAAGCCAGGAAAATAGTTTTGTGTATTTTATATGTTTGCCTAATACATCAGTATTATCAATACTTTGTTCCCTTGACGAGCAGCTTTTAAAGGGGAACTGCTACTACGCTAAAATCAATCCTTCAACAGTACGTAGAACTGAGGAATATTTATCAACTATTGTGAATAAAATGCTTTGATGTGTTTTTTTTCCGAGTTGGTCAAAATAAATTAATTAAAATCGCCACAATGAAGATGTGAATAATTCCTAGCATCCTAATAACTAACTTACCAGTAGTAGTATTGAAAATGGAAACTAGCCACACACAGCTAAAAATAATCAAATTGTAAACACTGTACCTAATAAAATTTGAAGCAAGAGTAAACAACTTTTTCCTCTATTTTTGAATCTAATTGTTTCACATGCTCGTTTCCGCAATTTTTTTTCCATAATTAAGCTCGAGATTAAGCTATTAGTTTGGTCTAGTAAAAATGTCACAAATAATTCTGCATTTAATTGTGCTTTTATTTATTTGGACTTTTGAGAAATTATTCATTTATAATCAATACTCAACTCAATTTTTCAATTTCGTTAGTTTGGTTCTGTTGGCGGTAATAAATTCGGATCCGAATTAAAATCATAAAAAAGAAGCATTATTTTGAACCTGTTTTCGAAAAAACAAAGGTACACGTATATCTACTAATGTAGCAGCTAGCAGGCACACACAAAAAAATTATCTAAAACCTGTTAAATAAGAGTCGCATTCTTCTGGAAACTAGTCGAAATTGTGAAGAATTTTGATTGAAGCTTCGTGCTAAGAGAGGAACAATTTTTTTGGAAAATGTTTGCATTGGCTCCATGAAATTGAAGCAAAGAAACATTTCAGCTAGACTTAAATGAGATACGTACATGCAGAAATCTTTGGTGTCCGTGTCTCTAACGCTCTCGGCTCCGTAGCTGTAGCTTTGCTGTGTTTGTCCGGCCGGTGAAGTTCTAGGGCACCAAACGAGTTACGCTGTGCGCGCTGATGGAACGGTCGATCACACCGTTTTTTTTTATTTTACTTGCCAACGACTTGGCCAAGAACTATCAAGAAATAATGTAGAATCTCGTAAATTTTACTACTGTTTGAGCAGCATTTTTTTTCCTCTCTTCAGTTGACTTTAATAATGATATTAATCTTAGTGCAATAAACAGTTGGTTTTTTGCTGGTTTCTTTGTTTTTCGTTTTTTTACATAAAAGTCGCTTCAGTTTTTACTTTTTAGTACAATTAACATTTCACAAGTTTAATTGCTTGTATTTATGGAACGACCTACGCGCGGCATGCTGTTAACATTGATGTCTTGCCACGTTCTTTCATCAGTATTTTACAATGGAATTGATTGACTTGACACTTTTTACCAATTCAAACAGCGTGCACTACAAATGTGTACTACTGCAACAACTTTTTTACTATCATTTATTTGCTTTTTTAGCTTATTTGCAATCTCAATTAATTCCCAATTTGTATCTGCTTTTACAAGCAATTTACTGCGATATAAAATTTTGTTTATTTCTTAATTACACTCATTAAACTCATTGCAATTTCAATCAACCAAATCAATCTACTTATGGAAACTAAATCAGTTTCAAAACGTTTCAATTTTAATAATATGTATTTGAACTGAAATTTCAGTCAACAATTCTACTAATTTGAATAAATTAACAAAGTTATTTTTACTAATTGTTAGTTTAAGCTATTCTGTATATTCATCGAGATATTAATTGTGGAATTATTTAAAAGTTTAAATGTATTCAGTAAAACTAAAGCAAAATAGTTGTTAATTATTTCATATTCTAACTGATTTCATTTCGTATTCACAAACTGTACTTTTGTTTCAATTGAATATGCTAAAAACTTTTCAAATGCTTTTTAATTGAGAAATGATCAAAAATCATGAATACTAATTGGATCATATAATGGAATCAAATTTTACACGATAGAAATAGAAAATAATATTTCTTTATAAAGAAGCCAAACTTAATCTTTCTGTTTGCTTCAAATTCGATATTTTTCCAGTATTCAAAAAATCCTCAAACAGATCTGCTTTAAAATGATCAAGTCATTTCATAAATAATCTGGTACTAGAAAAGTCAATTTCCTACATCAAAGCAAAATACGTCTATTGCAGCATTATATGTTCGATTATATCACAATGTACAAAATGAGTGCACCTATGCATAAAGCATTTGCATTTGTGATCTTGAATAATGCGGTAAGAAATACATTATTCCATTCAAAATCGGTTTGCAATTTTTATAACACATCAACATTTTCCGGACAACGCGTTTTCTAAAATATAAATATTTTCTTGTCATGTACCCAGTTTTTAAATTTTAAGAAGTTACAGGAATCAGTGGTTTAGCCGTTTAAGCCCTTTGTCAAAACAAAGTCTTTGTCTAAACCAAACATCAGTGGTTTAGCCTTTACAACTTTTTATTTGAACTGTAGTCAAAAAGTAGCATATTTTATTTTACTAAAATGTGCTACTGTGTCTAAACACAGCAAATTAATTGTACTGGAAATAGCATATTTAGATTCTACTTGAGTTGGTACAACTTATAAAACACCGTGAACCTTCTGCCTCAGTTTGTCCCCCCATGCTGCGCACTCGTTCTGACTTGCTTGCTTCTAACCGTGCTGCATATCGTTCGCGCACGGTTATATCATCGGCACTATATCGATGTGACATAATTCCAAAATTTGTAAAAATATTAGTTTCTTTACCAGGGCTTTATACTTTCACCCAGTAACGTCTTTTCGTTGAGCTATTTTAGCTCGCATTTCAGTAACTCACTGTGGCGACGTGTGTCTCAAAATATGCATAATGTTCCTTCATAAGTGGCGTAATTCAACTTATTATGTAAAATTTGAAAAAGCAAGTCTGTTGGTCGTAATGCCCGGGATATATTTATGAATCCAATGAAGAACATTCATATTGAAGGAGCATTACTTAAAGTTTATATTGGGGTTTTAATTTTTTTGTCAAAAATCCCGTGTGTAATGCCTAATGTTCTTTGTTTCTCAACAACTAACGATGTCAGCAAAAAGTGATAGATGTCAAATAAAAGTGACATATGTTAACCAAAAATGACAAATGTAAAAAAATGAAAATGAAATATCAACTAAATTTTATAAATGACTCAAATCAAAGATGACATTTGTCTATGAAATAGAATTAGATACAAAATTTCGAGCAAAATTTTATCTGTTAGGGTATATTGACAAAGACATTCAAAATAAATTATTTAGTTTTAAAAAATGTCAACACTTAATAATCAAGGTGCAATCTAGCAACGAAGTTATGTACTACAACGTAACAACAGATTTGTAGTTTATTACATTTCATCATACGGTACTGAGTGCCATAATAAAATCATTATAGTGTTCAATCTCAAAATGCATGTCATTATGACAGTAAAATTGACATTTATAAAGTTGTTATTGACGGGCTATCAGATAATTATTATTAATTTCAAATTACAAGATCAAAATAACTCAAATCAAGTCTAAGGACATTCTTCTTATATTTATAAATCACCAGCACCACAGAAACTATTATTTTATTTTTAACTACTGAGCATAAATGTAGCTCACTTTTATGACTAGGCCGTTGAGTGAATTTTTTACGTTCACCATCAATTCACATAGGTGCACGCATATGACGGTTGAATAGAAGTAATTCCACAATACCTCCTATCTTTATTTCAATTAAAATTAAATGATTTATAATTTATTTCGAAATAAATTACTTTTAAATTGAGTCTTTATTTGTCGAAATGCACAAACGTGAGAAGAAAATATTAAAGAAACAGTAATTTCTATGTGAATCTGTACCATAAACAAATAGTCATGTAATGAGAATTTCTGGCTCTTAAATTTATTTAAACTATTTTGCTACATAGAAAATACAAATCCATTTATATAGCTCTAATAATTAGAGTCTAATACATTTATAAGAGCAAATAAACATATTTGTAAGGAACGACATATTTGTAAGTTCGGTAATTCACTAATAATATCATATTGTAAAGTCGACACAATTTTTTTAAGAAGTTACGTCACGGCGGAAATCTATGGTTTTTGTTTTTGCTTTGTTTTATTTGTGAATGTGTGTGAATACTCGAGTTTGCATATTTTGTGTACCTATATTTGCGATTAAAAATGCCTGATGCTGATCGTACTACGTCGACATAGAATTTAAGGTGACGTCATGACTATTGATGACGTAACTTCTTGTATATTGTGTCGACTTTATGTTGTGTGAAGTAGAATTTGAATGCATAATATTTTGTTGGAATGGAAAAATTTCGACTTATTCATCAAATAAGCCAGTACCACTTTTAATATTTCCTGGAAGTAAAAAAAAATCTTACGCTTCTGAGCGCTCTGTTGCAGCATTCTTCTTCGTGTCTGCTGAGTTGAATTCAAAATACTCGTACGAGTAATTTAAAAGCGAATAAAACTATAATTTCGTCAATTTAAAATATATTATTACTATCTGAGCTACTCGTAAGTACAGTTGCTGCTCATTTGCGAAAATTCTACAGTTGGTCATGCACGACACTGTAACGGATTTGTAACGGTTCATGCAAAGGAAAAAAAAAACTACTTATCAGCGTTAACAATGTCAATAGTAATAATACTAGCGAAAATGCGTTTTAGTGAAATAAAATTAAATATAGCAGCAGCAACAGCAGCACACAATGGAAAAATTGTCTTGATGATAAATTCGAGGTAGAGAGAAGAGTTGCAAGTTTTAGTAAAACACGCAATGCATATATAGAGAGATAAAGTATAAGAAGGAGGAACAGGTTCACTAGTACATTGTTGGCAAGCTAGAGTAGAATTTATTTCGTGCCCTCTTGCCCCTCTATGGATCTCGCACAGCATCCTCTACGCGCTCGCCCGCTCTCTCTCCGGATAGTTCACGTGGTTGACATTCGATTTAGTTGTTACGAGAGGTATATAGTTTGTGTCTCGGAAGCGGGATGTGCGTACCTCGTAAACATCCCACTATTATTAGTCGCGTAAACATTGACAAATTTTAATGAAATCTAGTCGAAGATTCTATGCCTGTGAGAATTGTTCCTCCTGCAATTGACAGTACGATTTGTCACGGATCTCAAAATTTGGTGGGAGCGCCGAGCGGCGGCTCCCACCACCACGTTAGTTCCGGCTCTATGTGTCCCATGGTGCCCCATCTTCATAACGATCCATTTTACTGCTCGCCCTTTGGCAATCCTTATTATAGGTGAGGCTACTCTAACCTAACTGAAAACTGAAAGAAACTGCGATCAAGCACAAGATTTTATGCATGGCACTTTTCCTAGGTTAGGGCAGTTTGTTATTGTTTCTAAATGCTAGATTTGCTGCTTTTCTGACACCGCGGCCTCGTTCATTCACTCCACGAATTAACGACTTGTTTGTTTCCTTTCATACTTAAAAATTGATTCCGACTCAATTTCGTGGAATTCAAAATATCAATCATACTGAATGAAGTCGTATTCCTTTCAACTGAAACTATCGGGTTGAGGGCCTACGAGTGTAGTTCAACTTTAAGCTAAACTATGAACTATTCTACTCGTAACTAGTAATTTGGTTCTGTGGTTATTTAACAACAGAACTTGTTTCCAAATAAAATGCTTTGATATAACTTCATATCGAAATCCATTCTATCCACGTAATTGCATTAATCGACTTATTGATTAGTTAAATTAATTTTGACCCAGGTAGATCAGTTTGCTAAATTTCCTCGTTCATTCCAATCGCATTTGAAATACTGATTTTGGGATTCGCAGTTTTTTACAAGTTTTCAGGATGGTAATGTCAATCATTATGGTACTAGTCGTACTATAACACAACATGGACCATAATGATTGATTACGATGAGAATTGCATAAAAATGTATCTGTTAGTGTAAATTAACGAAAAAATTCCGAATGAATTATTTGGTTTGGAAAAATGTCAACGTTAAAAAATCAACTTGCCATCAAACGTTAGCTATTCCCGGTATTGAAGGAGTCTAGATAATGCACTAATTTGACTTATGAAACACGTTCTGCATACTATTTTTCTATTTACGCCTTTTGGTCCTTTTTTACATAAGCAAATTCAATTTTAAAATCTAGAGTATTTTGTGTTGATATCATTCCACATAATGGATTGTTGATGTCCATGAAACAGAGGATGAAACAAATGACTGTGCAGTTTGAAGTATTTAAATATTGAATTGATTGAATAGTTAATATGACATCTAGCTAATAATTACCAACATTAAAAATGTTGGAAATGAGATTTTATGGTACTCTTCTCGTTATGTTAAAAACAATTATTGTTGAGAATTGACGTTTTTAGATCATATTTAATATTTTTAAATGGTATCTGTCATTTTTGGTTGACATCTGTAATTTTTATTTGACATTTTGTCACTTTTTGTTTTGCTCATTATAATTAAGGCACTACTTTTGGTGTTATAATACCTTTATTATAAACGTAAATTTAAAAATATTATATATTGATTTAAAAATGCGATTGGAGAATTTTTCAAAGCGCGCATTGCTGCTTATTAAAAGTTTCCACTGTTGCAAATTAATCTTAAATTTGCGTTTTGAATTTTGTTCTCGATCCAGTTGTACAGTCGACTAAATAATGCTAGAATATTTAGTTGTAGTGCATTGAAATTATTTCTTACTATATAAACATTATGGATTATATTTTATCAAAATTAACCCTGGCATGTATTGATTAATGAAGTATCACTAAGGTCCGGTTTTTCAATCGATGTTTATACCTACTTAACTGTATTAGTTACCATAGCAACGTTTGCATTTTTCCTTGTATTTTCTGGACTTCAATGTCTCGGAGGAAGTTTTTGAATTATTTTTGCTTAGGATTAGAGAGGCTTTTATAAAAAGAGAGACTTTCTGTTTTATGATGATGAAAACGCTTTCGGATAAATTGCAGAAGGCTGATTAGAAAATAGTAATTGAAGTAAATGAATATTTAGCAAAACAATCAATTAGTAGAGGATTTACGTGATGACGCGCGCCGATAAAGTAGCAATAGAGAATAGAGGTTATTCTGTAGTGTGCAATTGAGAGAGGAGGGCTGACCGCACACGTAGTGTTGCTGCGCCACTTTTGGGGACAACCCAACCTGTTGATCCTCTCAGTTATTCATTTCTTGTCCATCTATAATTCAATGCTCTATCACCAGCAGTATTCAAACAATTTCGATGCGAAATATGGACTGCAATCTTGACGTATGTTCTAAATGTGAATGCATTTTCGTTTCAGATCTCTTCCTGTACCAAGGCGGCACACGCCGTACTTTGGGCAACCTGACTATAGAATATACGAACTTAATAAAAGGCTTCAGCAACGGACAGAAGAAAGCGACAATCTTTGGTGGGATGCATTTGCAACGGAATTCTTTGAAGATGATGCCTCCCTAACCCTAGCATTTTGTTTAGAAGATGGTCCAAAACGATATACCATTGGAAGGACGTTGATTCCAAGGTATTTCAGGAGTATATTTGAAGGTGGAGTGACGGAATTGTATTATAATATGAAACATCCAAAAGAGTCCTTCCACAACACTAGTATTACGCTAGACTGTGATCAGTGCACTATGGTAACGCACCATGGGAAACCTTTGTTCACCAAGGTAAATATGAACATTTTGAATTTACTCTAGTTCTTAAGGGGCCTCACCAAACCTGGGAAGTTTTACTGCTTTGTTTCTACAAAAGTTCTTGTCTAAGCGCCAAAGTTTTGCTTGATCAAGTTTCGTTACGTTTGTGACGTAGAGCTCAACATCCAAATGTCAAACCATATTTATGATTTTTAGATAAATTAGTTCTCAATGGTTTTCAATTCTTAATTTACAAAATCCACTAGGCATTATTATGAAGATACAATTACTACGAATAGTTAGTAATAGCAAAAAAATAGTAATTTTGTATCTTTGAGTTTCTACATCATAAACACTCGTAAGCACAATATTAACCGTCGTATCACCGAGAAGCTTCATGTTTCTAATTTTCAAAATTGGCTCAATCATTGTTCCACGATCAGTATGAAAAAAAGCCGTGCAGCATTGAAACTACGCTGCAACCTTACGATAGTCTGAGACAATCGAGAAACAACCCCTCTTTTAATATGTTAAAAGGTTGAGCTAAATTGAATCGTATGCGACTTAATTGCCTTACCTGTACCAGTAAATCAAATTAATTTCGCTTTACTTGGCTTTCAACTTTTCGAGACGCATTCCGTCCGTAGATTTTCTCCGGTAGTTGTTTCTAGTGTTTAGCCATTCATTAGTAGTTATCTTTATGGCAGCATTTTTGAGGGCGCAGATCTAAATTTTGGGAAAGTGAAGCCGCATAGATGCAATTTCGAATATGTTTTGATAAAACTGTCTGGTTTCGTCGATGTTGCTTTGCAGGCTTTTCCGAAAAACATGTTTATCAAATTTCTTGTAATTTTTAAATTAAATACAAGCTTGTTATGTGAATTGTTTTAATTGGATTTGGTAATTGTTTGTGCGATAATTTAATTTACATTTGTGCAACAATGTAGATATAAACTAATTCAATAAATGGAAAATGGTTTTGGTAAAGGTGAAATCAATAATATTAAGTTTTGATTTTCAATAAACAAAAACATCAAAACCTATACTGTTGATACGAGTATCTTATCTTTCTCGGAATAAACGTCTTTTTGAATCAAATGATGGGAACTTGTTTTGCTTTATCTAGAACTGAATTGTTTCTCATTCGTAAAATGCATATGCTGATTTTCTGTTGTTTTTTTATCGTTTGAACTTCTCAAGTATTGGTGCAAAATTGAATTATCAGTACGAGAATTACATTATTTATTGGCAAATAGCTCTGAGTGATATTAAATTCTATACTCATCTTGCAGGTGGCTTCTTTCCATTATGATGTGATGAGAGTTTTATCGAAGTTTTTGCTAAAATTGATTGTTTTTTTTTATTTTGCAGGTGTGTACAGAAGGCCGTTTAATTCTAGAATTTACATTTGATGACTTAATGAGGATAAAATCTTGGCATTTTGCTGTCCGGGCACATCGAGAATTAATACCACGGACTGTGGTTGGAATGCATTCCCAACAAGACCCCAATATGTTAGATCAATTATCAAAAAACATCACTAGGCAAGGCATCACAAATTCAACTCTAAACTATTTAAGGGTAAGTTTGTGTTGCTAGTAAAATGGGCAAACATTAATGGAATGATTATTTGCAGCTCTGTGTGATACTGGAACCAATGCAGGAATTAATGTCGAGGCACAAAGCTTATGCATTAAGTCCGCGTGACTGTTTAAAAACTACCTTATTTCAAAAATGGCAAAGGATGGTTGCCCCGCCGGGTAAGAGAGGTACCATTTTTATTTGCACTAAAGGATTATTTATTTCTGTCCTACTCAAGTCTCTTTTTAGCCATGTTTGTTCTATATATAGGTAGCAATCTATATATATTTTATAAACTGGCAAACTTTTGTTGCGATGCACTAAGTGAGACAGAAATGAAATGCAATCCTGACAAAACTTTGCTCTTGGAAAAATTGCACTCAAATATTGAGCGACTTTTTTGAAATTCATTATTATTGCCTGATGCGTAACAATATCATTTATTTCACTTGGAATTCTCTATACAGAATCTCAACGACCTGCAAATAAGCGGCGGAAACGTAAAGGATCAAACTCTGGAGGAGCCGCTAATAACGCTACGCCTGCACCTAACAAAAAACGATCTCCAGGTCCAAACTTTTCGCTTGCGTCACAGGTATGCACTGCTTCCAAGGTATTACACAAACACATTATTACTATTATTATAAATATTATTTAGACTTGAATGAACTATTTCTGGAACTGACTGAATTCAATATCATTTTGCTTTTCAAAACGATAATACATGGCAGCAGATTGATTAATGTGTTGGCTCTCTGTCAAAAATTCATACATTACATTGCTAATAATTCTGGAAGAACAATCGTAATACAATTGCTTTTAGTACGATTTTCTACAATAAATAGTATAGTAAATAACAAGTTTCATACGCAAGTTTTATTGCACAAGTCTTAGTTTAGATCGCCATCGATAAAGTTTGATTGATTTAGGATGACCTGTACGTCATTAGACATACGTCATCAGTTATTCGTTTGTATACAATAATGCGCTTGTACAACGCAGGGCGCATCCTAAATCAACCAAAGTACAGTCGGATGAATGAATTGAATGTTCGTGACGTCACTAACTATAAACCAAAACAATTAAGAGCAGGACTTTTTAAAGCTAACGGTAAACGAAAATTGTGGAAGCGACAAACGATACCCTTCAATGTCTTTTATTAGAGTTAGGACACAAATATTAGCATGAGACTAGAATTGGAGTATATTTGCATGTGTTGAAATGAGACGCAACAAGCCATCTTTGAAGCTAACTTGCGTTTGAGCGTCCGTATAGCCATCTACCGAGCACTAGAACAGGCACTCTAACGATGAATTTCGTTCAAGATATGATAAAAAAAAATCAAATCGGGTGTAGGGCAATCTTATAAACTAAAGAATCAATTTTCAATATTTAAACTGATATATAATCTGAATTGATTTATCTGCGATTGCAATGAACAAAGTGTCATTTCTGTTATTTTGTATTTGAAATATCAACAATATTAACTTTGAGTAGCTGTATCTTTTTTTTACAATGAACTATAAAAACTTTGTTCCATCAAAAGCATAGATTAATATTTCTAGAATGTATATCACTTTAAATATTTAAAATTGATTCACTAGTTTTTCTGTCGGCCTGACACCGAGTGGCAGTGATTTTTCCATAAGAATAGCCTGCGTTCCAGTTAGACGCGTTGAAATGGGAGCTCAGCCGAAGTACTCCTCTTAATTCCAGGCTGATTACTTGTCTGGCATTTTTAGTTAAGATTTCTGTAGTTTTGATAATAACTGATTTTTTTACAATAATTTGGTGACGTCATGGACAACTTTCAGTCCTCAGACGGAGGAGCGTTCTAAACGACGAGTGCAATCGTAGGGCGTACGAAGCACGTTCTTTATACTATTCTTGTATATCTTTTTTTAACATAATTTTCTGCGATTTTTTTTTTTTGGAGCACCGAAAGGGCTAAAAATAAAGGAAGTTATGTTGGATGGTAGCATTGTGGAAACAAATGACCGTTTAGTTTAAAGTATATATACAAACACGAATAGATTGTACAGTCATATGACATCAAGGTCATTATTACCAACATTAAAAAAAATGGCTAGCACTAGTTTTGGTACTCTGTTATAATATTATTAATTATCACGTTGCATAGTATAATATAGAGAATTGAGTGGATTCGAAGTGTTGCTTAATTAATGGTAACTTATAATTAACTAGAAACGCTTGGCATATTTTACATGAGAAATTGATGCAGAGTCTTGCACTTTTATGGTAGATCTCACTAACGATAAGGAAATTGTTTTGTCTTGTGTGGGGGTTGCTAGGTTTTCTAGTGAATCATTTTGTATGAGTTGCATATTAATAACATTCTGTGTTTTATTAGATTATCTTATTAAACAGAATGTTTTTAATTGCTGATCATATCTAATCCGCTAATCTAGCTTTTATCTTTCAATTGATTGTCTTCGACAATTTCTATTTATAGATTTATATGGAAATAAACTGAGTGTTCAATCTAATTTTAAACTAAACATTATTAGAAGTTACTTAACTTTGTTCTAATCAGGTCAAATGTACTAAATGCTACAACTTTTAATTCCAATCTGAAATTGTACTTAAAACAAAACTTATTTGTTAATTTCTTTAGTAAATTTTTATGATAAACATTAACAAATATAGGACTTTAAAAGATCGTTAAAATGAAATGTAGACACACTTCGAGATCTGTATGAGAGCGATTCGTTAATGCGTGCGAAGTCCGATAGATAGTAGTATGTTCTTTAAGTTGACAAGCTTTCTGCACGTGCGGTCAATTTTATCTAAATCTGTTCAACCGTTTTTATTTGATTCGGCAAACAGACGAGCTAACATTTTAAGTGGTACATTTATTTATATAGGATGTTTTTTGATAACAGGAAAAAATTAAATGTGGGTGCATCTTGATAAAACAATAAGAAAATCTATTTACCATTTTGTAAAATACCCTTAAGGGGGCGAAACCGCTACATATATAACCGCTCTGGTCGCTAGCGAATCTACATAGTTCTGCTTATCTAAATTCACTGCAAATTTCGCGACATCTGATAAAGAGAGATAGACCAAAATCTGACTTATTTGCCACGTGCTTTAGCCGAAAACACCAGGAAGGATCGAGAGGTGTGGAAAATTCTCAAAAACTAGTAAAGCAGTTTGCGGCTTTGTTATAACCCCTAAAAAATTTCTAAAGCTACCGAAAATTAGAGAAAAAAAAATAGTTATATTTTGACGAAGAATTTGTTCGAATAGCCATTAATTAAGTAAAATATGAATAAAAAAACCTCGATCAAATATTAACCACTCGCTTGCTAATTAGCGGAAAAAGATTAAAAAAAACTTTCTGTCCATTTATTGCTATATCTCTACTCTCTCTAAATCTACCATTAGATATTTTCTAGGATAATTAATAGTGTCTGAAACTGCTTTTCTGCGCTAAATTCCCTGAGCTGCTAAGCAACGTTTCACACATAAATTTGCAAATTTATGCATGAAATCTTGGTCCATCTATTCTTTATCAGATGTCGTGAAATTTGCAGTGAATTTAGATAAGCAAAACTATGTGATTTGCTAGCGACCAGAGCAGCTATATATGTAGCGGTTTCGCCCCCTTAGCACATATCGTATTATGCATTTCAAAATTATAAAATTCAGAAACTGGAATGTTAAAAACTTTCCGACAAATCAAAAAGTTTGAAACTTAATAACTGATTCTCAAACATTGGATGTGTTTTTTTAGTAATATATTTAACAGTTAAAAATCGAATTTTTAAAAATGGTACATATATTTTCTTATATTTTAACTAGCTGACCTACATTTATTTTTCCGATCGTGAAATGTATTTAATGAAAAGCAAGATGTACAACAAGAGCAATTTCTAAATGGTATAATTTTGTTCTAGGACGTAATGGTTGTGGGTGAGCCCTCGCTGATGGGTGGTGAGTTTGGTGATGAAGATGAGCGACTGATAACCCGTTTAGAGAACACGCAGTATGACGCTGCGAATTCGTTGGATCATGACAACCACGGCTTCCATGCGGACTCGCCGATGCCGGGCTCGAACTCGTGGGGTGCTGGTGTGGGAGATCGAGGACCGGGAGTTGGTCCATCACAAGGTAACACTCCGTCGAATCAGGACTCTGATAAAAAATCACCCGCAGTGAGCCAGTGATGATAAATATTTAAAAAAAAAGTAAAATAAAATGTGCGTACAACAACCGAAAAACGTAAACTTTTTTCATTTTTATTATTCTAAACAAATCATTTTTCTTAAGTGCAACAAATATTTGAATATACTTTGTGCAACAAAAAAAAGTGAATGACTAATTGAATTGAAATAACAAAAAAGAAAACAAAGTGTTGTTGTGGCAATCTGATTGTTGGTTCGGTTAATGAGTACTAAATTGATAAATGGGGAAATTGTAGGACAATTTTATTTAGCCGGCTGACAATTGGATGCGAGTGTTTGCACCCGAAAAACAGTGCAATGTCGAAATGGTTCCTGTTTTTTGGAACCGCCCACCATAGGTACCTCTTCTGGATGAATGAATGCATCGAATGGCTGCGAAGCTGAAAAAAACATCAAACATCACAAATTGTATTGGTTTTTTGACACGACCTGGTCTGTTTGTTGGTTGTAGTAAATAAATAATTTATTCGAAATTTTAATATTTATTTATTAAATCTTAAATGTTTGTGTAAAATGTGCGGAAATTTGTATATTTTATTTATTAGTTTGTTGGAAATTTTTGTGGTAGAAATAAACAGACCAAAATCAATCGAGTCAGATGATCTGCAATCTTTACTCAAACGACTTCCTATTATTTAATTTATTTCCAAATAAAAAAAGAAAAGCGAACGTTTCAATGATTTATCAATATTTTAATTAGCGTTTAATTTTTTGTTATTTTTATTATTATAATATTGTTCCTACAGTTTGAGTAAAATGCAGATGGACTCTGCAAATGTTGAGAAGAAGAATTTATTAAAAAAAAAAACAAGTAATAATAAAAGACAAGCAGTTTTTGCTTAGGAGCAATTTTTGTATAGATAAATTAAATTGTATAACTTATAGATAAAAATATTATGTCCAATTGAAAATATTCTGTAACATCACGTGATGTATTTTATAATGAGCGTTTGAGAGAGGAATGCATGCTGTTTTGGTTTCGTATATATATATTTTTTTTTTGTTAAAAAAATGGAATGCTTGGTGATGAATTTCTGTATCGGTGTCAGAATGCAAGTTATTTTATCTCTGTAATAATAATAACTATTATTAACAGAAAAAATGAAAAAAATCAATTGAGACAGCGGTGTTTTGATGCCGTTTGTTCTTCTCATATTTCCAAAACTGTGTAAGTGTATTTTTACAGGTCTTTTTTGTCGGTAGTTTTACGTGTGTGTCATCTTTCTCTCCTTGTTCTCTCCGGTTTATTTGTTTTTCAATTAATAGTTTTTACAACAATATTTTTTTAATATTTTAATTTTTTTGTAATGATTTTATGTGAAAAATTTACTTCAAACCTCACAATAATACACACTTACAAATATATTATGTTTAATTTTATTACAGTTTTTATTGTATTTGCAATCCTTTTTTAGATATACGAGTACGTACATGTAGGTACATTCAAACCCGAACCGAAAAAACTACACAACTACGACTAAAGTATTATCAATATTATTACAACCCATTTCAGTCATTTGCTCCCCAAATCAAACTCGACCCCATTTTTACTGCTTATTCCAATTATCGAATATTTAATTTAATAGTCATTCCTTCCTTTCCGATATCAAAACAGAGCAAATCGTTTATTTTATTTACTCTTTTAAACTGTTTTAAATTGTAAACTAATATTAATAAAAGATATTTTTAATTCTTTAAATTATTATACTCTTTTATGGAGAAGTAGACTATTTTATATTTCTCTCGAAATTTGCAACTTCGTTAAAAAGCGTCGTAGAACAAAATCTATTTTTGCCATTGCGTAACTGAGCGAATTTGGAACTAATTTTTATTGCGGTCCATGTGTCACGTTTATTAGGGAATATAGCTAACAGAACTCCCTCTGTGGATAAAAGACGAACTTCCATTGTTTACAGAAATTGGTTTGAGTTTGACAGTTTGTTGTGCATTGTTTACTTGTATAGTGAGGTTAAGTTGATTTTGAACAAACAGGTTTTGAACAAACTTCGAAGATGTGCACCCTTTTACGCAACATATTGTAGGCATTTTAAAATAAAAATTGAATGTCAACCGAAAACCGAACCTAAAAACCACGTTGTTTACAAACACACAGTGGACTGACAGGCAGAAGTATGTAAACCATAGATTAGAGAAAAACCATAGATTAGATGTAAACATTGGAGAGCACAGCAGCGCCTCATCGGTAGTTTTATTCGCTAATATATTCCTCGTATATACGAAATATCGCGAACGAATAATCCGCATGATGAAATTTGGTAATAAACAGATTCATGAGGGGAAGAACCTATTGTTGATGAAAGCAATCGTTATTCAATCAAATAAGTTATTAATAATTAAAAACAACAAAAAGTTATTTTTCGGAATACAATTTATCTCAAATTTTCTCAATGTAAAATAAAATAAAAAGGCCATGTAAAATTTTTACCAGTAGCGTAGAATATCTTCCAAGCAGCAGCGACACGCTAATACAAAAATAAAAGATTATATTCATACGACGGCATTGAATGACAATAAGACGAAAGACATACGTGCATGTGCTTCTTTGTCATTCACATTGATTGTATTCATTTGTAAATGTTATGTCGCAGCGCTGGCAAACATACGTTCTAAAAATATGTCTAGCACATTCGATACAATAGGTCAGAACATAGTAGAAACATTTTAAAATTGTTAAATATTTATTTGTGCAATCATAATATAATCAATCATCATTTACTAATAGTATATAACATAAACAGAAAATTTTGAAATTTCTAAATAAATTAACACGGAATACTATAATCAGCGAGCTGCGACTGAATATCTTTTCCAACTAACTGCATCAGATGTTCGAATTGCTGCAGGCCTACTTGATTTCTCAACTCGAATATCTGAAAATCATTAAATGTGATATATAAAACAAATATTTCAATATTTTGTGATATAAATAACAAACAAAAAAGATTTACTTGGGATTGTAAGTAGTCTCTAAGAACGATAGTGTGTACAGGATCAGTTATAATTAGGAGTTTTTTTCTTTGATCATGATCAGTTTCATAGTAGCCGTCACCATCGCCATCGAAATGTGTTGGACTTTGTCCTTCCGACAATACCATCGAATCTACCATTAAACCGTTGTCGTCAGTTTTCGTTATATCGTTTAACGTTTCAATTATATTGACAATTATTGCAACGAACCGTTCCAGAACCGTTCGACTTTGAGTTGTTAGTAAATTGGTCAAAGCTAAACCTGCAATAGACAATTCGTAACATTCTGGAAATAGTTGTTTATGTCATATGGATGGTATCGTAATGATAATCTAATCGAAGTGACGCCATCAATAGTCATGACGTCACCTTGACACACTTTAGATTTAAACCGTGACGTAACTTCTTAAAAGTTCTGAATAGCCTTTACTTTAGTTAAAGTGTACTAAATACTTTGTAGGTACTTGCCTAAAAGTTTTCGGTGCTCCAGTTGAGAAACGTGCTCCATTTTAACTAGCCAAATATCCAGTATTTTACCAAGAGTAATTTGATCAGATTCATTATGTTGCTGTGCAAATTCGATCAAAACCCTGGTGAAAATGTCATGAGATGCCAATAAAACTCGAGACAAAATGCATAAATACATGGACATCAGCATTGGATATTCTTCGTGATCGTAAATTCTCCTAAAATTAAAAACGTTACACTAGAAATATTTCCGTTTATTCTTTTATGTGTGGCAAGTATTATGAGACACGAATTTATCGGTACGCACATAGGCAAACCACACTTCTTGTCATTGGCGTAGAAACTATCAATGCGCTACATTTAAAAGTTGAACATTTCAAACGCCAAATCACCTACGTCAGTGCAATGAATTGAATTTGTCGAAACCGCGCCACTACTCTAGTCGAACAGAATACGGGCGAAAACCGAGCGCACATAGCCGATGCCCCATAATACTTGCCGACTTGTAGTTGTATATTTACTGAAAAATAATTGCCAATATTGGCATAACTGTTTCGCTTCCAACTTGCGGTGAAGCCCGAATAAATGTTTCCACTACCCGAAGTATCAGTATAATTCCTTCGCTTTTCAAATCAGTCATTAAGCTACCGAAAACCCCAATAATTGAAGATCCATGCATTCGCATTACTGCCTCAGGAGCTAGAATCAACTGAGCAAGACAAATCTGTAAACACACTTTCATATTTTCAGTCGAAAGGTCTGCAAAAAACCGAAATAAAATAATTAAACAGCTCCCATTTCCATATTATTGTAAATTACCCAATAAAGCCGGCATATGGTTAAAAAGTTGCATCAAATCATTTGACATCGTGTTGGAATTCTCTAAAACGGCCAGCCACAAATCGAGTGCGTCTTCTTGTAAATAAACAATCGCTGATTGGTGAGGGTCTGTTCCGAGCTGAATTATAGGTAATAGAAACGGACTCAATTCTGGCTTAACACTACCAAATGCTTTAACGACTTGAACCAACGTCGCGACAATAGCACATCGTAACATATTATGCTCTTCCGATTCTTGCCATAAATGTGGCAAGTAATGAATCAGAGCTTCGGAATGTGGCACGATGCATGAACCCATGCGTTCCAGAAGAAGCGTCATCACGTTTAAAACTTGCATCTAAAAATCCAAAAAAAACATTAGTTAATATTAAGTAATTATCCAATCGGTAGAATTTCATAAAAAAATATTCTGCCTGTCAACTATTTTCAACAATACCTTCCATTCTCACTATCCGAATTAAAAAAAAAAATGTTACAGAATGAAAGCAATTATGTAAATTAAAAATATATATATGCCGCAGATTTTCGCACGCTTAGCTTATTCGGTAAATGAAATGAAAACCGTACCTTGGTCTCGCACTCCGAAACTTCTTTCAGTAAGGCAAAGAGCAAGTTAAAGGCAGAAAACAGATAATCCTTGAACTGATCTGGATTAAACTCAAAACCATCGATTGCTTCACGTAAAGTGCTCGAAGCGGTCAATCTTACAGCCATATCTTCCTCAGGTCCCAATAAATTTATGATGCATTCGTATAATGCTGGTCGCAGTTCGAGTGATAGTCGAATGCTAGTTAATTTGCCTACAAGTGAAGTAACACGTCGTCGAATCACTCGATAGTTATTGTGTTTCACTTTCAGTTCTTGGGCCAATTTCGTGGTAAACCATTGATCGAAATCGATTTCATCGTAAAGATCAAAAGCGCAAAGACCCACAGCATTATAAACTGCATCTTTCCGCAAAATACCTTGCATATCTTCAGGCAGTACCAATTCGTTGGTTTCATTAATCAGCTCTAAGAGCACCGGAATTAAATGCTCTTTAAATTCGCGGAAGATCGTCACAAAAACTGATTCCATACTCGGCTAAACAAACTAGTTAATAAAGAATGGAGTCTTGTTGTCATTATTACTAACCCTCAAACTGTACTTCCAACTATCCCCACATTCATCATTCACAAAACTTTCCGGATCAGCATCCCACAACTCCAATTCTTCGTTGGTTAAAAGCAGATAGTGGCCTACCAACTTTCGGCATATATCCGAGGTAATTTGTGGCTGGAAGAAAGTTTGCTTAATCTGATTAGCCCGTAACGTTTCTGGGTTTTTAGTCATTTCGAGGATTTTTGATGGCCGATATTCTGGTGATAGTAAAATATTCTTAATTAAATTGAAGCATTGGATTACAAATCGTTCGAAGACAAAATTTATTCCTTCATCGGTAAACAAATAATAGACGGCAAATTCTACGCTGGGTTGAAGAAAGTCGATGAAAGATAGTGGATGTGTGTCTAACACAGACAGCAACACTTTTGTTAAGTGTACTATAAATTTTTCGCACAGTTCCATCAAGTAGGTACCTTTGTCGTGCAATTGCTTGCCTGAAATTCACAATTAATTGTTAATAGTTTATTAATTAATAGCGAACGGTGAGTTAAGAAAATATTTACAGGGTATTAATGAATTATTTCGTTTAGTATCTCTGACGCTATTCCTACAAAAATGGGAAGTAGAAGACACTCCATTAGACGTTTCTAGAAAACTACTGAACGTAAAATTCTGAAAATTTAGTTTACAAGCAAATTTCTAATTTACTGAAATTATTTTACAGTCAAAGCATCAATTTTTTGGAGGCCTATTTTTCTAACCTGTTGTATGTAACTCATTAAATAGTTGTTTCTTAATAATCTAGTCCAAAATTATTCTAACACCATAATATAAGGTGTTCCATTTCAAATTTTTTGTTGACATTGCGGATTTTTATTCCACATATATCAATGTATTTTTCACATGTTGTTAAGAATTTTCACTTCTAGTTGACATTTGTCACTTTTCGTTGATATTTATAATTTTTAGTAAAAATCTATCAAACTTTTGTTAACATTTTTCACTTTTCGTTAAGATCTGTCATTTTATTCGTTAACATATGACACTTTTAATTGACATTTGTCACTTTTTTCTGATTGTTAGTTGTTGACAAATAAGAGACCTATTCTGTAATTTTTTAACTAATTTCAACATTGAAGTATTGACATATAAATGATCATTTTTACAAAATTGACACAAAAACGCGATTTTCTATACATGCAACCACAAAATTTGCAAATTTCTATTTTGAGTCCTAGGATTGTTGTTTTGTCCAGTGGGAGTTTATAAAAAAAAATTTTTTTTCGCGGTATTTTTGCACAAAATAGAACGTGTACCTCGGAGAGAACCAGGTATTGTCGCCTTCTAGCAGCAACAAAGTAATGCCGAGAGGCGGTTCCGTTGCTGTTAGGGAGAGCTATGAGGGGTTTTAGCCGGTAAGAGTCCGGCACTACTCAGGCGCTAGATCATCAAAGCGCTGAATGTCACACAATATAATATTCAACCATTTTTTTCAATATTTGATATTCTGTATCAATTGAAATATGCAACCATTTATCGATACAAAAAATCAAATATTGAAAAAAGTGGTTTAATCGCCCATTTACTCATATTTATATGTCAACATTTCAATGTTGAAACAAGTCCAGTTACGAATAAGGTCAGTTATTCTATTCTATTACTTCATTCTATCCTTAATACGTGTACAAAATTGGAATTCAATACCTTCATCCGTGTCCTAGAGATTAGAGAATATGCGTTACAAATTAGTAAGTTTGATCTAATTTTAACCCTTCATCCCTTAATAAAAACTAACTCTTCTACACTCTTTAGTTTGCAATATTCACGTCTTGAGGGTAAACCTCACAAGTGTACAAAACTTGGTCAAGATCGGTTGGTTGTTTAAGAAAATGCAACGATTGTCCATTTTTGGCCTGGCTCTAGCCTCTAGTGCGCATGCCCTATTGCGCATATTTTATAGTTTTAATTGTTTTGGTTTTACTTTTTTCTAAGAGCAATAATCCATGTTTAATAAAAAAATTGCATTTGTCGTTTTTACGAAACCATTTCTCTTGAAAAGTTGCAACCCAATCTTGACTAAATTGTATACTTAAGGCTTGAGGTTTGTCTATAAACAAATTTGAAAAATTTGAGTTTAAGACTTAAACATATTACGGATGACATTTTGGTTCCACTTTAAAGGAGGGAACGCATTAGGCGGTCGCGGTCCCGTCGCATCACGAGCTGAGCTGATCGCTGTTTTAAAAGAATAGTCGCATTTGGCAATCGCGCTACATCTTGCTCGCGCTCGCCTTAGCTTCAGTGAAGACACGACGGTCGCCGAACTACTTCGACTATGAACGATTCATAGAATATGCACAGTACTTGATCGTCAAATGGGCGCGCACTAGGCGTTCCCGAGCTCGTCTCGATCGCATCGCGATCTCGAGATTCTTTCGAAAAGATCGGAGTAGAGCGCGTTGTGAGCGAGCAGAGCCCTAGAACACCGAGTGCAAATGCATGCGTTGTAAAACATGGAAAAGATCTGCACTGAGCGCGGTCGAGACTAGCTCAGCTCGCGATGCGACAGGACCGCGACCGCCTAATGCGTTCCCTCCTTTAGCGTTCAACATTTATTACCAATAAATAGAGAAAAACTTACGGCACTGCATCATATTCTTGGCTTTGTCGTAGATCACATTCATGAAATTGATAAAGTCTTGATTTTCGTGTGGTTTATAAAAGCCAAAAACACTCAATTTCCGCAGAATCCTCAATGTTAACAACGCCTTTTCTAAATAATTTGTTATCACTTCCACACTGGCGTTCTGTCGAATATCTCTAATGAAGGCTTCCGTAAAATTGTTCCACAAATTCAAAACAAACCTGTAAATATTTGACGTAAATTCTTGAAACAGACGCCTATCACCTATTCAAGGAAAAAACAGAATATAATAATACGGACTCGTTAATATAATGACTTAAACAAAATACCTGCTAGTCGTTTTGATGCTATTGCTTTAACCACGTGATGAAGAGTAAGAAGGGATCTATGTTGTATAATTGCATCTGGACTCTCAACTGCTTGAAGAAGAGTCGGAATTAGTTCGGGCCAATCTTTCGGACAGTCTATTCTGGCTATTTTGGAGATGAGCACTGCTCTCTGTATAGCTATTTGGTTGATTGGTTCAGTAAAACAATTTATGATTCCTTGACGAATATTACATTTTTCCTGTTCCGGAATGGCACTAAAAACCAAATATGTTACGTTTTTAATAGCTATTTAATTCGAGGTTATTTTCAAGGTATAGATCCTGAGAAAAAATGTGCAAAAATGTTAAGAAATCAATAAGGTATCATTCTTAGACATCAGTGTAATTCATAGGAACTCACAAAAGAGTATTAAAATTTCAGAAAAAAAAATAATTGGGAAAATTGGTAAATTTTTTGCTCGCAAAAGTAGAGTCGCGGAATCAATATAGTTTAAACTTTGATAAATGAGGTTACCCGATTTTTATCATTTTTCTTATTGTAATGTGGGCTTTGACGTCATTATATCAGTAGCGTTACATTCAAACGTTAGTTATCAGTGGTTAGCAACCGACACTGCACCAAATTTTTTCAGACAAAATTGATCAGATAATCCGGTAGTCCAATGCACTGTATATAAAAAATATAATTATAATAAAATTAATTAAATATTATTTTTTTTCTCAAACCGTCAAAAAAGAGTACATACTAATATCTGTCATTAAAGTAGACAATTTTTATACAGTAAAAAAATGACTTTGTTGCTAGGCAACATTGACACTATTGCTTTCCTAGAGAAAAAGTAGGTAATTTTTCTCCTACTGTACAAAATGCCTAGATATTTAATTTAATGATTTTTTATAATTGCCTCGGTTGAAGAAAAAATAGTATGTGTTATTCGGTTTAAAAGTACTTTGTTGGATTCGCAATATTTGCATTAACGCGGCTACGCTGAGCTTCGCCTCGCAAACATATTGCTCATCAGTCAAAGTGACACTTTTAATCCCAATAACACAATATACTATTTTGAATTATTAATTTAAAAAAATAAAAATACTAAGATATATTATATTATCTTATTAATATTTAATAAAATTTATTTAATAATAAATATTTATTTTATTCTCATTTATTATTATTTTTTTAAACATCGAACATTCATATTAACATTCATATTAATGTTTTAAAAAGGTTTATGTTTAGTTTAAAGATGGTTACTTGCTAAACTGCTTAAAGGTAAGTAAACCAATTGATATTGATTGTTTGCTTAATGGATTTATTCAACGTTTTTATTTTGATTTTTGTAAGTTGATTTTTTAAGTAAATTCGAGGCATTTTAAGTAATAATTTGAAAATTTTGACATTCTTGTCAAATTAATACGTATTATTTCAACGCCACAGTATTTTAATCAATTTTTCTGAAGTGTAAATCAAAGTCTAAGCTATATTGATTCCGCGACTGTACATATCGCCTATATGTATGAAAATAGAAATACCACATACAGTAAGTATATTTTCATATTGTTGTATTTGACAACAAGAGTAGAAAGTACCGACAACGAAAGTAAAACAGAGACAGTCAGCACACGGCTCATGTATCTAAGCTTGTGGCGTTATCATATGCTTTTCTTTCCATGGTTCAAGTACAACAACCATCATGGTTCAAGTACAACCAAATCCTCCCATTGCTGTCAAATTTAACAATTTGAAAATAGACTAATTGTATATATTACTAATTGTGAAAAACCAATTTAAAGGCTATACAGAACTCTTAAAAGTCACGTCATCAACCGTCATGACGTCACCTTGACTTGTATACCAACGTACGTTAAACACGAGGTATATTTAATTTCAAAAATAAATAAAATATGAAAAAATACAGCTAAACAAGCAAAAAAATACTAAAATAACCTTAGATTTTAGCCGTGACGTAACTTCGTAGGAGTTCTGAATAGCGTATATGTCAAAGGCCACATACAACGCAAATGTTTACTAATGTAAACGCGACTTAAGTATCGGGACATGAATAGGACATTCACCGAAAACTACGGCACACATCGAAATGTATGCAAAACTACACAAAATCGTCAAAATTCACGGGAATCCTGAACTACACCGATCACATTGAGGGTTTCAATTGGAAAACTCTAAGAATTGGTCGGAAGTGAAAATTCCGTGCACAAGTTTTCTGTAGATCTACCTCTCGCATATTTACTTTAAACAGTTCTTTCTCCAGTATTTATCGACACCATTCTTCATGTACAAGACCGCAATCCATCGCACATTGATATCCATCGACGGGTTGTTGATAACGCTCTGAAAATGCATGCAGCGATGTCAGATGTAAAAGGCAAGTGGCTGCCGCTACTTACAAACAGAGTGGAGTAGAAGCCCGGCTCGGTCTCCCATTCCTTGAGTTTCTCGTCGGCCGGTTTGAGAATGTCTGGGTTTTGACTGGAGGCCCGTTGCAGAACGTCTAAAACCATTGCGTCTGTTGATGTAACATCCATTTCGACTTTTCAACAATTCCTTAACATTAAATGATTCTACTCGAGGAACTGCTGGTATTTTTTATTATTTAAAGCAGCATTAATAGGCGTAAGCAAGCAAATGTCAGGTTATGTTGCACTTTTTGACAGTTCGTTATTTATAAATGTTATGGCGATGTTCATGTTTTTTTTTTTCGGATTCTTTTTTCAGCTTGCACTTATGTCGTCGTGCTCGTGCTTGTAATACTAAATTATTAATTAATGCTAATAGCATTAACGAATTGATTCGTGGAAGTAAACTGGTTTTCGATAAAACAAGTAATATTGAACTATTATAATCTATGGCATTCTCATTTGAGTCATTAATGTTTCATGTTTATTAATTTATTAGTGATAAAACGTATGTTATTCTAAACTACCACCTTTAATATCAAAATGATATAAACGACTTTTTATTCTATGATAAATTTGTATTTGCTGGAATTTGTTGTTGGTCAATTCAAGTATTATCAATACAATGTTTTGGAAGCGTTATGATTTAATTGAAATAGTTTATTTTAATTGTTTGAGCTATAGTAAAATTACATAAAAAGTTTTTAAATTTATTGCAATATTTTTGGTGCATTTATGATAACCAGTTAGTAGTTTCCTTCTTTTGCTTGTTTGACTACAGACTACAGTAGATTTATGTAGAGTGGAACTCGAGGTTCGGTTACTACTCAACAGATGTCGATACAACACTAGCTCGCGCCTATTTACAATATATACAGGCTGTCCCAAAATTACGTGTACTACATTTAAATATATTACAATTATTAAATTTTTCAACAATTTTAATGACATCTGAATAAAGAAAATGTTAGGAGATGGAATTCAAGTAGCCGCTAACGAGTAGTATAGCGTGTGGTGTACGGCGGTAATAGTTATTTATGTATCAAGGCAGTAAAGTCGTATTTTTTTATCACGAATGTGGAAATTAATTGCCGACGCAAATAACCACGTGAGTGATAAGACTGTTATATGAGTGATAAGACTGTGATATTTTACGTGAGTGATATTTGAAACTGCCATAAGATTTCTTTGCTCTCACGGCCAATTGATTAAAGATTCCTTATTTTCTTCTGGACTTTTTCGATGACATTTTCATTGAAGTAAAATAGAGACAAGTCAGTGTTGGAAATGGAGATTCTCGTTGTAAATATTATCTTATTCAACGAATTAGCTTGTCGATACAAAGGGGAAATGCAGCTAGTGTTATGGGAACATTACCATCAACTGCGCCCTTAGATGAAATATTTTTATTACCTAAATAACACTTATATATGGTCTGTTTAGTTGTTATTATACATTTCTGTTGCTTTTTAAACAATTAAATAAAGTATTTTCATTTATAATTATTTCAGCGTTTTTGAAATATATGAGGACGCTTTGCATTCAATTCAAAAACTTGGCCACAATTCATTATTCTTCGTTGCTTTATGGTAGTGTTTCAAGTTAGTGGGTCAAGAGGTTTATTTTTAAATGGGAAATGCGGATAATGGCACAGAAAAAAAATCAACTAACGCATAAGCAGAAAATCTGCCAAAAATGATAAGATTGCTCCTGCATAACTTTATGCAGATTTTGAATCAATTTTATGAAAAGGACAATATTTCCATGATTGGACCAAATAGACAAAACAAAACGATTTTTTCGTTTAGGGGTTGAGGTGTTGAATATGAATATTAAAAGATTTTTCGCATTAAATTCAATTAAACGAATTATAGCTTTGTATTATATAATTCGGAGACAAATTGGTTACATATTCAAAATAATTCTGCATTAAATTGAATATCATTAACATCAAATTTAATATATACTGAAAATTTAAATGAATCTGCTAAATTACAATACCATTGTGCATATAATCTCGTTCACTGCTTTCAAAATGGCAATCAATAATTTGAATTGCAATTGGTAATTTGGCCCATCATATTCGGTTACAGCTGTGAATTTTCGACTAGATGGAACTGGTACTCGAGTCTTCTTGTTCTCGTTCTTCTCACCCTGCTTTTTCGGCACATCACCAGCTTCAGTTTTAACAACAGATTGCATTTTCGTCGACAAAAAGAATACGTTTTGTAATTTAATTGGCAGATGTTGATTGATTCGTTCAAGGCCTAGTGCGATTGGCCAAATTTTAAAAACAAAAGAATAACTTCTACTTTACTAGATTATGGTGATGCAGTTAAACTTGCTATTAGAGATTTGTTAAAATAGGAATCTATCCGCATATTTCCATATCCGTGTAAAATGGAAATAACACGAAAGCCCTCATCCAAATTTACTTGCTTATTTATCGCAAATTTTTTTGCGTCAAAATCATAATTTGTTTTTTCAAAAAATTGCTAAGTGAATTTGTTCTTGGCGCCCTTTTGAGGTTGTTATAAGATTCCTTTGCTCTCGCAAACAATAGGATTGGAGATATTTGATTTACTCCTGGACTTCTTCGATGACATTTACATTTATAATTATTTCACCGTTTTCGGCAAAATGAAAACGCATTGCATTCAATTCCAAAACTTGGCTTAATTCATTAATATTTGTTGCTTTATGGTAGTGTTTTAAGTTAGTGGGTCAAAAAGTTTATTTTTACATGGGAAATGCGGATAATGGCACAGGAACAAATTCAACTAACGCATAAGCAGAAAATCTGCCAAAAGTGTTAAGATTGCTCCTGCAGGACTTTTTTGCAGCTCTTGAATCAATTTTATAAAAAGGACAATATTACCATGATTGGACCAAATAGACAAAACAAAACGATTTTTTTGTTTAAGGGTTGAGATGTTGAATATTAAGAGCTTTTTCGCATTAAATTCAATTAAACGAATTATAGCTTTGTATTATATATTTCAGAGGCAAATTGGTTAAATATTTAAAATATTTATGCATTAAATTGAATTCCACTAACATCAAATTTAATATATACTGAAAATTTAAATGAATCTGCTAAATTACAATACCATTGTGCATACAATTTCGCTCACTGCTTTCAAAATGGCAATCAGTAATTCGAATTGCAATTGGTAATTTGGCCCATCATATTTGGTTACAGCTGTGAATTTTCGACTAGATGGAACTGGTACTCGAGTCTTCTTGTTCTCGTTCTTCTCACCCTGCTTCTTCGGCACATCACCAGCTTCAGTTTTAACAGCAGATTGCATTTTCGTCGACAAAAAAATAATTTCTTGTAATTTAATTGGTAGATTTTGATTGATTTGTTCAAGGCCTAGTGCAATTGGCCAAATTTTAAAAACAAAAGATTAACTTCTACTTTACTAGAATAGGGTGATGCAGTACTTGGTATTAGAGATTCGTTAAAATAGGAATCTATCCGCATATTTCGATATCCGTGTAAAATGGAAATAACATGAAAGCTCTCATCCAAATCTACTTGCTTATTTATCGCATTTTTTGCGTTAAAATCATAATTGGTTTTTTCAGAAGATTGCTTGAGTGAATTTGTTCTTGGCGCCCTTTTGATACTGTTATAAGATTCTTTTGCTCTCGCAACCAATAGGATTGGAGATATTTGATTTACTCCTGGACTTCCTCGATGACATTTACATTTAAAAATTAAATTAGTGGGTCAAGAGGTTTATTTTTAAATGGGAAATGCGGATAATGGCTTAGAAAAAAATTCAACCAACGCATAAGCAGAAAATCTGCCAAAAGTGTGAAGATTGCTCCTGTATGACCTTTTTGCAGATCTTAAATCAATTTTATAAAAAGGACCATATTACCATGATTGGACCAAATAGACAAAACAAAACGATTTTTTCGTTTGGGGGTTGAGGTGTTGAATATTAAAAGCTTTTTTGCATTAAATTCAATTAAACGAATTATAGCTTTGTATTATATATTTCAGAGGCAAATTGGTTAAATATTCACAATGATTATATGCATTAAATTGAATATCACTAACATCAAATTTAATATATACTGAAAATTTAAATGAATCTGGTAAATTACGATACTATTGTGCATGTGCAATGTCGATCTCAGCTTTAATAATGGCCATCAGTAATTCCAATTGTAATAGGTAATTTGGCTCATCATATTCGGTTACAGCTGTGAATTTTCGACTAGATGGAACTGGCACTCGAGTATTCTTGTTCTCGTTTTTCTCACCCTGCTTCTTTGGCACATCTCCAGCTTCAGATTTAACAGCAGATTGCATTTTCGTCGCCAAAAAGAATACTTTTTTGTAATTTAATTGGCAGATTTTGATTGATTCGTTCAAGGCCTAGTGCGATTTTCCAAATTTTAAAAACAAAAGATTAACTTCTACTTTACTAGAATAGGGTGATGCTGTTAAATTTGGGATTAGAGATTTGTTAAACTAGGAATCTATCCGCATACAAGCAGCTAACGCTTTTGGTAAAATGGAAATAGGGGTAATTTTTTTTAGCAAAAATATCTCCAAAGTCCAGGAAGTACCAGTTTAAATTCCTCATGTACTAAATTTTATTAGCTATTAAGGATTAAATAAAAGGTTAACTGAATTAAATACTCATTTAATGCACAAACAAAAATACATATTTACAATTTACAAAATCGAGTAATTAACACCAGAACAGTTCAAAAAACAAGCTTTTTCAAAGCAATAATTTAATCTTAATGCATAGAATAAACTTGAACAATTTGCTTGGCCAACGCGTTCAAATGATCTGTATGAATATTGAAAGAATCAGCAAGCTCTAAAAGTAAAGTATTAAACTCCAACCTTTTATCATATCCAACAAGGAACAAAGAGCTAATAAGTACCCCAATCGGCAAATAAATCCGTTTACTAGTCAACATTTTAAAAATCTTCAAAGAATCTTCATTCTGATTAAAGGTTTTTTTCAGATTTTTAAACCACGCAATCCTATTGAGATACAAATGCGTCGTAAGTTCTATACTAAGTGGATGAAGGTTAGCCTTCAGATGCCACTTCTTCATAAACACCTCCATAACCACATCGACATCGTCGAGCAAACTAAAATTTGGCAGTTTGCACTGCAACGTGTTGTAAATTTCAATTTCAGCCTGCACGACCTTCTTCACGGTCCACGTTAAACCAGTCAATTCGTTTAGGATAGTTACCAAGTCGTTGGCATTCAAGCTCAGCAGCGTTCGGAGTCCTGAAAGTTTACTCGCTGCCCAGATTGCAGCAACCATCTTCAATGTCGGGGATTCGACCTGCTCCTCTTTGAACTTCATGGCTTGGAGGTATCTTTCAAAGATATCGACCGCCATGATGAAGACGTAATGGTCTTGTTGTAAAGATTTACAAGTTTTATACAAAATAGCAGACACGTTTTTATCGAGTAATGGTTCTAAAAACTCGTGGTGGTCTTTAAACATGTTAGACAACCAGTCTTCGAGGATGCTGTCATCGATCAAATTGTTCTTTTCAATCATTTTAGAAACTTATGTAGTCGGTAAATTAGATCGACACCGAACTGATCAAAATTGTAGGTTACTTGTTTCTTCTAGTTATGACTTCTTCTTGGTCATTTGTAGCTAATATAACTCTGCTTATTAGTGCTGGAACACTCAACTATCATTCAACAGATGGCAATAGTACGTGTTTTTAACTTGCTTTTAAAAGATAAAATAAAATGTTAATTCAATTTATAATCAATGTACTCAATTCAATTTATAATCAATATGCAATAAATGTACTTAATAATTTTATTGGTAATTTGCTTCCTATACTTCAGAATTTCTAGATAAATGTCTTCGCTAATAGATTCTCATACACGGAAAAGAATTCTCCGTGGTTCCATTGACAATTTTATAAACTGGCGCGATATTCAAAAAACGGTTAGGTAAAATCAAAAAGTTAATTAAATAGTAAAGACCAGTATTTTATTGAAACATAATATTTCATTGAATTTGAATGCGATAGTTATAAGTATAAATTGAATGCACTAAACAAAATACAGCGACATTAAAAACAAATAAGAATGCCTTCATTACCACTGTATTTTCAAACGTGTCAAGTTTTGTTTTTGTTTTATAATAATTTATATTATAAAAAAAATTGAGACCCCGCAATCATTTAAGCAATCATTTAATTATTTATTTTTTATTTTATCTTACCACTATTTGAATATTGCGCCAGTTTGTAAAATATAATTGGTTTATGGGATGGGAATGAAGCGTAGTGAGATTTATTAGCGATAATATTTATCTACAAAAAACTAGCTGAGTGTTGAAAACCAATTACCAACAAGATTTCTAAATAAATTTAATACAAACAAGCATTATAAATTGAATTAACATGTTTTACTTAATTTTGTATTGTAATTTAACATGTTGTTTTACCTATTTTAAGTATTTTTAAAAGCAAAATATAAACACGAACTACTGCCATCTGTTGAAAGATAGTTGAGAGTACTAGCAGTCTAATACTAATGACCAGAGTTATATTAGCTACAAATGACAAAGATACCAGTAACGTGAAAAAAACCATTCTGTGAAAAACCAGTAACCTAGAATATTTCGACCAGCATCAATCAAATTTATCTTCATAAGTTTCCACTTTGATTATAGAAGAATATATATCTTCTGTAATCAAAGAGTTTCCATGATGTTTCAAAAGAGCAAGTGGATCGATGACAAGCATTCTCGAAGACTGATTGTCTGACATGTTCGAAAACGATCACGAGTTCTCTTAGAACCATTACTTGATCTAGTGACTGCTATTGTGTATAAAACTTGCGAGTCCTTACAACAAGACCATTACGTCTTCATCGTGGCGGTCGACATCCTTGAAAGATACGTCCAAGCGAAACACTTCAAAGAGGAGCAGGCCGAATTCCCGGCATTAATGATGGTTACTGCAATCTTCGCAGCGAGTAAACTTTTAGGAGTCTGAGCGCTGGTGAGGTTGAAAGTCTACCACTTGGTAAGTTTCCTGAACGAGTTGACTAGTTTAAAGTGGACCAAGAAGGCCCTGCGAGCTGAAATTGAGATTTACAATACGCTGCAGTGCAATCTGCCAAATTGTCAATATGATTATGCATGTGTTTATGAGGAGGTGGCATCTGAAGGCTAACCTTCATCCACTTAATATAGAACTTACCGTGAATTTATATCTCACTAGGATTGCGTGGTTTGAAAATCTGAAAGAAACTTATAGTCACAATGAAGATTCTTTGAGGGTTATTCAAATGTTGACTAGTAAACGGGTTTATTTGCCAACCAGGGTACTTGTTAGCTGTTTCTTCCTTATACTGGATATTTTAATAAGCTAGTTTTTAATAGTTTAATTATAGAGCTTGCTGATTCTTTGCCTATCCATACTGATCATTTGAACGTGTTGGTCAAGCAAATTTTTCTCTAAAACAAGCTAATTAGATGTGAATTTAACGCATATTTGGCGCAAGCGACAATTGCCCCAGGAAAATTGTCAACATATCGACAACACCCCGCGAAGGTATCTGGATAATCAACTACTCAAGTACTCTCAAACTACTTGATTGATGTTATAAATTACTTAGTTTTTAATTTATTTTTTTCTGAATTGTTTAGGCGATTGTCTGAACAAATATCCCTCAGTCAAGATCACTTAAAAATCAAGATTAATATCACTTTTTTCTAAATATCATTTTCCCTTCGTCACACGTGTTTTTGTTGCAACGACAACTGCTCGCGCAATTCGCGCATGTACCGTTGTCGTTACAACCAACACTTGTGTGACAGTCTGGACAATTTTCGGTAATATGATTGCACCTGGGATATTGTATATGACCAATCATTTCGCAGTATTTTTGATCATGTAATTAATTCTATCCAATCATATCATTATTATAGTGGGAATAATGTGTCTACATTATTTTCGCAAAAATAATTTCTGTACATTGTTTTTGATCATTTGATTTCTGACCTTTTTATCGTTTGATTGTCATCATCGTATCGTAAATCTTAAAACATGACCGAAAAACGTTTTACTGGCGCATCATTGCAGGTTTTATGCCAATTGGAATACTGGTCTGATTGCAAAATTGCTATCAGCGATTTAGTAAGTTTTATTTATCTGAAAGTGAGGTTTCTCATTTGGTGTTGCCAGATTATAGCGCCAAGAAAATAGTTGCGTCCACATGGCGAGTTGTTATAACAATGATAAATGAGCAAGTAGATTTGGATGATAGCTTTCATGGTATTTCCATTTCACCAAGAGCTTTAGCGCTTTTAGCTGCTTGTACGCGGATAGATTCCTATTTTAACAAATCTCTAATACCAAGTTTAACTGCATCACCCTATTCTAGTAAAGTAGAAGTTAATCTTTTGTTTTTAAAATTTGGAAAATCGCACTAGGCCTTGAACGAATCAATCAAAATCTGCCAATTGAATTACAAAAAAGTATTCTTTTTGGCGACGAAAATGCAATCTGCTGTTAAATCTGAAACTGGAGATGTGCCAAAGAAGCAGGGTGAGAAAAACGAGAACAAGAATACTCGAGTGCCAGTTCCATCTAGTCGAAAATTCACAGCTGTAACCGAATATGATGAGCCAAATTACCTATTACAATTGGAATTACTGATGGCCATTATTAAAGCTGAGCTCGAGATTGCACATGCACAATAGTATCGTAATTTAGCAGATTCATTTAAATTTTCAGTATGTATTAAATTTGATGTTAGTGGTATTCAATTTAATGCATAATTATTTTGAATATGTAAGCAATTTGTCTCTGAAATATATAATACAAAGCTATAATTCGTTTAATTGAATTTAATGCAAAAAAGCTTTTAATATTCAACACTCCAACCCTTAAACGAAAAAATCGTTTTGTTTTGTCTATTTGGTCCAATCATGGTAATATTATACTTTTTATAAAATTGATTCAAGATCTGCAAAAAGGTCCTGCAGGAGCAATCTTAATACTTTTGACAGATTTTCTGCTTATGCGTTGGTTGAATTTTTTCTGAGCCATTATCCGCCATTTTCCATTTAAAAATAAACCTCTTAACCCACTAACTTGGAACACTACCATAAAGAAACGAAAAATAATGAATTAAGCCAAGTTTTGGAATCGAATGCAAAGCGTTTTCATTTTGCCGAAAACGGTGAAATAATTATAAATGTAAATGTCATCGAAGAAGTCCAGAAGTAAATCAAATATCTCCAATCCTGTTGGTTGCGAGAGCAAAGGAATCTTATAACAATCTCAAAAGAGCGCCAAGAACAAATTCACTCAAGCAATCTTCTGAAAAAACAAATTATGATTTTGACGCAAAAAAATGCGATAAATAAGCAAGTAGATTTGGATGAGAGCTTTTATGTTATTTGCATTTTACACGGATATGGAAATATGCGGATAGATTCCTATTTTAACAAATCTCTAATACCAAGTTTAACTGCATCACCATATTCTAGTAAAGTAGAAGTTAATTTTTGTTTTTAAAATTTGGCCAATCGTACTAGGCCTTGAACGAATCAATCAACATCTGCCAATTAAATTACAAAACGTATTCTTTTTGTCGACGAAAATGCAATCTGTTGTTAAAATTGAAGCTGGTGATGTGCCGAAGAAGCAGGGTGAGAAGAACAAGAACAAGAAGACTCGAGTACCAGTTCCATCTAGTCGAAAATTCACAGCTGTAACTGAATATGATGGGCCAAATTACCAATTGCAATTCGAATTACTGATTGCCATTTTGAAAGCAGGAACGAGATTGTATGCACAATGGTATTGTAATTTAGCAGATTCATTTAAATTTTCAGTATATATTAAATTTGATGTTAGTGATATTCAATTTAATACATAATTATTTTGAATATTTAAACAATTTGTCTCTGAAATATATAATATAAAGCTATAATTCGTTTAATTGAATTTAATGCGAAAAAGCATTAATTCAACATCTCAACCCTTAAACGAAAAAATTGTTGTGTTTTGTCTATTTGGTCCAATCATGGTAATACTGTCCTTTTCATAAAATGGATTCAAGATCTGCAAAAAGGTCCTGCAGGAGCAATCTTAACACTTTTGGCAGATTTTCTGCTTATGCGTTAGTTGAATTTTTTTCCTGTGCCATTATCCGTATTTCCCATTTAAGCCACGATGCATGTGGTAAGAATATTGGTTTAAATTATTGTATCTTGGCCACTTATAATTTATATACTAGATGTATTGTGGGATTGCCGTGGTTAGCCTTTGCACGGGGATCTACTTATTTGCTGAAACCTTTACACGCATGCGCAAGTTAGTCTAAACTATTATACTAAACGGCTCAACTGCGTTTTTCTACCAATTTTAGTAAGGCGCTTTTGGGATATAAATTTGCGCACTTTTTGGCACTCATACGCGTACTGGCGCCTACTTTTTGCGTTCGAAATGCGTTTTTTTTAAGCGCAAAAGACTAAACCCCACCCTCTGAAGCCCAAGCAAAATTGGTTGTGCATCAAACGCAATAAATGTCATTTGAGAAAAAAAAATAACCTATAAAAGTTATCAATACTACGAAAATATCTCGGAAAATATCAAGTGGAAGTAGCAAAAGAAGTTGCAAAAAATAAGTAGCCATTTAAGCCAAGTAATGGCTTAAATGGCAGAGTAGTATAATAATAGTTCAGCAACATTAACCTAACCTTTAAATCGATATTCAAAATTGCACTTGACGCATAGACAAAATACTGTGCGAAATGTTTATGACGCGTGAGCTTGAGAAATGCGCGTGAGCTTTAAACACAATGCGCTTTGCACCTAATTTTGTTAATATCCCGAAAGCAACTATAGTTTGTTGATCAACCCAAAATTTAAATTAGTATAATTAGTTGGTTTTTTGTTTGCTGTGCTTTCATATAAGGGTGGAAATTGCTACTTTTTCTCACTAGACAGGAAAGTACTTTTTAGGGTCGAACATTTTTGGGAATATTTTTTACGTAAATATATTTTCTAATTTAATTTATTCAATTAAAGTAGTACAAAAATAAATCTTGTGTTATACAAGGGAGTATAATGGATATTTCTTTTTCTCGTATAATTCCTAGTAAGTTTATCCAAGGGAAGAAAAGACCATTTTCCTCTCCTGTATAATAAATTAACCTGTTAATTTATTAATTTCCCAGCCGCCCCATATGCAAAGGTAGTAAGAAAACTATTAATCCATTTCAGAACTTTTTGCGAATCTTCAGGAAGAAGCACTGCGGATGGCCGATGACAAGAGTAGCTATTGAAGAACAACCATGACGGAGGGCAGATTGTCGTCGTCGGGCCAGGAACAACAGGAAGGCTCCCATCAGAGCCCGAAAAGATATCAAGAAAAGCAGGTGCCACCCGCGTTAAATGGAGACTTAGAGGAAAGATGGTCTGGTCCAATATTAATGTATTTATTTTTACATTTAGAAATAAATTTCAAAAAATCAAAATCTGCGATTTGCTTTACATATAATGTTTCGTTTTCTATTCTCGTCGAAGTCAACTATAGAGCCCGTTATTGTTACTGACCGTGACTGACCAAATGTTGCATCTTTACTTTAGACGTATTTACATTTACAATCGATGGCTCCGATTCAAACACGAATAAACCCACAACAAAATCTGGTTTCGGGATGCAAGTCAATATACCAATTGCGCCTCTACTGAGCACCTATTTTGTGCCATTCTGATTTCACTTCTCTCGTAGAGGAAGTATTGTAATCATATTTTTTTTTTCAAATTTCACAGTTTTTTTAGTTTTTAGGATGCGTAGAATACCAAAATGATATTCACTAACTTCCATCTGTCGGGTTGTCGGTGGGTCTGTTAGTTTCTTTTAACCACTATATTTCGGAATTTACTGACCCGATTAAAACATAATTTGCGTCCTTTTTTTCTACCTGGCTATAGATAATATCGAAGAAAAAAAGTTTATAAATGTCTCAAAGACCTGCACGTTATAGGCCACAAACATGCTAAAAATTGCAAAATCGGTGGGTCCACTTAATCTTCTAAAAGCTGCAGACCGATTTTGACCCAATATTGAACATATGTTTCGTGTATACCCCAAGTGGTGAATGCTTTCAAAAAATCTGGAGTTTTTTAAAGGATTCAATTTTTATTAAGGGTTGAAGGGCCAAACGTTACAAAAAAAATTATTTTTTGACACGAAAAGAGATTATATCGGTTAGTACGGTAATGAATTTGTTTTTCCTACAATCGCATATAAAAGTAAGCCTTTGTGCTTCCATTTGACAACGAAAAGTTGGCGTTTTCCGAGGAGTTGTCACTTTCCCGCTCTAGATCTTTTTGCTGATTTTCCCGCTCGCTAAATCAAAACAATGCAGTAAAACAATAGTTTTTGTTTTTAGAAATGAGCGTTTCTTGGTTACCGATGATATAATCACATTTTTATTTGTTGTCAAAATATTAATTTTACATTTTTGCAACAAAAATTTAATTTAAAATCGATTGTAGGAAAAATCTTGTGTGTATTTCGAGCGCAAAGTGTTTTTGTCGCTCTCGCCAGATTGTCGTGCTCCGCTATCGCGTCGCACGACAACATTCTGGCTCGCGCGACAAAGTATCACTTTGCGCTCTTAATACACAAATAGCTATTCTAGTTTTTTTTTAATTTCGATGAGTGATTCGATCGACAACACAAATGCGCTTAATATAAAATAAAGATGACTGTATGGGTTAGATGCTTACAGTTATCTGTAATGATCTTTTTTAAACAATCACGTGGTTCATGGGCTTACGATAAGGTCTACTGCACCGTTTGGTAATAGATGGCGCTTTGAAGGCGGGAATCGTCAATTTGTACAGTAAATATAAAAAGTTTCGTGTACGAATGCAAAGCATTATGCCATATGCCATATGTATTAAACGCATTATGCGGATGTCCCATCAACAAAATTTATCAAAAGTGCGTTTTTGCAGGGATACAAACAAAAGTGTATTGTATTATTGAAATCACGAAATTATTTTGATATATTGTTTGTTTGACTCACTGTAAAAATAGCCTTTGGAGAAAAATTTTGACCACATTTTTTATGATGAGACATCGGCATTACATTCATAAGCGATATCTATATCATCTCTGACCAGGAGATGACGATCCGCGTGCTCATGGAAGGCTCTTTGGTTTTTGTACCTAATTCGCATAATGTTTTTATTTTATTCATTTTATTAAAACTAGTCGTGTTGTTTATCGAGTCTTTCCACAAATACAAACAAAGCGTTATTTAAGAAAAGTTATATTTTTCTGCTAAAGCCCCCTTCAATGTTGAGAAAATATTAACCAATCCATTTAATAGAAAATGAGTTTTATTCCTCATTAGAAGATTATCACAATAAATTATTCAAACCAGCTAATATTTTCTAACAACTAATATTTTCAACAAACGAACATAGATTTAATTTCCAACTTCTCTAGTTAAAAAACGTACTTCTTCTCCTTGTGCTACAGACGCGATGGTTATAAGTGCTGAGTTTTGTTTTGTTTTCAAAATATTTCCTCTTTTGTATCGGTTTTTGCAAAAAAAAGTTTCAGACCAATTTTGTATAAAATAAAATTGTCCACAACTTTTATAAACATTTCGTTTTCAATATAGTTGAACATTTTATGCTTTGGTCATAATTTTTTGTCCGAAAACCGATAAGAAGAAAGAACGACAAATTTTGCAAAACAAATCTCACCCCTTGATACCATCATAGCTGTTGGAGCATAAGGAGAGAGAGGTGGAAAACTACATTTATGTTTGGTATGCTTATCCCAGGTATGCTTATATCCAATTTATAAAATGTAAGAAGATTTCGGACGTCATTTGATATCTTTTCTGTACTACTTACTATTAAAAAATAAAAATAATTGCAAATTATTGTAGTAATTTTGTTCTAAGAAGATTTGACACAAATATAAGTTGAAACGTTGATTAATTCTTGTAAGATTATTTAAATTAAGAAGGATTATTTTGGATAAATATAGAAATACGAACTTATTTTTTTATGTTTTACTAACAATATGAAAATAGTTAATTAATTAATGTTGGTGCAGACCGTAGATAGTAGAAAAACACAATTTATGCTAAATATTGTTCAAAGTTAGTTTTATTTTGCACAGCTTTAATTCGTATTATATAATAGTATAATATTTTATTTACAATATCATTGTATGATTTATAATTTAATAATTATTATTACATTTACAGTGTAACATAAGAAAATTTAAAGTACTATTAATTCACAGGTTTGGTAAATAATTAAAAATATAAAAAAATCATCTGAGGTCACATAAGTAAAACAATTATTTTATTGAAATGTAAAATGAACATAAATCTAAAGATAAAAAAATAAATAAACATTTTATTTGTTGGTTTATTAATTATTGTTAAATAAATATGTATAATATATAGAAAAAAGGAGTATATTTACAATATTAAGTAATATTAATTATTAAAATTTAGTAGCATAAAATTTCTTATTCTAAAAACAATTCTACAGATAAATATATGCGGATTTTATACATTTCAATAAAATACATATGCAAGCTTTTTTATTTAATATTAACTACAACAGTATATCAGTACTTTTGAAGGTAACCATATATAAATATTAATACTATATAAGTTTTGAGAGAGATAAAATGAGTATTTATATATATACGAAAAATTATTATTATTATAAAGGACCCGACTTCACAAGCACACTTTTAGATTCAGTAATGATTTTTGAAATCGAGCCGAAGTCTTTTAATCATGATTCGATAACAGTAACTGTGATGTAGTATGGCATATTCTGTATTCAATTCACGAATAGATGTTATAAATATAAATATCATGGCATGTATACTGCACGTCTTCACGAACAATTAATCAGTACACATACAATGTTTAAATTTAGTTATTAATTCTTTATCTAGTTTTTAAAAATTCATATTAACACCAGGGAGTAAATACGTTATCAAGTTTTGTTTATATTAATATTTTTTGGCATCTAAGGCCACAACTTTTCTTACTTTTTCATCAAAGTAAAATCTAAACTGGTATATTCGTACTGTATGTTAGTATGTATAAATATAGATTTAAATACATAAGCAATCATATAATACATTTTGAATTTCACGTCTTCACTTATCGTCAAAATGGAGAGAAATAATCGGTGGGCAGGTAGAAAAAAACATATAGTTCGTTTGTAACATATAGTGGAATGTCTAAAAAAAATCTAAAAAACAAAGTCAAAAAGCGCTTGCTTTAAACACTAAAAACAATAAGCAGATAGAACGTCACTGAAGAGCTTCCTTTGGTATTATAACGCGGCAAAAATTAGAAAAAGTCTTCCGTTTTAATTGAAATCATCGTGAACTTTGACCCGTTTCGGTTTTTTATTGCGCTTTTTCTTAGCGTTCGGTGTCACTACACAACTACAACCACTCCGAACGCGAATATAATCCAATGTCCATGTGGCACCTCCTGGACCAGATGCTGGAAACGTTGGGAAATTGTTCGACCGCCTACCGCCTGGATCTTTGACCAGCGCATACGTGTAGCTATATTTCTGAACACATAAAGAAAGGTTGTGCAGCTTCTTGTCCATGAACCGGCATGGCTTCTGCAATATGTCCTGATGGCAGGACAACTCGTAAAACCGCTGTCGGTAATCCCCATCACGGTACAATTCCACATACTTTTCCTCCTGGTTCTTGCCACCGGTCGGTTCAATCATCTCCAATACTGATGGACAACAATCCACGGACGTTCGATTTTTAATCTCCTGTCGCAGGAGTTCCTGGTGACCCTTGTGGTTCAGCAACTCACCGGCGTGCGACAGCGAAATATTGTGCTTGTAGTATGGGTCGTACCTGCAAAAAGGTTTCAGTTGAATCTATAAATCGCTAGACACAATATGCGAAATGACTCACCAGCCCTCGTGTAGGTGACGTTTTCGAGGACTCCGTTTAATGCGAGATCCGTGCAGAGTTTCGTTTGTGTGCTCGTGAGAACTAACGTGATCCACAGTAGCGGCCAAACCAAGCACCTGCACAAACAAAAACATTTTTGCAATTCGTTCCAATACTGTGATAACCATACAATAGTCGATTTGAGCATATACAGGGTGAATTTTCCATACTCCATTTGGGATTATGGAAGAAAGTTTAGAAAAATCTAATGATTACAATAGCAATTACTTCTAATTATTACATCGAGCAAACTTGAGCATCTTCTTAGAAACCGATCCCAGCCAAAACTAACACAAAATATTTCTACTTATTGGTATTTTTTGAAAAAAATTATAGAAACATCATTATACAGAGATTGCTGGTCTAGAAGCTGGCGAGTAGCATTAAATAACTACTGTCTATCTACTTTAGATACCGAACAATAAATTAATTTCTACGTTCATAACAGAAAGTTTGCTTTTTGAGCTGAGTTTAAGATAGAAAAGTATCATATTAAAGTAGAACTTTCTTAATGCATATTCTCAGCAAGAAAGTAAGCTTTTCTGATAGATAGTACAATAAAGATTTTTTTTAGTTCATTATGACCACAAACGGACCATAGGTCTATAACGAGTAGAAAATATTTAAATTTCCTATATCCTAATTCCTAGAAGTTGGAATTAGATAATTGTATGATTTACATATTTTGTAGTGTGGCCATAAAATATTTTACACACTATAGGTCAAAATATCAATATTCTGCAACTTTTTATTAATCAGCAATGTATCTAAGAATAACTCACGATTGTAAAAACTACAAACCTTGGAAATTATTGTATGTTAAAAATAGTAAAACAATTACAAATGCAATATTTATCACTATTATGTTAGTTATATATTAGTCTGCTGAACTTTTACAACATTATATGTAATGAGCAAATATTATTAACGCAGCAGGTGACATTTCTTTAATGTAATCTTATAAAGTAGCCCTTATTTTTCGAAAATAATTATATATAAGATCGATGTTAGTTTCTCGGTGGTCCGTGTCGATTTAGCTTTTTACAAGGGTTTTCATATTGATTTACATATGTTTTCTTGCTGACAGAAAACATTAAGGATTTTGATTATCATCTATCCGAACTAAACATGAAAACCATCAAATAGACATTCCATTTGAAAATACGGAAGGGTTGACTTAATGACACATTTAAAGTAAAGAACAAAAAATGTTTCGGTGATTATAAACACCCAACATGATTTAAAATCCATGTGATTGTCGTATACGTATTTAATTACAAGCCTCTAAGCAAACCGATAATTTTCCACCATCCGCATGCGGCATGATTACAGTAATCATGAATTGGAAAAAAACGAAGAGCAAAAGCAATGCAATAAATAAACGTACAAACGATGGGATACAAAGGAGTTATCGTGTTACTTTTACATATTAATCTTTGCGAAGAAGGCTTTGATAATTAAGTTAAACGTTTTATCTTTGACGTGATCGATTATTTATAATAACTTCAATGGTGTACCGCTAGATGCGGATCTTTTTGCCACCTTTTTCACACTGCAATTTAGATTGAAATATTTTGATTACATTTTCGACCATCATCATTTTCATGCAAAACATATATTTTACATACATCACTACGTATGAATTACACCTCTAGTCTTCTGTCTTCCACAAAGTATTTCCACATTGTCAGGTAATTTTCAGTTCTTAAATCAATTTATACGTTTTTGGTTTAAACATATTTTTATTATAAACATGAAAGTCCTAAGGACTTCACAGAAACGCATTGAAGATACTATGTTTCAAAACTGAATCGTATTGCATTTATCACTAGAAAATTCGACGTCTCAGAACTTGTTGAACCAATTGGGATATTAGAGATTTAGAGATAAATTACAGAGTTGGTTGTGATTTTTTTTTAAAGTGCTAATAAATATCATTGTACCTTAGAATACTTAACTAATTGCCTTATTTATAAATTATACACGTTATACATCAAATAAATTAACCAATAAAGAAATAAATTATAGCATAATAACTAAAGCTAACGTATTAAACTAGGAATTATTGTTTATTTAATGTCAAAGTGAATCTTAAATTTCAAATTAAAATTTAAATGCAGCCAATAATTTTGTTATTTGTCAAAAAATATTATTATTTTACGTTGTTTATGGATATTTCTCATGGGTAGAAAAGGAAAGTCCAATTCTTTTTGTGACAATAAAGATGTGAAATATATTACTTTAAAAAACGGATATAAAAGCTAATTGATAAATTAATAAACGAGCATCCAATAAAACCAAAATAATCAAAACTAAAAAGATATATAGTCATCCACTACTTCACACCTTTTAAAAAATATGTCTGTGTTTTTATATATTATATATTTGTTTCTTGGGGAAGGGTGTTTCAATAAGAGTTTCCAAATTTTTGGTAATAATTTACCAAAACATCTCGGATAGACCCTGCCCGTTCAAATTTGTGCTCTTGCTCTATGTTGCAAATTGTCCTTAATCATTTGTGCACCAAAATAATCCTGATTTCTGCGAAATGTAAGAATTACAAGTGACTCATATTTGAGTTTCAAATATAAGATACATTTCTTTACAGATAAAAGTTAATATTTATACAACAAAAAAAATTTGGAAACTGTTGAAATTAAAAGTGAAACACCTTATATATGTTTCTGTATGCTTAGAAGTAAATCTAGACCAATCCTGCTACCTTGCTCCATTATGTATGCAGTTCAGTGTTTAGCAAACTTTCCAAAGGCAGTCGTTAATGGGGCTGTCTAATCCATTTTTTGTTATTTAATTTGGTGATAGAGTATAAAAAATAGCATACAAATATAGTATATTGTATTTTTTGGGGGCTTCAAAGGGGTTGAAATTTTCATTTTAAAGTGACATAAGGTCACAATTTGAGAACCGTCTTGGACCACCATTCGATCTATAGTAATTGTAATTGACATAGTAGAAATAAACACATTCCGCAGTAAAAGAAGTACGAGTAAAAGAAAGGAGTAATTGGGAGGATTCTGATTTAAAATGTGCTAACCCGACAAGTTCTAATTATGACGTAGTTTTCTTACTAAGTTGCTTCTAATTTGAATTCCATTAAAGGCTCGATTATAGTGTATCGTATACGTATCGTTAATCGTAAGAAATTCAGCTTTTGACTGAACTATTTTGAATGGCCAAATCGAATGGACTAATCAGAAACTGAATTTCTTACGGTTAACAATAACGATACGGTTAACGATGAACGACAATCGGGCCTTTAGGGTTGCTACAAAATATATTATTACTATTCACTTTATCAATAAAGGAGCAATAGAGCGAAAATAGAATAACATAAAGACAAACCTGCCAACTTTTCTGAATCTTTCAAGCAACATTTTATTGGCCATTTTGACCAAAATCTTACAGATAATTATACCTAATGATTGGAATCGTGACATTTTCTGTGAATAGCCCTTGCCAACCTTTGGTAACTGTTCAGCCCCATTATTTGTATGCAAGTTTTGTTGGTTTTTAATAGTTTTTTGAATTCCATTAAATTTAAAATGTTTAAATTTGCTAAGAAGTAAAAACTAGAAATTTGGTAAAAATATATTTTCCTGGTCATTGTTGACAAATGAAAAAGAACTTATAAAAGAACTTGGTATGTACTGATTATTTTACTAATAAAGCGTTAAGCATATGTCATAAAAGAGTTGTAAACAAAATTGAGTGTTTGCACTTACAGCTATATTGCAGGCTTTTTTCTAAATTCGATACGCACTACTGCAATTTATATTTATTTGTATATTATAATATATATTTTATTGATGAAATAAATAAACAATGCTATTATGTTTATGATTTTGTAAGAGTACCTGAAGTATACCATGTATAGTTGAAATAGTATAAAAAATTCGATTTATTGTACTTGTAATAAAGCGCCCACACATAGATAATCCGACATGTAAGAACCGAACATATAAAAAGCGATATCAGCTTCTCGGCAAAGAGCAGATTCCTATAGACATTATAGGGAGAATCTTTGCAAGGTACTGGATAAATTTATATTTATAATACTTATGGTAGTATGTAGTTTGCAATGTTACTTATGTTTCGGTGTGAAATACCAACATGCTGCTTATGTTTTCAGATTGGTACCTATTGCACACCTACTCGTTTATTTATACCACATATTCCGCATGTACTAATATGTCTTCTATTATTGTACATGCATTCGCAAACAAGTTTTCAAAGCAAAGTCGAGGAAAAAATTATTGCGAGAATTGAATTCTGCACAAATAAATTACAGAATTACAGACAAATTACAAATTATGGGCTCGGATAAGTGCACTGGAATCAATTAACAACTGCAAATCAGCATTTGTTCATGTTGGTTTGTCAGCACACCCAGAACAGAATAAATGAAACTTTCAGGACTTTTACAAATCCTCCACACTCGACTGGAACCGCCACCAAATTTTCGGCTACGATTAAGTTGTGTGGGTGCAGTCCATGCGTCCACCAAAGTATGCGATTTATTTTATTGACGAAACTTATGTATGTTAAACATTCGCCGAGCTGCATTTACATGGTTATGCGGAGATGTAATCCCGATTTCAAAGAAACATATAGTGAAATTGTTTAACATATAAGCCGCTTGGTGTTAATAAATTATTTAAATTCTGAACAAAAACATCAAAATGCAGAGATAAAATGTATTTAAAAATGCTTGATAAAATCAAAGATATTTTTCAAATTAACTTGTCACCATAACAATTGCAAAATTTATTCTCTGACAAGTACAACATGTTCGGTATGCTTTTGTACGATTTTTTCAGATTTATACACGTATGCCAAAACTGCAGGGAGTTGCCTGCTGTAGAACGCTGTTTTCGGTGTGTGTTTACAACAAAAAGATGTAATCGTATTTGTACATGTCTTACACGAAGTAACGAGGCTGACATCACAAAATAAATGCAAATTTATATTTGTCTCTTCGCTTACGATTAAACCATCCACATTTAACTTTATTGCATTTTTAGAAACTTTTGACAAACTATTTATTCATGTACCAAAAAATACATTTCACATTTTTCATGTTTAGAAGCTATCTCAGATAAATCTCATACAGAAAATAATTAATGAAAATCCCTCTTGGGCACCATTCTTTGAACAGGTATTCCAAAATAGCTTAATAATACTATGCAACGAACAAATCCGATAACCAAAAGTGACAAGTTGGAAAAAACATAATTATAATATTATACTAATACCTTCCTCAATTTTAATATTTATAGGAATTGAAAGAAGATGTAATGAGAGATATTACTATATACGACATCTAATGCCTTTTTTGTAATTAAATATGTAGGTGTAAGATTTATAATGAAAGATTTTAATTAAAATTCTTCATGGCAAATGTTCTGTTCAATTATCATTAGTCTTTTCTTATCCATATGCTGAACAGCTTAATGCATACGGCTTGATACCTTTGACATTAAATATACGTGTATAATATCTAAATTACAGTTTTCAAAAAGAAAGTATCTTCCGTCTTCGACTCGAAAAACTTTTCAAACAATCTGCTCAAGTTCAAAATTGCACCACGTTCAAAAATAAATCCCAATTGCAATTTTAACTCCACATTCTTAAAACTAGGAACAATGATCACAAACACAACATTAAAGAAAAACTGAAAATTCAGGAAGTTCATATGGTGTTTCCTTTCTGAACCTTTCCTCCAATTAAAAACGTTTAATATTACATATTGAAACTAATCTGATTCAACTCAGTCTGTTGAATTGTGGTTAAATGTTTTTTTTTACGAAAGTTCACACTTGATTTGTTTGATTTTTTCATGATTTTTGTTAAATTATCATGCAAGCATATCTGATAAGTAATCAAGGCTAATAAGAAAGTTTATCAAATTTGCATTTACAATCGTAAATCGATAGCAGTTAAACTGTTTTGCAAGTTCAGTTTAAGTTATTAGTATTGATTAGCATAATTGGTAGCCATAATAAAACTAATTTTACTAGAATAATATATAAATAAATAATATTTTATGTAAGTGGCTTCCTTTCTAATGAACATCCAAATCAAGAACTACTTCTGTTCTACTTTGGTGTCCTATCATTATTAATGATTTAAAACTGAACGGTGTGGCGTCAATATTTAAAAAGATTAGATAAGATAGAGGAGATTCCTCATGTTAAAATGATTCTGTCATAATAGTAGAATTTAAGAAAAATGTTCAAATAATGGCTTTCGCCTCCTAGTGTTCTGAAATGAGAACATTCCTCGACAGCAGTTCTGTTATGCACAAAGTAAAACTAACGACCCTGTACATACTTAAATTAGTTGATCTTGTGCAGAAAAGTGTGCAGTATAAGCATAAAAAAGTTAATAAGGGGTAACTTACCGCGATGAGGGCCTGGATCCAAAGTGCAATTCGCATAGTAGCCAGTGCTGACGTTGAGGTTTTTTTCGAGGATTAAGGGCAACACCAACCCTTGCACCTCGGCCACGTTTCACTCTACACTACTCCTCTGGATAAACTAACCACCAAGTCTTCGACATCTTCATTTTTATTACATGTAACACTCAACGCCAATGTTCAGAAAGATAAGATTGACCTGCAAAGAGTTGAAAATAACAGAAAATGAAAATTGAAAATCATTTTTCGGTACCTATATATAAACACTATATGCTATAGATAACGATTTTTATAAGTCATTTCCTTTTCGGAATCTGTTTTCAGAAATATGCAATTGTTTTTAGAAAATGTATTTGTTTAATGCATATACTAGATGTATATAAAATAAATTCCGATGTTGATGCGTCACATCGTTTTAACAGTTTTTTTTTATTAATATTTTATTGCAGGTATGATAACAAACTATAAGATTTATTTATATTATCGCATTCTGGAATTTAGAAAATAAATTAAACAAATCGAAAAAAAAAAAAAATTGGCAGCGCCAACCAAAACTTCAACTAACATCAGTTTTCCAAAATACACCAACAGTTAATTATGTGGAAATTTACCTGAGTAAAGAACATTTCTGAAAATGAATAATTACTTTTTCGCACTAATATTGAATTTGAATGAAGCAATCAATCATGAGATGCTCTAATTAACTAGCGACATTACGTTTAATTTCATCTAATATAGTACGTTTCATACGCAGATTCAAAATATATCCACCCACATGATGCTTTTCCTATTGGTCCTTTAACCGCCCACTTGTTGCACGTTATGTTTTCATTAGACTAGCTGTAACAAAAGTTCAGGTAACGCCTTCTGAAATTGCTTTAGAAGTACAAATGTAGGTTTTCAGGATATTCGTTTCGTATAAGATTGAGCAAAAAACTACTAATCCTTGTAGTTTTTATAAAGGGCTGATGACCCAAAGTCTTATTGATTGTTATTGAATGGATTAAATTTAAATGAAATGTCTTGAAAAGTCTAAAAATGTTTAAGAAATTGCGTAATTTCTTGAACTTTAGATGATATAAAAGATAGTAACATTTTATTATTCTAATTCTGAAAAAAATGGATAACCGTTCCTTACAAATTACGAAAGGTCTGCAGGTCTAAATGTTGAGTATGTGGTATGTGTGCGTTCGTATTTTGTCTTGATTTATTTGGCGGATTATTTCTGATGATTCGGAAGTTTTGTTACAAACAAACTACATAGTTACTTTTTGCAACACGATTTTTTTTATCATAATAAATTATTAGTATTATAACTTTTTCAATTTGGTCTAAAATAATCATTGGTTCTTCTCATTGTTCAATTTTCATCAAAAAATATGCTTGAAAATTTGGATGCAACGACATATTTCGTTTTAGAGATAGCCTTGAATATCTTAATTGATTTGATTACGTAACGGTTTATCCGAAAATTGGTGACATAAATATTTGAGTTTCAATCTACTGTTGGCCCATTATTTTTCGAGATATGATTTATTGATAATAAGTGTTAACATCTTTTTTGACCAACTACACATTTTATTGAAATATTCTTCTGATGCATCCTCAATTTTCTTCAATATTTCTTTGTTCTCAAGATTCTTTCGTTTTTTGAGAAACATCATAATTTGTTGCTATTGGAGTATTAATATTATTATTAAAGATTTCAAAAAGTTGCGTGATAAATTCAAAATATTCATTTGCTTATGGAAAGATACTATTGCTAGTGTTAGATATACGAGTAGATCTTTGAATGCCTGATAATTTTTCTAGCGGTTTGTGATCGGGTTTTATGAAATGTACATTGTACATACGACGAGTATATACTTGTTTAAAAAGCAATGCTTGTTTTTATGGGTTATATCAATTTACATTATTAAATAAATAGGCGCCAAAATGACTGTAATATTACAATTTAAATTAATTATTTCAATGTAAATAGGAATAATTTAATTAACCAACCCAACATCAGTCTATACGCAGATAGTGTATAAATGCAATGTGCAAGTTGTTATTCAGGTTTTCTTACTAAAAAACCACCATTTATTTGCATGAAATATATGTTTTTATAATATCAAAATTAACTTGTCTCATTTACTAACTCTCATGATATCTTCAGATACAAATTGTTGGAGATTTCCTTCAATCCATAATATAATTTCTGCATACATTTATTAAAGTCTAATTAATTGACGTAAAATTCAAATATCACACCCACATAACATGCAGAATAAAATCGTAAAGTTATTGCTCGAACTTTTAATGTTTATACCTTAGCAGCAATAAATCATACGCTTTTATTATCCTGATCTATATGGTTGCAGCTTGGAATATGATATAGGTGTAAGTGATTTTAATCTTCTTTTCTTGCGATGCTAAGTATAAGTTATTAGTGAAGCTTCTTATTTGTAGCTTGGAACGACTTCTATCGCCTACTGATTGAAGTCATCGATTCAATTGATTTTGCAATTGTGCTATCGGAAAATAAGGAGTATAGCAATAATGTGCCAAGGAAAAATAAATCCTGTCATTATTGCATTAACTTTGTATATTTACATCTAGAACAAAAATATGTAATTTTCTTATTTGAAAAACACATACCTACTCATAATTTTGTAATTAAATTTGCATAGATTAATAAAATTAATTTTTTATTAAACAGTAAAAAAACTTTAATTTTTATGAAGAATGGACCAATTACTTTAATTGGAAATTTATTTATGGGGTTTATCTAGATATTTTATATCTAAATATTGATTCTAATATTACGTAAGTACTCAATCAATTGTTCATATAATAAATTTTTGTAATAAAATGCACGTTATTATTATTATTTTTCTATTTTCACTCGTTTTGCAAAACACACACTTTAATCTAATGAAATCGTTTTAAGAATCAAGATTTTATTAATAGTTCATTATATCAAGATAATTTCAAAACCAGTTCAGTATAATGTTATATTATAATTAATTAATAATAAGCTGAATCAAATTTTTTTTCAAGCAAATATAAATTAGCAAATTTGTTTTGCTCGCAGAAACTAATTAAAATTTCAATCATAAACAATATCTGCATAGAAATTATCTACATAATGTGAAAAATTTATAGTTGGTCTAAATGTGCCTTAAGGGTAATTTAAATGAAGCAAAATGGCGCCATAAGTTGACACTTGTAAATAATTGATATATGAAAGTAATTAAATTCATTCTCACCTTGAATTGTTATTGTAGGTATAAGAAAGAAGAAGAAAAAGTACCAGAAAAAAATAATAATAATTAAATAATTTATTCACGCAATTAGTTAATTTTCATTAATGTTTAGTTTGTTTATTAGTTTATAAAAGTGCAATAAATGTGTTCACACTTCCTAATAAAACTATCATTATTAAATCATTAGCATCACTGCAGGGTTGGATTTATTTCCACCGTGTCGAAACCAAATCCGCTACGTTTTCATTGACCATCCTTAAAACTATATATTTTCATTAGTCTTAACTAACCCTTGGGGCCAGTCCGCGCCTGCTAAAACAAATCACGCATATATTGATATTGAAGGTGGGTCTTTATTGTAATACCAAAGTTGTATAGCGTGGACTTTAGTAGGCAAACATTGGCGCCAAGTGCAGTTTAATCCCCACTTGGAAATACTGGTAGTCCCACCATCTCAGATGCATTAGCTTGCACTTTACTTCTTTTGATATGCAGATTGATCACGAATTATTTTTCTCAAAATCATTACTACTGCATTATTATTACTGGCGGTATTTGCAAACAGTGCAAAATGCTTTTTCAATAACAACACATCCAAAATTTTATATTTATGTTGATGTGTTGAGCAAAGCAAAATAAAATGTAAGCAAAATATAAATCTGTTGCAATCGTTTATAAATATGGAGATAACGAGAATTCTCTCAAGACTCTAGTTTTAGAATAATGACCAAAAATTGTTTATGAAAAAAATCGTTTAATAAGTTTGCAAGGAATCTCATTGGCAAAACTAATTATTTTTAATATTAAATATTATGTTTATTATTATTTTGGGATTATTTAGGGATTATTTTGGGTTTAAAATTTAACTATTTCATAATTCATTCTGTGTCTAAGAAGGGTTCAAGATGAGAATAAGGTATGTTTAATATTCACCAAATTTTGTACCTACACCCTGCGGTACGAATTTTGGTAAAAATATTTCGTCACTAAAGCTACATTGGAAATTATTAGTTTTTGCCAAGTTTTAGCTTTTTAATCCATAAAAACTCAAATTCTTTAAAACGGGATAGGTCCTCGGGAATAAAATATTAGAGGATTCACCAAACGGCCAAAATTATTGTTTGTATATTATTAAAATCTTCTGCTAAATTCTTAAAAAATTGTGAAGATCAAAGTATTTATTGGATTTTAATTAATTTATATGCGGTTTTAATGATTCGTTTGTGGAATGTGATTAATATCTATTATTTATTAAAAAAAAAATAAGAAATATTGTTGTAATTTTAAATAAGCGTGTAATACATTAATTTTAATAATTATTAATTAATAGCAGAATAGATTTATTATTATTGCAGTGGAATTATTTTTCTTCAAGCAAAGTACCTACTTTGTATGAATTCATAATTATATTATATTTATAAATGTTTTTTTCTCCATTTAGAAAATATTTATTGGTTTCTTCCTTAGCTTCTTCTTGTTGATTTTTTTTGATATATTTATTCTTATTGAAGCCTCTGATTATTTTCTAAATAATATAAGAATTCTGAGAAAATAAAAATGACTAAAAAATATTTTTAGAATTTTAGTTTTTCAAAAAGTATCAAACACAGTGTATTTCAGATGCATTTGCATATTTATTACAGAAAATGATATGTGGTGCGAGTTCATTGGCATCATGGTGTTTCAACACTGTTCTATTGTAATAAATTAAAGTCTATTTTAATAAAAATATAAATAAAAAAACAAATAAAAAATTGTTTAGTAGTCGCATTTAAATCTGAATAGATGTGTATGCAGCATCTCTTAATAATATTTCTAGAAAAATAATAAAAATATCATTAAAAATTATGAAGCTGGGCAGTTAAACGAAGATATTTTCAAATTTCTATTCTCTGTCTATTAATACGTATCTGAAGAAAATCAGCTGTATGTGCTTTCTTCATCGAAACAAGATCTTGTTAGGTACAATTAAATCGAATATCCAGAAAAGGGAAAGAGTCATAAATAAATCAAGAAATTATACACCGCGGCATTAAAGCTCATAGAAAAACAAGCAGTCAATTACAAATTGATATAAAATGCATTTCGTTAAAATATCTTTGATGACTTTTTCGTTTTGTTAGTTGAAAAATATGCTGGAAATTGTTTAAGTATATTAAGAACCGGCTTTAATGTATATGATGTAGACGTATAATTGTATTTAGTTTCTTTTAATTTTTATATATGTATGTACATCCTTTAAATCCGATTAGAGGCATATCATCTAATGATTTATATCTTTTGTATCCACTGACTGCAATGCAAGGAAAAGTGCAATTTCAAAAATAAAATACCATTTTATATTTATACGGTGTTGGTAATATTATAGTTTGTTTTATGGGTGGCCTCCTGCTAGTCAGGTCGGTACGTACTCGGTACTAGTACTATACTATTTAGCAAACATCTCTGAAATCTTGTAAGCAGTTGCTATTAATATGCAGTTTGCGTATTATTGGTTCGATTGAAAGATTGGTTCTTGCGGAGTGCAAGAACCCCGACTTTGGTGTGATTTGACTTAACAGATAAGGTGCCGCGCTATCATTACTCTCTGGCCGAGTGGGATGAAACCGACCACAATTAACAACCTCGTTAGTCTCTCGACAAATACTGAATTAAGTATATACTCATTATTTGCCACTCCGTTAAAATTATTTTCATATTATAATATTATTTATTTTTTTATCATGTCAATGCATATATTCGATCCCAATTGTGTGCGGATGCATATTTTCTGTTCCAATAATAATTCACATTACTATGCTAATGGTAAAGTTTTATTTAAATAAAAATCAATTTAAACGTGGGAATTTTAATATCATTCTTCACGTGTCAACTTTCAGAAAATACCTTCATGACTTGTCATTCTAATATGGAAATAACTAATATTTACTTTAGAAATACGGAGGCAATGTACGGGACTACTTGTTGACAAATAAATACTATATATGACCAATTTCACTTTGTCTTAAATTATATCTATCATAAGTCACAAGGAATAAATGAACAAATTGTTTACAACAAAAGGTGCTCAGCGCTAATCTGGTTATGGTAATCGATTAGTTACTTTTTGATATGCATAAATTAATTAATTTCAATTGGAATAAAAGTAGGTTTTATGTTTTGCTAAACTGCGTGCTCTAAACGATAACAGACTAAAAGTGTTGCTGGCCCTGACATTTTCACCAAAGGATTTTTGCATTTATTGTATTATTATGATCTTGTGAAAAGAGCTTAAATTAAAACTCGTAGCATATATCATCATCCACGACTTAGTTTAATTAAACATTTTTGAATAGATACCTAGATGCATAGGAAAAAAACTGGACTTTTAATAATGGTTATTAAGTTGGTCTATAGATCATTAGTAGTGTATCCAATAAAACAGAAAACAGCTGGATGCACCTAATTTGTTATAATAGCATGTTTTAACATGCTGCTATTGATATAAGCGGACAGAATCTATCGGAAAGTGTAAATTTATCCATTTGACAAGATAACTGTTATGAGCTCCACAGGGTAGCAAAATGAATGACCAATCCTGCCAGCTTCTCCTACACAATATAGAATAAAATTACTTCATTTGGAAATATATGAATAATTAAAACGTATTTGCTTTATGTCATTAAGATATATTGATAACAGCATTAGATTCCCATGGTGATTTTTAATTTCGTTTTTTTTTGAGACGCCTGATTCCGGTGATTTGTACGATTTATTCGACATCAGAAAAAGAACACGTCCTTTTCAACTTTGTATATATTTTCTCTTTCATAATCACGGTTACTATAAAAATGGCATCAGGCGTTTTGCTCAATGGAGAACAACCTGATATTTTTTACATATTTATGCACCTAGTGTAATGAATGAAAGAGGCGTGTTTTATAAAGTTAACATCCCGGAACAATTTGCATATTTAATGACTACTTAAGAAATGAATTATGTTGACTTGATCAATAAACTTGTGTATAATTACCTATACAGGGTGCTGAAAAAATCGCGTATTAATTCAATGGTGCGATGTAACGGGCATTAAGTGAGTCAAAAAATAGAAAAAAAAACAACTGTGCTTTATCATGTAAGATTAAGACATATGTCTTAGCAAAATAAAGTTAGCAACTAGTTTCGACTATAAGTATATTTTATAATTAAGAGGAGCGTTTAAAATTTGCCTACAAAACTATAAAAAGGTGCGTAACCAAGTTGGTAACCCAATCTTAGTTATTGGGCGGGGAACCAATTACAAATTTGGAATTTAACGTGAAAATTTAAATCGCTTCTTTTTGTTATAACAAGGCTATAAAAAAAACTTTAAAATTGAATCTAGATGGTTATTTTGAGATTGAGACTAGCGTCCTACCGTGGTAGCCGCGGTAGCATTGTTTTTGAGTTCACCTAATATTAAACCATATATTTGCACATATAATAGCATTTATGATATGAGATTACGAAACCAGCGTAGTGGCGTCTAGTAGTGGAACTAGTATACAAATATAGTATACAAGTCTAATTTAGTCTAACTCTTCGTCTAGAACTCCATTAAGTAATTAAGTCAAACGCAGATGATCGTGTGTCTGTGGTCAGTTTAAGTGCACATAACAAACATTTTGTATTCATTCCATCGCTGCTCGTTGCGAAGCTCATTTACTTTGAAAGTGCATTTCAAAGTATGTGCGACCCCAGTAACTTTCATTACTTATTTATCAAATTCTTGCTAATGTTGGTTTAAATTTCAATTTGATTCTTAATTTTTACTTCACCCGTAAAGAAACTACATATTGAAATAATGCAAAATTTGACATACCCAAATTTATTTTATTTTGAGATTTTAGATTGCGTATATAAACGAAAAATATTTAAAGTTCTTTAACACTCGTAATGCGTGATAAGAGTAAAAAACATGATGCCAAAATGGTCAAATCGGTGAATCCATTTAATCTTCTAAAGTTATATACAAACCGATCTCGGCCAAATTTTGTACGCTTGTGAGATTCACTCCCTACTCCCAAGACGAAACGCTGCAAAAAAACCTAAATATTTTGATTTTTTATTATAAAGGGATGAAGGGTCAAAATTGGACAAAACTTAATAATTTGTCGTGCATATTTCTCAGACACCGTTAAAGATATTGACGCACTATATTGAATGGTGCAAAATTTCCACTAAAATTTTGCACTATTTAGTTTTCTAATCTTCTAGTCTAGTACTTGATAATGACTTAGACCTAGTTCTAATAAATACTAGGTTTTAATATTTTACTAGTAAGAATAATTAAATAAAATAAACGACTCTGGGGAAGGTGCATTATGCGCGGACTTAAACGTCTGTGTGTGGTGTGTCCGACTATAAAAAGTTTGAGTGGCGAAACGAATGCACCAAACAGTACTACTACAAGTGGTTTGGCAAAAAGTTTTTAACAAGAAAGAGTTATGGCTTGCGGCATGTGTTCACCGGAAGGTTAAACATTTTGGGTCAACCTTATTAAAGTTGAAAACCCTCCGCCTGGACAGCGATGTTTAATATATACGAAGTTTATAATATCTTTATATTCGAGATTTGCATATAATTATAACATGTTAAAATTGTAGACCAATAAAAAGAAATAAAAGTTAATAATAGTAGCGTTGCGCCGTTGAAATGACGTTCCATGACCACCCATCGAGATCTCACAACTTTGGCTGATATATATGAGAACTTTGTTTATCCCGTTTCGACCATGTATAGTGCAGCTACCAATAATTTGCTGTTATTATTAGTTCAACGATTATTTTGTTTCGTTTGGTGTCTGGCTTTTGACCCATTTAATAATCAAACACTGACCTATAAGAATTCAATTGAGGCTGCTGTGTCTGCCGTTCAAACCATCCAATTTGCAATTATATTTCGAATAACAATAAATTTATATGAATACAGCATATTCGAATTCGAATTACAACTGAATCGTTTTCCGAATAAGTGAAGTTCGGAAGAAGCGGTTTTCAAATGGACATGTTTACGACGACTAGATTGTTAACATGCCTAAGCTTTCAGCTGCTAGATGTTTAGGAAAAATTATTGACACAAATTTACGTGCCTCCAATAACATTTTCTTAACTGTTACACTCGCATAATTAGAGGCGATTTTCATAAAAATCAAACTTGGAGTTCAAACGAAGCGTTTTGAGTGTAGGCAACACAAATTTTTCAAAAGTTCTAAACTCAAATTGAACTTAAATTCAACTTTTTAACAAGCTTATTATGCAAATATTCTGGTGCACATATACCTGTAAATTATTGACAACACTATTAAAATGCCATTTTATTAACATAATACTGTATATATTAAATAATTAAAATCTTTTGTTGAGAATCCACAAAACGACAGAATTATTATAGTTTATAACTAATAAAGTAAATAATTAATTAATATTAAAGCCAAAATGTGGTTTTCGGGTCTTGCTTTTTTTTTCCATTTTTTATTTAAAGTACATTTTCAGGATTATTTTCTTTAAATGTAAATGACTTTTAAAGTTTATGACTGATATAAATTAAGAAGGCGGCTTTTTCGAACTTTCTTCTCACTTGTAAACAAATAATATTGGTTAAGTAACTTTGAGTGTAATTAAATGCGTTAAACTATCTGCTATCGACGCTATCGTGCGTTTACTCATATTTATAAGTAGAAATCACGATTGTGTAGGCCGGCAGTAATATCCTGTATCAAATTTAGAAAATCAAGTTTACGTTATATTTTTTTATTAACATGATTGTTTGTATTGTGTGCGTGATTTAACACTCTTCTCTTCTTGTTCTTCTCATATAAAGTGCATCGCGCAAATGCTTTATATTTCACAAATTTAACTGCATTTTTATGATTACAAACATGTTATTTATGGGTTTTGTTCAATTTTACGATTTCTTTAGTAGGGTTCAACCAAGAATCACTACATCAGGTATTTTTCTAAACATCTACTTAATATCGGATTAAATAGTCGTAAAAATCGCTATAAAATTACAAATCGTAAAAGTTGTCATTACGCAATTTGTCCGCATTTCCAAACAAACGACAATAAATTATTAGCTTATTTAAACAACTTCTACGAACAATAAATTTAAATAAATCAATAATAGGATATTAATTCGATTAACCCATTGGGTTTTATTACAGTCGTAAAATTTTGTACCAATTCGAATCATAATGATGATTATTCAAATGAATGTAGAAGCATTGATTCATAAATTTATTACTTTTTAATTTTTCAGTAAATATATTATGTATTTTGTATTCGGAACATAAAACACATTCCTACTTTGGAAATCTTTTATAATTCATTGCGGGAAATGCTGTCCGGTAAATACTGGCCATTTTGGCTTCAAACTGAAGTACGACTATCTAATAATGAGCGATAAAGTCCATTTTTAATGAAATGGATAAGTTAACATGCTAAAAGCAAAATTACCCAATTACATTGCCTAAAATGTACGGTATGGCGACGGATCAGCTCTGAAAGAGCCGTTGGACGGTCCAACATGAACCATATTTTTTGATAACGAGAAGATCGAGGAGAAGATGTAACGTTTACCGTTAATGGAAAACGATATCAGAAACTAATCGAAAATCTTTTAAGACCTGCAGTTGAGTATAATCCGGAGTTGTACTTTCAGAAAGACCGAGCTACTAAACTGCTCTCACTGTCCGACAAAGTAAGGAAGATTTTTGGCGAACTTTTAATGTGCAGATTTGCTGGTCTTCACATTCAACCGATTTTACAGCTCCAGACTACTTTCTGTGGGTTTATCTTATGGAAAAAGTTAATGTCAGCAAGCAACAGCCCCGAAGCTCAAAACCACTATACCAAACAAAATTCGAGTACCACTGCCTGATAAACTTAAAAATGTCGTGTAAAATGCTCTCAAAACATCTCGTCGTTATGGGGCTAAAAGTGGTGGTCATTTGTACGACATTGTTTTCCGCAACGAGTTACAAAGTATTTATCAAGTATGTTTTTTATGACCCACAAACAAAATCAAATTCTCTGAAAGATTAAAAAGTTAATAATTTCCCAGGATTGGTAAAGATACGAGTACAATTTGTAAACACGGAATTAGATACTAATTGAGGAAAGACTTAAATGTTCTGATCAGTTATAGTATCCTGTGAAGATGAATGTTTTTAACCCTGAAAGATTTGTGTCATAAATCAAGCACATGTAGAAAAAAGAACGGGGAAGTACAACCTGATACAGTACTAAATCTTTCGATGGGATCTTTGTAGAGTCGTTCTAATATTTCAACTAGAATGAATATACTTATTATTTTATCTGATGCGGGTAGTGCAAGATATTGCAATTATATTCCTCACATGATACGAAAATTAATTTTCAATTTACAACATCTCATAAACCGTATTTTCTCGAATGTAGCCACAACTTATTGAATTATTAATCAAAATCCAACGCAGCCATACTCATTGTAAATTTATGTTTTCATCAAATTCTATCAATAACAATATTATAAATCCTCTCTAAAGATAGTCAAGTCTTAAGGTATCCATAGTTTATGTGCTTTACGATGCTAGAATAAATAGCAAACAAGTCGGCAAAGTCTGAACGGTATCGAATATCTTCAATGTCCAAATAACATATTTTACCACATCACTTATACATTCTTATCTCTGAGATGCTAATGGTTACAAATTTGATGTGTTTCGGCTTGATAATAAATTGAAATACTCGGATTCTTTTTCAACATCTTCTATTCACATAGTCATATAGACCAGAAAGAATTAACAGTTAAAGGAAGGACACCACCAAGACTTCATAAGAACTGAAAAGGCATACAATTTGACAAAATTAAATGATTTTAATAAATAGATGTCGGTATATGTATGTAGTAGTACCTCGGTAGGTACTTTTGAAAGTCGTATTCTACCTGGTTTTAGTTGAAGAAAGTAAATTTGACTTGGTAACGAGCGTTTGAAAGTACTCCACCAGCACCAACTAGGAAGAACATGTTTTTATTTCAAGAACATTATTTTTTTTCTCTGCATCATGATATGATTTTATATCCAGTAATTCTACTTCTAGTATGTATAACATACCGCTGTTTTCGTTTTTTGCTTCTATAAAACTAGTTATGCATTTTTTGCTAATGGATCGATTTTTGTTTATTTCAATAATTTATTAGGTTGTTTTTATTACGAAATTAAGAAATTGTTTCACGAAATGTTTGTAAAATGTGTTGGATTAAGTGTAATTCCCATGTATATGGTAAAGCTCTATTCATTTAAGTGCTTTTAAATAGAGTTAAATAAATTGAATTCGCCATAATTTAACAACAATCAAGGTAATATTTTAACAAATTACCACTTCATATACACTGCCTACTCGACTGCAGTATCTACCGCATTCTTATATCGTAGGAAGCAGTGAAAAACTTAACACATGTACTATTCTTCAGACATAACAACAAGAAGGGAGTCTCGTAAAGAAATATAGAAGAAATATACATAAACAAGAATTTACCAACTGATTTATGAGCAGTTTATCTGACTATTGTAAAATATGCTTAAATTATTCACATAATAATAATAATTAAGCTTCTGAAACTGAAAAATCAACAAGCTTTATTTTATTTTTTCCACTCGAAGATGAAGGAACTAATGGAATCAAATAACAAAACGCTCTAATTAGTGCACACCTACAGCAGTAATTGAATGAGTTGATTTAATGAAGTTGAGTGGTCTAGATAATGTTCTCAAGAAAAAAAAACAAACTCTTGTTTTTGGTAAACACCTGATTAATTAATTTGAAAAACTGATGATGTTTACTCGGTAGAAATAAATACATTTTTTTATGCAAAAATTATTAATGAGCATACTAGTTCGTAATTCGTGACTTATACTTCAATGAGATAATTTACAGGCTTCCACTAATTCCGAACAATTTTCTCTGAAAAAATCTTAATACATGTATTCTAATGATTAGAATAAATATAATTATTATTAAATTATACAATGTAAGATTATTGCTTGGAAAATGCACATAAATATCGTAAATTAACATAAGTCTCTACTAATGCTTATAATTAGTCGTGTTTGTTGCTATTAAACATTATTGTCAATTGCAAAAACTAGTTGCTGAAATTGACAGTTAGAAATTCGTTGTTTCAACATTGTATTGCAAGATTATTTGTATAATTATTCGATCAAATTTATATAATAATGGTTATGTATGTACCTGAAGACCTCAGAGGTAGCCTGTTATGAATGTAAGAATTAAAAAAAAGAAGAATCCTCTGCATGATAATCATTATATGTTACCGTTAATTTCTGTAAACCGATAATGTGGTAATTTATTTGTAAACCATGTAATTTATTTGGTACAAAACTCTGACTTGCATGTTCATATATATACAAGTAGGCATACATTTTGTCTGCAACATCAATTATTAATATGTATAATATAATGTATAAATATTTAATAGAAAATATTAATTATTATCTAATTAACTCATAATATATATTTAGCTCCTTATCATAATAAATGTAATTTATTGTATAATCGTGATGGTGCATATATGCAGTTTTCTCAACTCCAGTTCATGATCGTTTTGGTTGTTTGCAGTCGAAACTTAATTTGTCACGAGTGATAAAAAGGGCGAAAATATGTGGGCGTGCTAGGCCAGCTAACATACGAGTACACCACTTGTTTTGTCCTGTCAGTCGTTTCAAATTATTTCATACTTTTATATGTCTGCAGGTTTTATTTTATGACTGTTTAGTAGTTTGGTCATAAAATAAAAGTGTGTTTTTTATTATTGTCCAAATTCTACAATCGAAAACGGTTCAGTTCAGAGAATGCTTGGCTATGCAAGCTCGAGCTCCAAAACAATATAGTCCATATTTTTATCAAATAACTTATTTGGTTTTTGGTTGTCCGAAGATGATTCAGACATAATTTACAGTTCCCAATTAAAATAGTAAATGAGGACAAAAATACGTCACGTCACAGTCATAGTTTACAGCAGTTTGAAAAATAAAAGAAAATATAATAATGATAGTGCTGAAAATGAGATATTATTTTGATATTTAGTTAACATCTGTAATTTTTTTTGACATTATCAATTTTATTGACCTATTTTGTATCCATATTCGCCAAATTCTGTCGCCATATTCTTTTGTGGTTGTTAACGAACGAGGAACGTTATATATTTTATTTTTGACAAAAAAGTACAACTGAAATCAAAGAGATGCTCCTACAGAGTGATATTCTTCATTGCATCTTAATATGTGTACAAAGTCTGAATCAAATATCCACGATATATGCGTTACAATTTAGTAAGTTTTGTCCAGATTTAAATCTGAATCCTTTAATAAAAATTAACCATATTGAAAAGTTTCCGATTTTTGCAGCGATCACGTCTTACGGTGAATCTCAAAATTGTACAAAAGTTGGTCAAGTTCGATTAGTCGGTTTAGATTTTTGGAATATTAAGTGAACGCAACTATTTGTCAATTTTTAGCTTCTAGTGCGCATGTTTTTTAAGATGTTATAAATGTTTGTTTTCTCGGCATTAGTCTATTCCATGGACAAGAAAAAAAGAGTCAATTTGGTCTTTATCCGCAGTAGTTTTGGAGATTAGTGGTTTAAAGGAATCAACAGACAGACCGACGAAAATTAGCAGACATAATTTTCGTAATCTACCTACACAATAAAAATGAATAAAAATCTTGTCTGTGTCAAATTTATCACTACTATTCCAATACTTCCTCTATAAGAGTAGTCAAAAATCGATTAAATGTTAAAATTATAGGATATTTAGAGATATTTTATTAATTCATTAATTATATTAAATTAACATAGTTTATTGAAAGACTTTAATAAATATGTGAAATAAATTCCTCTTCCATAAGAAGCGGGATTCCAGTCAGTGAAATAATTTATTTATAAACCATAAGAAGCTAATGCGACACCGACCGAACCGAACTGTACCTACGTTTGTACGATTGAAAAATCATTTGATGGAAGCGGAAATCTGTAAATCAATTAGTTCTAAAGCAGTAATAATAATTATAATTATGAAATTAACACCTAAGTTAAGCGTCGCTGTAATTAATCATGAAGACTTGTATGCAAATCAAAATAAGCTTTTTGCATTCTAATATCTAATTCATCATGCTTATCTTACAAAATGCGTTGGGTAAGATGTACTTTTATTAATTACCTATGCATCGTTTTAAACAGTTTCTGCAATTATCTACTTAATTTAATGAATGTTTATTCCACTTATTTGAGTTGGCTAATAAAAATAAAATTAGAAAAATAAAACCTAATCGACCCACCTGCAAATTATGTAAGATAATTTATGTAAATATTAAATATTGCAAATTGTTGTCGTCTTGTATATCAATAATTTTTCTAGTGGATATACCATTTTGCGAAAATTAATGATTTTGTTGCTAAGAGAACCGAAGAAGGCGCATGCGTTGAAATAAACCAACGAGGAGAGAAAGGCTGTTTAGAATTTAATTAATAATAGAAGTAAATAGCTAATAAATGCTAAATAGGCGTGACATAACTTACTGCCAATGCGGTTCTAGGACAAACTCGTGATTTATTTACTTGACACAATCATAAAAAGCAATTTCCATTTTACAGAAATAAAAGCGAGCTCAAACAACAATTAATTGCCTCGAAAAAATGTTTACGTTATTATTTTTTTTGGAGGAAATTTACGGCTTCGTAAAGGTGAAGAGAAAATTCATATGTATGTATAATCGAAGCGATGGGAACACCAAACACTGGTGGTCTAATCTAGAAGGGCTTGGCTGCTAAATACCAGGTAATTTGCGTGAGAACGATCACTTTTTTTTCCATTTTCTTTTTTTTAAATGAGACAAAAAATGTTGATGTTTGATTTAAGGACCACACCACGCCCAACTTCACACTTGCTAGCTTTTTGAGAAACAATAAGGCTTTATCTAATAAATATCGTGTGTTGTTAACCCTTTAACTAAATGTTAATATACCTACTAGCTATAGCGATGTTGGTAAATTATTGTCCACGGCATAATCTGAAATAAATTTTCTTGCATTATATTATCTGCGATACGTTTTAATTACAGGAAATATAAATAAATATGATGAAAATTATTTATTAATCATATTTTATAATGTAATGTAAATGTTATAAATACACAAAGGCAAATAATTATTAATTACAATTATAAATATCAGTTCATTCAACATGACAACATAAAAACAGAATATGTAGATGTGTAAATATTTGTTGTTTCAACGTGTAACAATATATGCAAGCTTTGCATATCTAATTTATTCAATTAATTATCATTAGGCTTCTTTATTCTTATGTAATATCTAATTTAATTGCATGCTTTTTTCTGATCAAATTGTTTTCATTTTCATTTAAATGTAAACGGAATTAATTAGCTACCAGTAGAAACGCTTTCAATTCAAATCGGTTTTGTTCATTTCCACTATTTTCTAGCTAGCCGGTTGCGGTTTACATACACTCACCGATTTATGTATCGGGAGTACAAACGTTGCGGCATAAGAAAAAGCATAAGTTTTAATAACTCTGCGCGAACGTAGGCAGTTAAAACGTATGCGCAGCATGGGGGGGAAACTGAGGTAGTCTTTTCTTACGTTGTACATATCTTAAATTAGACTCCAATATTAGACTCCAATACTAAAATCGAAGGGTTCACATAACTTATAACTACATAATTATAAGATATGAGCAAGCTTTTATCAAAGAAACAAAATAAATTCGCTTAACTTAAAATAAAATTAATTTCATCCTGAAGTGAAGTCATTCGCCGATTTTATGGTTGAAGCATTAAAGGTTCATTATCACTATACGCCAAATTGATTCTATTCATATTTTAACGTTAGTCTTCCGTACATTCGCTCCAACATAAGTTACACTGCGATTTTTCTAAAAAAATAGTGAAAATATTTAATTTTATCCGATTATAATGTTTCAAACTTTTGGCGACATAATCGAATAATTAACCGGGTAGTGTTCATATAGGTACACACTATCCATATCGTTTCCATCCCGTTTCAGCCTCTCCGTCGAAAATACGTATTTGAAATATGGGACGGAATGGAGACGAAACGGAGATAGAACTTAAAAGGGCGGTATAGTTGGTGAGAATCAACATTAAGAGCGGCAATAACCAGCACCCTGTATACATGTTTGTTTCTCTGTAATTGATTAGTCATTAGCAGATGTAATTATGGCGAATATACGGCATGTTCTAAATATAAGCTTGGCAAATGTCACGCAATCGTAATATTAACCCGTAATTATTATAAGGAGGTGTGACAAGCGCCGGCGTTTTGTCTGTGGAATGTCAACAATTCACAGCCTGTTTGCACAATATTCAACGCTAATTATTGATAAATACAATAGCATATTAGTTTATTTGTATTGATTATCATATCAATAGTGGTTTTAATTTGAAAATCGAACTTCTATGCGAGAAATTATCATTCATTAATCTCTATTGTGACTAGCCAGTCGATTATTATGTTCTGTGAAATAAATTAAGAATGGAAAAAAGCAAGAAACGTATAACAATGAATAATATTTATTTATTACTATATAAGAAAACGACCTTCTGTATAAGCTTATAAAAATAACAGAAACTTGTAGACCTACAGATGTCAAAGAAGAACAAATTTATATGAAATGCAATTGTGCATTCAAATAAATTTAATATACTTTTACAATAAGCACAACTCATTCGTTCAATGTTTCTTAGGGTTATTGAGAAAATCACTCAAATGCGGCTGCGTACTAGTTTTTTGCGTTTTTTTTTGACAAGAAGCAGAAATTTCAAGATTAAAGTTACATGACGTCACAATTTGAGAACGCCTTGGGCCACTCTATTTGTCCTATAGGATTTGACAGTGCATAAACACCCACCGCAATAAAAGAAGGGGAGAAAATGGGAGGATTGTGATTTGAAATGCGCTAACGTGACATGTTCTAATTATGACGTAGTTTTCTCACTAAATTGTTTCTAATTTCAATTCTATTAAGAGTTGCTAAAAATATTTACATGTTTGTGTAATAATTTTTACTGCCTTATCTGCCACTATTAATCGTTTATCGAATTTCCGACGCAGTAGACAGACCCATTATGAGAAAGCTGCCAATATAAAAGATTAAACGACTATACATTTCCAATATAAATTCTAATAGTTATGGCTTAATATTTCATATATTGTTATTTGTTGTTTAATGATACAGAAAATTTATTATCAATAACAGGAAGCAAAATGCACTATAAACCTGTAAATCGGTATCAATGATTAATACGTTTATAACTGGTATAGGCACGAAAACAGATGACTTAATGAGTATAAAAATTAGATGCATTAAAGTATACAGAGATTGAATTACACGGTAGCTGAACACGGTCTTCATTAATTACTACAGAGAGGCAAAACCTATATAACATTGTAAATATAATTAAAAAAAAAAGAAATGAGGAAAACAAAAAACTATAAACGTCATTCATTATAACACTTCACTAATTTAGTTAATTAATTAGTTGCCGGTAAAATATCATCGATACATGTTTTTTTTGTTACTTCAAACTGCGTCGTTATTTTTATTAGATGAAATGGTCGTCAGAAGATACACAACATTTCTATTCAATTAGCATTTTGTTTAATAAAAGGTCATTTCGACATTGATCTTTGACTTGTTTAATTTAATATTAAAAGTGACAAAGCTATCTACATATATTTTACACATATGCAATCAAAAAAAAGTAGCTATGAGGAAACTTTGTTTAAAAAATGAAAAACCGATATTTAATTTATTGATCATTTTGACGTAAACAGTTAAAGCAAATTCTTCTAATTGATAATGCATGTTGACATAAAGCCGAGTTCTTTGAAGTTGTGCTAATCAATTCGACTACGGGCAATGAATGAAACGGAATGAATGAATGAATGGGTTTTATTTTTTTGAACTTTACACATTGACAAAATAATGTCAATAAACCGAAATTCGGCGGAACTGTTGATTCAGCGACTATGGAATTTGCAATGAGCCTAGGAAAGGTGATTGGACTGGCAGACAGCGGACAGACTGACTGACACGCCCGCTAGCAAGTCTGCTCTAGAACGCGGCCGCCAACAAATTATCAGGTTATCACAATTACCCGATTATGTCGGATCCCATTAAAATGATTCAACATCATTACGACTCATATATTTCAAAGAATTGTCTTCTATCTTTACCGCTTTTCGCAACTGTTTTGCACTGTTCAAAATTTGGTACTATACTTGCTACACTTTAGAGGCGTTGGTTTATGAAACTTTTTTTACAATTAAACAAATGTTTCAAACTAATGTCGAGAGTGTTTTAAAGTTTCTTCATGAATTTTTAGTTTCATTTTAAATAGAAATTTTATACCTTCCATCATGATTATGATTCCCAATGATTTATTAAATTTAGCCAAAAACACTGACCGTTATTGATCTATTAACTCTGTCTTGGTATCCTAAGAAAGTTTTACAATATTCACAATTTGTTCCTCAGCTTGATCATCGAATGATATTTTTGGTCGTTTCACCTGGAAATGTTGGTCAAATTTTTTTAAGTTTATTGGATACTTGGAAGAAGTGGAAATCATTTGTAAAACAACAAAACTTTTTGCCTTGATTGCTTTTAAATAATTTCTACCTCTGTCTAAGGCAATAATTATCTATTATTAAGTCATCTACAGTCATCCGTCAAAACATCGTCTACAGTTGCTAGTAATTTATTAGTGTATAATAGATTTATGACCTATCAAGTCTTTTAGCGGCATCATTATCTACACTTAAAGATTATCCCATGCCTAAAGACATCATAATACAAGTGTGCGACTCTTTATTATTGCATAAAAAGTAAGAAGTTGTACTTTAATTTAGAGATATCTGCAGATAAGAGATGTGGAAAGTAATACTTATCTGGTACTTCATATGTGATGAATTACTCTTCACTTGTTCAATTTCATCCAAAAGTATTTAAATACCATGTACTTGTAACATAATGATGATAATAACATTGAAAAGGGCGTTTTTTTCTGGATCAAGTTAAACTGAACTCATAAGGCTAAATATGAAATTTCCTATGAGTGATGGTGAAAAATTGAACTACAAGTGGCTTTTAAGTAAATATATGTAGATTCGAAACTAACCATGATCCCTTTAATAAATTGTCTTGTCATAATGTTGAAGAACTTTTTTCTTCTTTAAACAAAGTATGTTAAACGTTTTGAAAGTCGACATCAAAACATCTTTGAAAGCTTTTAATCCAATTTGAATGTGGCATAATGAAATTCAAGTCAATTAAATTTAGTAATTCAAGGACTCTTTGTTTGTTATAAATTGTTGTATAATGTTTTTCTTACAAGATGCTGTATGTCTTGTTCAAGATGTGTTTCTTGTTTGTCGACCTTCGTCACTTTTGTGTGTAGCTTTAGTACCTTACTTAGTACTTCACTTTTAAGTACTATAAGAATTTCAATGTTGTTGTGATTATAAATATCTTATACTTCCGTGCTGTAACAGTGCCAGGTTTATTGGGAAAAAAACGGACGCCTTTTCTAGCGATATTTTGAATAAGATTTAATTCCGACACTATTTCATGTTATAGGTCAGAAAGCCTCAAACGTTTGGTTTTGATCATAAATTTCCGACTTTTTTCCATCTGCTTAAATATATACGCGACATATATTGATCATTAAATAGGAAAATTAAAACAAAATGTTGTAAATTTTAAATACAAATTACAGAAGACTTTAATAGCAGCTTTATTTTAATTTATTACTTATAGATTTTATAACAATGTAAAGATCTTGGTATTAATATTAGTAATTATTTTCCTCATACTTTATCTTTTCGGCTTATTCAATTGCAAATATGCCTGAAGTTTATTGGTCATCAATAATCATATTAATATTAATGTTATTCATTCTATAACATAAATAGATAGATAATATCCACAGCAAACACAAATTATTCGAAGAAAATGGAATAAACTATGCAAACATATAGTTAATTTTCCACTGCATCCTACAGGAATATCAAACTAAAATCTTGATAAGAAACACAATAAACAAAAACGCTAGTATCAGATTTCCATCCAAAAATTTGCATACAAGTATATTTTCCACAAAAATACTATGCAGTATATAGGGGTAATTGAATTTAAGACGCGAAACCAGTGTGTTAAGGCATGTTAATAGTAGTAATAACAATAAAGTTCGCCTCCCAGGTGTTGTTATCCCCCACACCCATGTGCGGGTGCTTTATGGAAATTGCAGATGGTTTTATGCAACCCGTCTCCTTGTAAAATGAGATGTTTCTTTTGTTTATTATTATTGTTTCTTACATTAATTTATTCCAAATTATAATATTTATAATTTATTTCCATGCTCCAACCACAAACTGCAATTTGAGTCAAAACAATATTAAATGCTGACAAATGGATTGGATGAAGTTCGAATAAATTCTTCATAACATCGGATCAATATAAAGTACCAATTATAAAATAGAAGAATTTGATAACTAACTGCATTTAGACTTTAGGAAAATCAAAAAATTCATTTTATTATCAATTTTTGTAGGGCGACTTTGTACAGCGTTTTCCTTGAAAGTTGTGATCTCGTTTAATCTTAACAGAAATACCGAAAGAAAAACCCAGGAAAAACCATTTACAAATTTGCATTCGAAATTTGTATTAGAAAGATTTAATAGAAACCAATTTAACTAGTAAATTTTTGAAAAATAATATTGAGTTGCAAAAATTTAGATTTGGGCTGGGCGAATTCACAAGTAAATGTCGTGTGAAGATAAATGTCGCTATCGAAACAAATGTTTGGCAACTATATTAATGTTTAATTCATGTTAATGGATTATTCTGGCTCGAAAACTTTGGGTTTTCTAATAATCTTCAATATATTTGTCCTCAATATCAGTCAAAAATAAATAGTAAAGTTTTCTTAATAATTAACTAAATATCGAGCCAAACATGTATCCCATAAATAAAGACCAAAACCAACTCCTTGAAGTAGTTCTGCAAGACATTCAATTTGATTTGGTGGAAATATTTTCATTATTTATTAAAATTAATTCCATGTAATGCGTGAAAGCTTCTGGTGGATTAATTAGGATTATATTGTGTTGATTTTTGCATAGTTTCTTTGAACAGTACCATATATGGAAGCAGCGTAAATTACAGTTGATATTGTTGACTGGCGTCAGTTGAAATGTGTCAAGTATTGTCAACACACGCGACACATATCACGCTTTCGATGATGAATTTCAAAGTTTCTAACTATTAAATATTAGCATTTTCAACGTGTGTGTCCTAACAACTATTTATATGATAATTTCAACACACATAAAAAATATCATACATTTTTTATTTAATTATCGCGCTAATTAATAATTAAAAAATAGAACTTACATAAGTCAGATTGTACATTCCATATTATGGTATATTGGATAAGTAAATAACTCGGTAAATAACATCAGCAGTTGCCACATAGAGTACCATAATTACACATTATTTCCATATTTCAATTACACTACATCAAAAATACATCGTACATTATTAGAAACCACTTGAAGACAATTATTCAATACTATGCACGCACGAATTGAAAAAGCAAAAGAAACAAACATCTGCAAACACACACAGCAAACTTTGTCATTACTTGTACAGACTTTTTGTAGCACTGCGGATGAACTTCAGATGAGGCATAAGTTTTGGCTTCAGGGCACTAATACTACAAGTGGTAGTAGTAGTAGTAGCAAGATTTTGAAGAAGGTGCACTTCAAATATTGTCGGGGGGTAAAAGGACGTCACACAAATTAAACAATTCCGAAAGCGAATAGTTGCAATATAATAAATATAATCCTCTTAAAATATTAGGATACTTCATTATTTATCCGAAAAAGGTGTCACAAGGTATTCTTAAAAATTTACTTTTCCAAAGGTTTTGCTTGAGGGTTTATACCTTCAAGTGAGCCTTCAAGGATAATCTGATTTACATATCGGTACTGTAATCATAAAATTTCTTACAATACCAAAAGTGTAATTAAATTGATGGATTTATCAAAGTAAATCAAAAGCATGTAAGAAATGCAAACAAACAGTAATCTTTAAATTTATTGCATTGATTATAAATTTCTGTCGCCGCACTAAATATTAATGTTATATTGTTCTAGAGAGTTAGTAATCGAGTTGGAATAAACATTGATTATATTAATCTTATATGTTTGTTGCAGAAAAATATAACTTACCCAAAACAATTGCTCCTTCAATACTTTTTTGCTATATTTTTCATATAAATATAGTAAAACAATTTATTTATGGAATTGTGTAGACTACCACAATACAATGGACAAAGGGACATTAAAATAAATCCGTAAATATTTATATAAGTAATTTAGTGAATGATTGAAAGTTATTCAAAATCAAAACTATTCAACAAGTAAAGAGTGATGAAGGTCCTTATGCTTTCTTCTATCTCGCTTTCTATTCACTGCTGAATTAATAAAATACGACTTTTTACAATCTTTCCACAGGGTCCTTATCCTCGACGAGTTAAGAGAGATCTCGTATGAAAGAATGATCGCGTAAACCTTTCCAAAATCTCATGTATTCTACTCGGTTTAAGGAAGAAAAGTCTCTATGTTGGAAGAAACGACTTGTGCATAAAGGCTTTAAAAGAAATTTAATGAATTTTAATGACATTCATAGCTCTCGCGAGATCTTTCGTATAAGAGATGTCTTTCTCACCGTCTTGGCTATAGGGTAGGGGCCCAGGACTAAGCCAACAAAAATCACTTTACAAATCTGTGTAACATGTTATTCAACAACATTGAAAATTGATTTAGTATTCATTTAATTTTGGAACAAAATAATTCGGTAAACTGTGTGAAGGATTCTATTAAATGAATTGTACTTTTGATTGTACCAATTCACTTTTATGTGCTTATTATTGTAAGACATTGTTCTTGTAAAAGTTCTGATCCAAGAAATAATAATTGAATAACGTCAAAAGCAAATTTGAAATAATAAATATTTATGTTATGAGAGCGTCTTTGGATTTCGAAAAAGTAGTTTCAATGTTTTATGTTTTTATGGTGTGCAATTCTATTGAAAAAGTGGCGTAGAACTGATGAAATAAATTCGGAGAGATATAATAGATAGGAAAAGTAAATGGCGCCAGATTTTCCAATATATTTTTATTATCGTGTTATTTACTTAACAAACAGTTTTTGTATTTTTTCGGTAGATAATTTATTTATTAGTAAATAGAGTTTTATAATGTGAGAATTCTAGAAGTGAATTTCTAATGACTGTTGTAACGGATTTTACAATGAGAAGTAGGATTGTACAGAAGGTGCCGTTTGCACACTTATGTCAATTATTAATAATAAATGTTCTTTTTGGAAAAAGCATCACAATATATACCAGCTTTTAAGAAATGTAATGTAACTAAATGAGTTTCTAAGGAGTGCCTATTTTATAAGTTTTAACGATGCATCATATCGTAGGTTTCAAATATAATATTGTACAAATGACACTTGCATAAATTTCAGGATGATATAGTTGAGTTTGTAGGTGGTTGGAAATTTATTTTAAATATTGATTATTAATTCAGCCAGCTTAAACCTTTTGCAGTTGTAGCAACAATTCACTTTTATTGCAGGCAATTAATTTAATTATATCGCAAGAAATAAAATTAACATTAAACTGGTCAGTCATTTATTTAACGTTATCAACTTGTTGATATTATTTCCTTTATTTCATTCAAATACGACAAAATTAAATTAATCTAAATGGTTTTCGATTAAAATTTATTTATAGCATGTGTAAGCGTTTTTTTTTTCTTGAGAGATGCAATTGATACTTTTACTACTAAGAAAACTTTAACTGTACCTTTTGCAATCATAAAACGGTTTGTTGTGGTTTTAGCACCTCTCGAACTTTTACGACCATGAAATATAACTCTGTCTACCTGATATGAATATTTTCAAAAATATTGCCAAAACAGGCCAATTAGTCAACGCTAAAAAGAAACATCAAAACATATTCTTTTGAATGTTCCCGGAATGAAAAATAGCTTCCGGGTAAAGTTTCAGCTTAAAATGGACAATGCTACGTGTGTCACGTATTTATAATGTGTTCAATAGACCCTTCCTACCGGGGGGTCTTAGATAATGTTCCGCTTTGGGCTGTGTAGGTAAACACATGTATATATAAGCAAGGCAGTCAGTGATAAGAAACGAACATTAGCCCAACCAGCTTTCATACTACACTTTAAATGATAATTAATTTGAATTGGAAATTTCACTCATTCAAATTCTAATCATAGTCGAGGATTAATTTAACTTTACCAAACATAAAATCTATGTCTACAACGTTTTATTTTAATTGTAAGCACAAGCCTCATATAATAATTAAATAAAAACGATTTTAAATTAACATATGGATTTACTAACATGGGCCAATTATACGGTACAAACTCAATTACATGTACCCATGTACCATAAAGAATCGACTAAATTTTTTATTAGGTCTGTTCCAACAAGGCTCTCGGATCGTCACCAAATGGCGAAATCTAGTCAGCCACACCAAATGTTGAGTTGCATGCACACGCATTTTGTTATTATTTATTTGGCAGACTACTTGTGACCATTCGGCGACGATCCGCGAGTCTTGTTGGAATATGCGTATACTACATAACGCTTAAATACGCTGCCTGGATGCAATTCTTGTATGCCGTTTGTTAGAAAATTTTCATTAAAACCAATCAGCTTTTTACAGCGTAAAAACATCTCTCAACACATAAATAAAACTAATGAGAAAATACGATTTAAATTTTAAATATGTACATTAGAACGTTATTAGAATGTTATGCAAATATGGAATGGAATCATTCTTATAAGTTTTTTTTAAAGCTTTGTGAATGAATTATGCATTATTGATCAGTCACCCTATAAATATAACCTTATGATTTGAGCTTTGAGGTATTTAAGGTACTACTAGAATAAAATGTGACAGGGTGTGTAACTTTTTAATAGAAATGAAAACTATATTGAATACTGTTAGGGTAGTGGATTGTTGTTTGTATTTGCGAAATTGGCGAATATTGTTTATACAAGTGATATAATTAATTGCTTGATTAGTTTTCAAGGTCTGGTCGATATCACACGTTATACAAATTTAAACAAATAAATCGATTGAACAACTTAATAACAATTATTATTGTTACAGCAATGCTCGATAGTATATTAGTATATACTAATAAATCATATTTATGTGTATAAATAATTGATTTATTGTTTACTTTGTTGTCAATATCGACTTGTCAAAATAAGTCATTCTGTTGTTAAATGTTCAATATTGTTAGCAGATCATAAATTCATAATTGTATAGGTACGTCTGACCTTTTGATTAATATCCAAACATACGAGTACCTAGATGGAAATTTGAAATTGCACATATATTTGTCGAGTTTTCTTAACACCAACACATATATGCAATTCACCATATAATTAACAATAAATAAGGTATTATGCGAATGCGATGCTATTATACATTTACATTATTTAATTACAGGGAATGAATAGATACTTTATTAAATCATGTCACACATTAGCAACTTGATGTAGCAACAAGTCAATTACAAACACGAATGTATTCTAAACAATGTCGTTTGGTCTCAGCAGTGTTAAGTTACTATAATAAAATCAAATTATACTATTGTTAAATAAATATATATCATTGATTGAATGGGTTAAGGTGTGTTAAACATTAGCATATATCTTAATGAATGAGCTATTCGGGAAAATATCGTTTCCCAATCACATTTAATTTAAAACAAAATTTAAACCACACAAGTTTCAGAATATAATCCTTCTCTCAATCCTTCTTATTATACTCTTTTTTATACCTGTAATTCTTATCGATAATCGTCCTCTTGTTAAATATAGTAAAGCTACCTATTCTTATCTTTCAAAGATTCCAAAATCCTATTTCTTTCGAATCCGAGTTCGAATCCTTAAGATTGATTACGACTATACAGCCCGTCAACGTTCCATCCTCGTTCCGTTAAATATTCTTACATTGAGATTAAATGGAAGCAAGCATTCACACTTTACCTTCCGCTTAGATACCTTCACTGTTCGGTCTCATCCAATACTAATATGAAACGTATTTTTGACGGAAGGGCTGAAGTGGAACATTATATTACATTATCTTAAAGGTAAATGACAAAAAGATAACTGAAACCCAATCTGTAACTGAATGATATTGTACAAAAAGAATTACCTGTGACAAAAAATTTGAAACAAAAATTTGTAGAGATTATTTAAAAAAAGTTAAAATGAAGATGTCTATAGTTCTCATTAAAGCTTATTGACTTTTGTCTTTCTGCCTCTTGAGTCTACGATTTAACGTGGAACCACGATTTTCAGCTATTTGGTAGCCCCCTGCGATTATTACCCCGCAGTAATTGAATTGGTAATTGAACCGACAATTCACGGATCGCAAGTCCTGTAACATAAGTCCTGTAAACTTGAAATATTTCCACGATTTAACATTTTTTGACAAAAATTACAGTGCAACTGTATGGTGAGTGGAAGGATGACTGACGTTAAAGTGTGAACACAATCAAATTTGACGGAACGGAGACGGAACGTAGATGAAACGTACACGGGGGTGTAGTGAAAATCAACCTGAAAGGTTCATCCCGTGCTATCCACGTTCCGGCACCATTCCATCTTCGTTCCGTCAAATATTCTTACATGGAGATTACATAAAATCTTCACACTTTACCTTCCGCTTACATATAATCTGTATGAATATTTGACGGAACGGAGACGAAATAGTGACGGAACGTAGATGAGATGATTAGTGAGAATCAACTTTTAAAGTTTATTCTTACTATGAATCACGGTGCGGCGATATGAAACACTGAGGTAAAGGTGTAAATACAATCAAATTTGACGGAACGGAGACGAAACGTGAGCGGGCGGTATAGTGAGCATCAAGCTTTATTGTACCGAATACAAAGCAAACTAAAAAAATAAAAATGAGTGCAAATTTCATCTGTGATCTGTTAATATGAAATGTTTTATTCATTATTATTATGCTTGAATCTTTGATAAATTCATCAAGAAGTATTTTGAATAAAATCATCTTTGAATTTACATATAAGCGCTTTCGGCTTCGTGGTCATTCTGTATATGCACAAGGCAAAATCACAATTGCATGTGCATGTGCAATAACTGTCGAAGAAAATTGTTTAACTTGTTTGATTTGTATTCGATATTCAATAATTGCCTTCTACATTTTAAGTCAGCATGCACTGATTTAAACTAATGTATTTAATACGCGTGGGAGTATTATTAATGATCGCTTTGATTTTATGGTGAAGATCCGAAACTTAATATTTTATCGATTCAGAGAAAGTCGTGTGATATTTATTTATAGAAGAAAAAACATATTTGTATAAAACGCTTATAAACAGTCATTTAAAATTGAGTGCCCTGTTTTTATTTTAATTGGATCACCATTAATGTATTTCAGCTTATTTGTTTTATTCGTTTGGATCTTACATGTAAATTTACGAAATATTTGTTTATTTTAAGGAAATTATACTAAAATTTTAATATATGCGTGATGTATATACACTGATCAATTATTTATATTTCACTTTAAGAATTTATGGCTATATTTACGATGCTATCTTCAGTTGGAATTTCCCTTGGAATTTCCTATAAGCTTGGAAGAATTTTCTGATTTAAAAGTATATTGTCATGTCATTGAGAGTATCGAAAAATTTACAGTTTTTTGAGTTATATGTATACTAATAAAATACTACGAATCTTGTTTTAATATTTTATAGTTTACTATTGCTGTCTGATTGTGTTGAATATTTTCTCTAGTCTAGACATAACTATATTTTATATTTACATATACTTAAGAAAACAATAAAATTTATGACCGGAAATGATTTGTCGGACTTGCACATTATGTACAATCCATATGCACTTTTATAATTCTTATGCAGCTTGGGCCATTTAACACATTTTTATTGTTTTTCTGAATTACTAGCACAAGTTTAGTCGTTCGTCAAGAGCAAATTGCATCCCACTTCCAGTTCCACCAGGAGCTAAACGCGGTCCAAATGAGATACGAGACCTCGAGCAGATATACATTTAATTTTGAATTGATAGTGATCTAAATATTCATAGTGTAGATGATTTTTTTTTTTTTGCAAAAATCTATTTGATATTTAATTCCGATATATGTTTCCCATACACATTAAACCATAGGACAGACAGTTACTTGTATTAAATATTTCAACACGTTTTTATACAAACCTCCTGGGTAGAGTTCTTGACATAAGCTGTGTTATTTACTGAAGAAGTATACAAGTTATCTGTTATATCTTTAGTTGAGTCTCATTCAGAAATGCTGGAATATTAGCCTCTCTAACGGCAACCGACTTTTTTTTCCTCGATCTTTCAAGTTTCTTTTTATTATTATATGATAGAAAGCTTAATTTGCATTTTTGTCATAAGTTATAACAGAAATACGTAGTTGAATATGTATGTCTATTTTCTTGGTAATTAAATTTAAAATATATCTTAATCCCATATACAATGGCCCGTTTTACTGTCTAATAAATTGTTAATGTGAATATAAATTCGAATTAATTCCATAAGATTTGCATATTTTATGCCATTTTTCCGTTGATGATATAATTAAGAACGAAATCTGCCACGTTTTTTCATCCTATTTTTTCTAACTGAAAATTATGCTGTTCAGATTCATATCAGTTCTGATATTTACTATTAAAATTAATGGACGTGAGAATACTTACACATATTTATATATGTGCATATCTAAAATAATTAATATTTAATATCTGCAATTGCAATAAAATCTTATGTTCCTGTTTAAACATATAAAATGTAACTGTATTAAAATTTTGCAGTTGTACTGAAGAATTTTCCGTTCCGATCAAATTCAAATAGATTTTTTCATTTTTGTAAGAATGCGTAATTATGAGGCACGATATGTATTTTGATTAGGGCAGCAATAAATTACCTAAGATTTATATGCCTTGATTGATGAAGTATAGATAAATATCTGTTACCTATGAATTACATGTTTTTAACAAGGTGTCTAAATGTAGGACAGCCAGATGTGTATTTTATTATATCCATTTTACATTCTAACAGCATTTAAAATAAATGAGAAATTATACCCATCAATATTTAAAGAAAAATGCCTGATTATTTTTAGTGCAATCAATGAAAAATGCAGTATTTTTAATGAGAAATTCGAAAAATGCGTTAAATATATCAGCTATTTGTATATATTATTATCATAACGTCGGTCGTGATGTTTCCGTATGGGATTTTTAATACTACACATTAACGTTTATAACGTGCAAACATGAATACATAATTTTCTGGTTTATTGAATTTATGTTTAAATTATTTCGATTGGAAGATAGAAACTTTTGCAAGAACACACATTTGTTGACTAGAAAAAACTGATATAATCAAATGTAAGTGTGCAAAACTTTCTATATGTGTAATTGGGGTGTTGAACAAGAAGCGTTATAGAAACTATATTTATTGGACTTTTTCTCCATCAATACAATCGGAACTATATGAAAGTGCCGAAAAAACAAACCGATATTTTGGTTTGTTTTGTGCTCTACAATGGGAAATCTTGCAGATTTGATCATGTTCAATTTTAAGAAATTTCGTCTTCCAAATATATGTTTACCATCTTGGAATCCATAATATGAAAAATTCTCGGGAAAATGTTTTAATAACATCTCAATCTCAAATACTAGATAAATCTTAGATTCAGTGCACTTAATAGATTTTTTTATGGTTTGGAGGCGATCCAGTTGTTCTCTGGCATCATAAACGTTGTTTAAAGTAACTATATAAAAATGTCACGACTGAGATTTATATACTTTTCACTTAACTTATATAGAAATTCACCGAAATTGAGTAGCTGCTATAAATTGTATTGTAATAAAATCAACACCTTTCAGGTTATTAAATGGATTCCCAAATCCACACCACTTTATCTCGTATCTAAAATCTAACAACTACTTATTATTTAAAGTCTTGTTTATCTAGAATGACACAGAAGTCATGTTATGATTTAAATAATTCATAACTTTTATTTAAGTAAATTTAATATTTGGTTTTTGTAAAAATGTAAAATAATGAGCGATAAGGCTCATTTAATTAATTGGATTGGCTAACAGATTAACAAGCAAAACTACAGAATATAGAGAAAATCTAAGAATAATCCATGTAAATTACATTGACTAAAATGTACAGAAAGGTGTCGGAGCCATATTGGACCATATTTTTTGATAACGAAGTAGATGTATGCACCGTTAATGGAGAGCGATATCAGAAAATAATCGAAAATCTTTTGAGACCTGCTGTTCAGTACAATCAGGTGTTGTATTTTCAGAAAGATGGAGCTACTAAACTGCCAAAGTATGGAACTTTTAAGAAACATTTTTGACGGACACTTAGTGTGCAGGTTTGCTGGCCTTCACTTTCATGCGATTTTACAGCTTCAGTCTCCTTTCTGTGAGTTTATCTTAAGGAAAAAAAGAACCAATAAGCAAGCAACTGTCCTTAAGCACAAAAATTCGAGTACTACGACCAGAAAATCTTAAAAATGCCATTAAAAATATGAATTTAAAGATATAACTTATGTTATTATTAAGTACAAATGATGGCGGTAGTGATCTGTAAAGAATAAATAATGAATAAATGGCAAAGTTTTGAAAGTTCATTATGTAATACCTGTATCCCTCGCTGTATCCTAATGTCCATCTATTTTTTGTAAAATCCATGTATGGTAATATTATAGGAACAATCAAAGGAAACCGCCCTGTATATATAAATTAGTTGTCTGAGAACAATAAATTCTCTTGTACCAAGTGTTATTGTTCAAACCTACGTTTTATGAAAAACATGACTGAAATTGCACCACCCATGTATTTGGCCACCAATTTATTCACGATTTATTACATAAGTATATTAATATGGGTACATACTCGTATATAGATACAGTTTTGCTTTGCTTTGCTTATATATGAATATAATAAAATGTAGGTCTAACTGGATTTACAAGAAATTATTCTTTGAGAGTTGTGTGTGGTCAAAACATTTATTAATAATATTCAGTAAAATATTTCATATCCTATAGAGAAATCTTATATTCGTATCATGAATAATTAAGTATGACTTTTTTTGCACAAAACCATAATACCTAAATGTTAATCGAATTAAAAATGTTATAATAAAGTAATAAAAATATCGTAAAATTTTGAAGAAAAAGTTGCCCAACATAACATCTAACATTTCTTTGAATTAATTAAAATGCATCCCACTAATTTCATTAGCACAAAATATTTTTCGAAAAAAGAATTTAATTAGTGTCAACATAAATTTATCTTAGTGGACGGTTTTTTGAATTATGACTCGAACTGTGCATATACAGTGTGTAAAACACATAATAAATCCATCTAATTTGAAAATATCATACGTTTACAAAGTACGTATAATAATATGGGGGGCCCACCTACATTGACAATTATTGCTGCGACGAAAATAATTCTAATTGGATGTAAGAGAGATACAAAACCACAATTTGTACAAATAAAAAAAAAACACACTTGTTCACTTTCTTTTCGGTGGCATAATTAAAATGCGTGATTGATTTAAGTGTTTGTGCGCTAAGCTTGAAACTAATTTCAAGCGGATTACATACAAAATATACGTCCATAAAAGGCATATATTAATTAAACGAACGCTTATAATCCGATACATTTTGAAAAATATCATTTTCCACTGCACATTCTACACAATTAAAAGAAATGTCAGCAGGCTATCAGAAGTGACACGAAGAATGACAGGTACACATTTCTTCGAGCAAATGTAAAAAGTGATTCGTTACATTCATGCAAATCGCTCATTTTCTGTCGGAATCAAAGTTAATGCAATTATTACAAGCAATTAATTCATTGAGCAGCAAAAGTATATAAAAGGAAAACTAAGGGTCGGTGCCGGCTTTTTGAAAATCATCTCTTGGTCGGGATAATAAATTATCCGAAGCTTTTACGGAGATTTATACATTAAAAGACACTTCAACAAACAAGCTAATAAATTTGAGAGTATTTAGTCAATTTGTGGCCATTCTACTCATAATTTTCAGAAACTGATTATAAAAAACTTGTTCATTTCTGCTACCAAATATGAAAAGGTTAAAGAGACTTTACCCACATAAATCAATTAAGGCAAGCAGCATTTAATATTAACATCTCATTTTAGATGTATCAATATATCAGTTTGTTGTAATTATGTACATTTTAAGTTTCTTTATCTTGATTATTGTTAAAGGACAGTGTAAACTAGCCCTTAGCTACCGAATTTCAACACGTCGTCCATAATAGATAAAGCATTGATTGCATGATGCGTTTCGAAACAATGTTAATGGATTCATTCATTTTAATTAATAGAAGAAAAACATTTTCCATAAAATTTTAATGCTTATGTGAAGATTATTATATAATAAACTAGGACTTAATCGTTATCTATAATTAAATCAATGAAATTGATATGAAGCATAAGTTTGATTGCAACAACTGGCATTTTTACATATCAGAAATGTAGAAAAAAGAAATAAATCGTAGAAATGGCAGTAGAAAACTGGTTAGAATCAAGACACAGAGTACGATAAAATTCCACTTCATAATAAATATTTGTAGTTATCATCCGCTGGTATACATATTTTAACACTTTCACGATCTTAATAATGTATAAGTAGATGCAGATGCTTGATGCATATATTGTGGTGGTTTATTTTTCCAAGATAAAGAATTTATTTTGATGTCTCAATATATATAAATTTATAAAGAAAAATAATTTGCTGTAATCTATACGACTTATTAAATAAATGACTGGCATATATATCAATGACTTCCATTGGAGAGACTCTCCATCATAATATTTAATTTAATTCAATTTCAGTATTGTAATTCACTACAATATATTTCCAATGATGTCTATTGCAAATTTAATTACTGCTTGCCAACCGAAGTTCTATCGTGTGGTACTCAACTGATTCAAATCACCTTCTTATATTCTCCCATTCAGGTTCTGGTATACTGGTTTTCAGACAACTGCAGCTTCCACTTCATTCACTTCAAATTACAAACAGCTCAATACTGATTTGCCATTTTTTTACTTCAGCTCTATAAATACTCAACAATGGACGTAACAATGTAACACCTTAGATTTTTCTTCAGGAAATCCTTAAATCATTACCAAGAATCCCGCGTTCAGTATAAATGACTACCAAATAAATTACAGAGCAGAAAACAAAATCTGTTTTAAAACAATCTGCTGCATTTTAGCGGTTAAAATAGATAATATTTAAACCAAAAAGTATGAGTCATTTCTCAAAGGGGTGAGGAAACCTACAGAGTACTCAAAGTTTTGGTCCTAGATTGATACCAAGACTATTCGTTTAAGGCAAAAATGATTTGGCAATTTATTAAAAGAAAGTAGAATCGTAATTAACACTTTGTAGTACACCTGTTTGTTCTCTACTTAAGTATACTTGAATTACAAACAGCACAATACTGATTTGCCAATTTTTACTTCCTAGACCGAGACCAACATCAAGAATTTTTGTCCAAGACAAAAATGATTTGGCAATTCATTTGCATAAGTAGTAGGCAATTCATTTGCCAAGAAAATAGTATGATAATTAATACTTTGGCAGTACACTTGTTATCTATACTTAAGTATACCTACTCTATAAAATATATCTAGTGACAATTTCATAAGAATTAAGTTTCATCCCTGTCAACTTTTACTTTTAGATGTAATGTATTAGTTTGAATGTTTAGAAGTCGGATGAAGCCAACGCAACGATTTCAATAAATAATGGAGAAGCATTTTATTAAAATGGAATAATTACCACATTTGTTGCAAATCTTAATAGAGTGAGTGGTTAAGACATTGGTGTAATAGTAGTTAGCTCATTGAAGTATATATAAGATGAGTTACGAGATAGTTTAGCAAACTCTGCACGAGGTCTTCTTTTAGTTTACGAGCCGACACATTACGAATAACATTTACATGCAATTCTTCATTCTGAGCCTCTCAGGAATATTGAGTGGACTTCTAGGCGATCGTAAATAGCAAGCAGTACACTGCTTACAGAATAACTTGTCAATGTCTGTCATTTTGTATGCGTTTATAAATTTTCTGCTTCCATAATTAAAATAAACGTCGTTTAAAGAAAACTATTGCCGACATTATGCGTTTTAATTATATCTTTGTAAACAGTCATTTGAAAGGTAAAAGTGGATATTGTGGGGGGCTGCCCCGGGAGTATAAGAATTTGTGAATTAATTTGTATTTCTTAAAGTAGAAATAAATTATATTACAGCAGATAATATATTTGCTTTGAGTACCACGTTTAATTAGTTTGCTGCGGGCTACTGACAGATGCATTGCAAGTGCAATTTATTGGTCTAACTACAAACAAAAGTCGTCTTAATTTATTATTATCACCTTTTCTACTGATTCTTCCATTCCATTCATATACTACGACTTGAGAGTTGCCGGCTTCCAAATTGTATGATTATACTCTTTATTTCATTCTTATCAATATACCATGCGCTCAGATAAATGCATTCAAAATCAGATCCGAATAGACAAAACCTTCTAAACCGATTTTAATATTTTTATAGTTCATGAAATCCTTTTGCAAATACCGTTCGTAAAATGAACATACATGAAGTCTTTTGCAAGGATTTTTCGAGATTGTTATCGTAAAAAGATTTGACCAAAAATCAGACTTTAGTTACTGATTTTCTTACAAAGGTCAGTTATAGTTTTTCTTTGCAAATCGTTAAACAACAAGCTTTTAAGAAAAGTGTGAATTTATCCGGCTAATTAAAGGCTGTTTATATTATAGTCGATAATATAACTCATATATAAAATATGCCACGTGACTCACACGTGAGTCAATATTTTTGTCACTTATCATGTTTTAATCCTCTAAAATACAGTAAACTTTCAATTTGGATCGGATAATTTCCTTAAATTTACTCAAGTTTTATTGTTCTCTAAAAATAGCTCTCGAAGAACATGCATTGGAAAAAAGACACTCAAGTTAAGCTGTCGTGATATTTATCATTCCTTTTCTTCTGGAGATATTTGCGAGACTACAAAAAGATAAAAGGACTTCTCGCATCTCGTATTAAATCAAAATTATCCGATGAAAACTGAACCTCTTGGATATTTACCCCCTAAAGCATTTGCCAACAATAAAAATTGTTTACACGTCTTTATACCAAAAAAATAGTAGTAACGACCAAAAACCGTCCTTCAAAAGTTCTACTAATAGCAAGCGACACGTTGTCAATATTCATTTATGATATTTGTACATTTAATATTCAATATTTGTAAAATTACGTATAGAACTTTTATAGGTTTTAGTAAATACATAATTTGTTTCTAAGTAGATACATTGGTTGGTACTCTTGTCACGTTTACAGCTAATCAACACTACGTTCCTGCTTTACGGATCTAATCTTAAAGTAACGTCGGTGAAGTTGTCTTTGAAACTTGTGGAATTTGAATGTAACTATTTGCAGCTTCTGCAATCGTAAAACATTGCATGGCTGTTAAATCTGTTGTAACTTCATTTACACAATTATGCAGAAAAATTATATAGTCTGCATAATTTCTTAATTACACACGGTCGGTCATATGTTGAGTAGACTACAATTTCTAAAATCACTTTTTCATACAACTATTTAGTATCAATAATTTTTATTGAACTTCCGAAGCTTTATCTTGAAAAATTAAAGCTCGATGTAAAGCGTCAATTTTGATGGAATCCCTAATGATTGTGGAAGAAGGGTTATTGACAGGTTATTGATTTCGATTAAATTCGATTTATCAGAAAAATTTTACTTAAAATTAATTTTATAAAAAGACAATGTAAAGACAATAAGACAATGTGAACATATGCTAGATCTAGATGCTCTCCTAATAAAAAACAAATCGTAAAACGGAACAATTTCCGTTTCCCTAACCAAAAATTGAATGTTTAGCTTACGATATATGGCCAAGCAATTGGAAGTAAGTTAACTGATAAAAAAAATAATTAAATCAACGCGGCCACATGAATGCTAATAATACGCCGAAAAAAAAGACAGCACCTCGTCCATTTTATCAGGTTCTAGACGCAATAAAATTTGCAAGTCACATGAATTCTAATATACTAATTAAAAGCCGACCAAGCAATTTATTTAATTTGCAAATGAGCTTCGCCATTTGACAGGCTGACAATAACTGACCACATTACAAATGAGTGTCCATTGCATTTATACCGCAATATCTGTTAAATGTAAATGTTCCTTAGCCACCCACCAATTCTGCATATCGTTTTCTCTCGAATAAAAATGATATTGACGCGTGTCTGCAATAATAAATTGCCATTAATTTTTTCTGTCTCATATCGGCAATAAAATTTCTAAACAATAAGCGCGTACACATTTTTTTGCGATTTTAATCTTTTCGTTCAGACAAAGTGAATGGTCGAATTAATTTTATGGTCAACAATCAATTAGTATTCATTATACGAATTATTCTTTATAAGTCAATAAAAAAGTGAATATAAATTGATTATACTTATATCAAACAGAAGCTTTTACTATTAGTATTAAGTTGGCCAGATTGTCCTATTTGCTAATTTACATAAAAGATATCTGGTGTGCGAAATACCAAAAAAACCACAGCATAAGCCAGTTTAAGCGTACGCCAATATTAGAGTTCTATTCTTTGCACATTTGGTTTTTGTTTCTAAAGAGTAAAACATAATACTTTTTGTTTAATTATTGTTTTTTGCACAACGGAGGAAAAATGTATATTTTCTTCCCGCATAAACTTATGTGCAACGCGCAAAGGAAGGCACTACTTCAATAATTAAAATCAGTAAATAGCCAACATAAAACGAATTAAACTCTCGTATTATATCAGAAGAGAAAAAAAACCTTTCCTCAATGCTCAATAGCTCTGCAATCCGCAAAACGTGTTGGTCAATCCATACAAAAAATATTCTGAACAGTTCGAACTTTGTTCACTACAACAACTAAGTGAGCTTCTGGCATTTTCATTCATAACATTTTTTTTCCAAAATGCATATGAAACTTAACTATAGTGATCTTCAATGCACACGAATAACTTATAAGTAGAAAAAAATCGAGAAAAAAGTCAACTATTTTATTCGCTATTTCCTTAGACATCAACCTTCCAATCTCAATGAAATTTATAAATTTAATATTATATTATGATATATCAATAAAGATTACTCTAAACCTACTAAGAATACTTTTAAGGATTCTTATAAACTCTATATTTTATTCGATTTCAATAAAATCCATAATTTAAATGTATATTGCAAGGTGTATCTGTATAACTAGCAGCTGAAAAAGGTTTCTAAATCAAGAAATGCTCGAAGAAATGTATCGTAAAATGTTCGGTAAAATGTTTGTTTACATATGAACCACGTGTATTAGTTTACATATAGTTTCACAAATCTTTGAATTGACTCTGATCTGATGATATGGCGTTTATAATTCTAGTAATTCTATGTTTACAATTTTTTAAGTAAATTAGCAGAAATGCCTGGTTCGATTTTCTTAAAAATCTCTGAGAGGTATCAAAGAAAAACACATAAAAAAAACCACATGTACACATGAAAAACACATTTTCCTTTAATATTTTAATTCACCTCAGATTATTTTATCATCCAAGGAAATCAATTCTGAAAGTAACTAAACAAAAAATACTAAATTGGTAGATTTATGGTGTATGAATTATTGTTGTATAATTAACCTTTGAAATTGTTATTCATTTTTTGTTTTAGAATTCAAAAAACGTTATGTATAATTAATTAAACATGTTCACATATGTTTAATTGGATAGGTAATTGTAAATTTATTATTGCAGATATTATTTGAATAAATCATTGCTAATATACGAGAATAATAGATTTACTATCCCACACAAGTCTACTTATTCCAACTTTCATGTACATAATTGGGGCGTTAAAAAATTAGTAATTATCAAAGTTAATTGAATTATATAATGTTTAGATTTTTGTAATAAATCCATTGTCACCCTCTCAGAGATTAAATTTATATGTTTTTCCACCCTTCGGCATATTTATTTAATATATGAAAGATGGTGTTTCTTGAAATATTTATTAGGGCATGTTTATGATGATTTCCTCGTGTGGTAGACACAAATCTTATTATTATACATGTTGAACATGTACAAATATATTTATGTGGATACAGAATTTAATGTTAACCTCGTTAAAATGTTGTTAAAACTGATTTCTATACACGACACAAAGAACAACAAAATGTTTAATCAGATTACAAGAAAAATAAATCATATTTATTTCGTTATAAATTAGAATCAGTTGAGGAATTTTGTTGTTTCTAATTTATTAGCCGCAAATTTGGTAAAAAGTTAAAGTTTAATACTGCGTGTATGGTTTAGATATAATAAGTTCTCGTAGTTTATTTGTCTGTCAGCAAAAAGCTTATCCCAAAATAATTAACAAACACCAACACCTCTTAATATTCATAAATTTTTTACTGTCGGCACCTTGTTTTATGTTAATTAAGAGAAAACGTAGTATGTTTTTCGCAATTTGTAGATATAAATATGTCTAATGTGTCTAGATCAAGTCTAGAACTGAAAAATAAACACTGATTCTGCATTACTGCCAGTTTCACCTCAGACTGCACCCTTTGCATTTATGAATGAAGTTTTGCATTATTATTAGGTACAATGAATTTGAAGCCAAAGTTAAATGATATTTAAAAACTTTTATTTCTATTTTACTTATAAAGCGAGTGGTTTTTAAGGGTGCGAGTTAAGTACATACGAGTTTAGAGGCTCCAGATTTTAGGATGCCCCGCATGTGACTGCTGTAGCAAAACTGAATCAAATCAATTCAAGGTCAAGCGAAAGTTTCACCAGTGGCGTATCGCACACATTCGTAATATTTAATAATTCCATTAAAACGTACTGAGTTAATAGCAATAATTTTGGAACTATATTATTAAATAAAATATATTGGTATTAATATTAACTATCTCTTTCTACACCATTTTAATCGTAGATAGCGTTTCTCGTGAAAGCCTACATTTGTTGGTCGACATACGTATTCCGGTATTCAAGCCTACTATTAGGGAATATAGCTAACAGAACTCCCTCTGTGGATAAAAGACGAACTTCCATTGTTTACAGAAATTGGTTTGAGTTTGACAGTTTGTTGTGCATTGTTTACTTGTATAGTGAGGTTAAGTTGATTTTGAACAAACAGGTTTTGAACAAACTTCGAAGATGTGCACCCTTTTACGCAACATATTGTAGGCATTTTAAAATAAAAATTGAATGTTAACCGAAAACCGAACCTAAAAACCACGTTGTTTACAAACAAACAGTGGACTGACAGGCAGAAGTATGTAAACATTGGAGAGCACAGCAGCGCCTCATCGGTAGTTTTATTCGCTAATAATGCGCTAGTACAAAGTAGCGATACAATACGAACGTCTGAGCTAGATCGATACATTAGTCATATGAAGTTATCTTTTTAAATTAGTTTCTTAATGACAAATATTTCACTACTTAATAAAATAAATTATTACAGCGATTCTTACGATTACTTTAAGATATTTATCTATTTAATGACAATACGTAGAATTTGTAAAACACGTATGTACATAAATATCATTATAGGTTTTGTAATATTGCAATAATATAAAAAGACATTTGCTACAGGTATTTATGCGTTAACTTCTCTTGAAAATTCAAATAAGTTTCATTTGAAAATTAATTATGCCATTTTTCATGTTGTTTATTGCAGAAATCAGTAATTAATTTAAATACCCTCCGAGGCCAGATCCTTAGATCTAGGTTTAGCACTCGGTTTAGTATATTGCCAGCTCCAAGAATGTGACAATGCAATGATTTAAAATAAATGAATTAATAACAACTAATGCTAATATATATGTTTTACAGTCTATAATTATAACGAATTTAGAAGTTTATGATAAAACATAATCTATAATTATGACCGTATAAACATAGCGTTTTGATAAATTAATTTTATACGTGGCAATAAAATTGCATGGTAGCACCAATCAATTTAATTACTAAATATACGTATATGTTCACAATCATTTTGTTTGTATTATAAATCAAAACGCTTTGTTCCAGTTATATTTTTAATACGAAAACTATTTTTAAGTCCACCCAATCACGTGTTAATTTCAACATTGAACCGTTAAGAACGAGGTTAAAAATATTCAAATCTTGTCATTATCTGACCATACAACACTTATTTAACATGTTTAGAAATTAAACAAGAACCTAACGTTCATTGCAGGTGTTAATTGAATATGAAAAGATACATTTTTATTGTTTTCCTGTTACTTCGATACTTAAAATCCAGTTTAAAATTAATCTACAATAACTGTGCGCAAGGAATTTCTAAAATTTTCAAAATTATGTAAACCAAAATGGAAAACTATTATTATCGAATTATGAACTTACTTATGGTATTTCTCGTGAGTATTTGTTACCACATTTGGTGTTTGTGTCATTAGGTTTAAATTCGGGTTTAAACAATACTGTTCCTGAATTTAAGATATTACAATATACAAATTTTGTCCCAGGATAAGTTGAGTACTCAGTTGAGTATTAAAAACGCGAGTTCAGTAGATATATAGCCGTTTATAGCACATATCTACTGAATCTACGAGAAAAAATAACTTTAAAAAAAATCTCTTAAAATGTAGCTGGACCTTAATTATTTGCCTTGTTTATTAGTTGGAAACATCACGCCAAGAGACTTGAGAGGAGAAAGTTTCAAAAACTTAGTAAGGCAGTTAAAAATACTTCCTCTACGAGAGAAGTAATTGGTAAAGCCTTAGGAAATATCCGAAGCTCCTGAAATATAGACAAAAATATGTATCTATAATATTATTTCCTCACGTCTCGTTGTGAGATAATGTTTCCGACTCATCAACAAAGCGCATAAGTCAGATCTTGATCGAGTTACATTTTGACATATTTTTATTAAGTATTAAAAAGTTTTTTTTTCGACAGATTCAATAGCTTCTCGATGTGCTATTTATTTACTGAACTTGCGCCCTTAAAGGGTCTCCGAATGCCTCGAAACTCGAATATGAAAACTCTCGCTCTATAAAAATTTACATTTAAGTTTGCTAATGCGCCCTCGTGTTAATAAACTAGATGCAAATTTGTAGGTACACAGCGGTACACAGATTGTTAATTTGCAAACGTTTCGATCTCCGTTTCGATTGAGGCTTCGGTCACGAATCACGATTGTGGAATTCCTCAAAGGTACAATATATATAGTATATATTATTATTATGATGAAAAAAATCATTTTTTTTTTATTTGATTTTGTTGTATGCCCAGAATTGTGTCTGAAATTTACCAAAATGATGTATTTACTTTATTCCGAAGGGCTAACCACGTGGCGCCTAGGTAGTCTGGTGTACCAACATAAGGAATTCTTAAGAATTTCTGAGGAAGTTGCAGAAACCTTTTCGATCGCTATATTTGTTATAGACAACGTCCAAAAAAACTTCAAAATCAAAACAATCTGACATCAAATAAGTGTCTAATTATTAACGTTTTAACTATTAACATAAACAAAAGCATGTCAGAAATTTAAACTATTAAATTGTTGTTGTGTATTATGTTTTCGATGAATTTCTTATTAATTTGCACTTTTTTATTTTACATAAACTCAAACGTAGTTTCTTTGTGAAAATCTGACTCACCAAGATGCCTATGATAAATACGCCCGACCTACGGACTCACGTTTTTATCAAGACATCTTGGTTCTATAAATTTCCAGGCAACTACGTTTTCTTAAAAAATATATGTTCTAGTGTAATTACTCGATCTAATTTTTATAACTAATATTTTAAAACATTTTTAAAACATTTTTAACTCTAAAGATGAGTTCGTTTTTGATTATTTTCCTTTCGTATTGGTCCATATGAGTGGGATTGCAGAGAGGCTTTGGAAGCGTTTAGAGCCCGTTTTAGAGTTGAAAGCGAACCAATGCAAAACTTAACTTAGAACTTAGCACTTTTCATGAGTAAGCTGCGAGAAAGATTGACAGCGCTGATTGTCAGAGATGTTAGCTGAAAAGAAGACGTAAGAAGATGTTTTTCTTTTAGTTTTTCTTGTAAGTTGCAACTTGTGTTCTTGTTATTATAAATAGTACTGAATTCTTAAAAAAGGATGAACCTCGAGATCAGCAATGTTTTTATCTCGGTTTTTTTAAAACATTAAAAACAAATTTGGTTGTAAAATTTCAAATCAATTAAAGTTAGATTAAAATTTAAATAACGAAAATATTACGCAAATCGAAACTAAAATATAGACTTCGATACAAGCTTTTGCCGAGACTCAACTCCTTCAACTTTATTTCATTGGATGGAAGAGAGTACTATGGAATTATTGAAGCAACAATACTATAGAATTATTAATAAACATAATATTTTTGAAGGTGATTTGAATAATATTGTTTAAATTAAATCTCGATTTAAAAGAACATTTGAATGAAAATAAATTACCGATCAAATAGCAATACAATACTCTGCTACCCGCGCAGAAATAAGATAACAAATTTGACCACTTCTAAAATATTGTTACCGTAGATTTTTTGAATGCATAAACTTCATATGATTTCAATATATCTTTCAAAATTTAGGAATGACTATCCAAGTACCAGCAATGAATTATAAAAACAATGTAAAAATGATATGGAGAAGCATATCATTTCAAAATACCATAAGTTCTTCATTCTTCTTCAACGTTCTTCAACAAATTATAAATGCATGATAAAATAATTTAATCTTATTTATGTATTCAAAAAAAATTGTTTAGCTATTTTTATTTCAGTAAATTAAGATCAATAGTACACACCAAGTGTACCAAGATCAATAATAAATAATTGATCGAATACAGTCCTGAATCCATTGGTTTTTCTCAGACAAAAACCTTGCTACTTAATATTGAAATTAACATTGCCAGACGTCTATAAAAATCAAATTAATACCCAGCACTGAGTAGTAAAATCTTTATAATAAATGTCAAAACAAATTAAAAGCAATCGATTTTAATAAGCTGTGCTTGAAAAGAAAGAAAGAAAGAAATTTGCTATTTTTCAGATTAATTTCATCTTATTCAGATGGATTGAAATGTTATCATCATTTCGTGATGTATTGGATGGAACGTAACAAATAAACAACCTTTCATCACGTTCAGGGTTCAAAATACCCTACAAAGAAACCGATAATGATATTAAGTTTTTGTATATTTTTAGTAGCTTAAACTATAAAGTGCCCATCATGCTTAAATTCTTGCAGTACACTTTTATAGAAACAATTTTATGAGAAAACTGGCCTACTGGCATTCATGTTGCACATACCCACAAAACGAAACCAACCATTTTCATTCAGAATATCTCAAACCAGAATAGTGCAATTGAAAATAAATAACAAAATTCTTCAGATTAAGTCATTCTGATAGGATGGAATTTGAAATAAAAACAATACAATACATCGGATAACACAGAATTGAAAATGCAATTTCAGCATTTTATAGGTGCTAGACTAGACAATCTGTGTCCCAGACACTGACCTTTATCTAAACATAGACTTCAAATGAGGACAGTTGGTATATGATATAAAAATAACAGATTTTCCGGAAAATGCAACCGATTTTTATGTGGAGAAATAAAAATTTAAATTAGACACTTTTGCTCAACCTCCCCAAACACAAATAAACTAAATGCCGGCGTAGAATTTTATACGCTAAGAATTTTAATTTTATTTTATTGAAACATTCAAACAATTTCTCTTTCGATAGTCCAGATGATTATCTAACAAATATAAGTTATTATAGCAAGGAAATGAATAAGTAATTGTCGTAGAAGAGACAAAATTTTCTTACTGTAATAATTTAATGTTAAAAATTATTTACATATATTTATATGTGTTTTATACAAATTAACGTAAATTATATGTCCGCTGTAAGAGACATGTAAACCTATTAATTAGTTCGTTTCTTCATATTAATTCCGAAGCAATCACAAAAATAGGCGTCATTCACACATTTGTATATTATAATACTTAATGAGCATATCGAGCTCCATTATGAATAAAATTAACAATTTTCATCTGTGTCAACAATTTCAGCTCTGTACCTACTTCCTGCTCTCGTTTCTGCTCATATATACAAACTGTCCACTTTTTGGCATTCTTATAACTATCGGCTATTCTGCCAATTTTGGCAGTTTTTACGAAACATTTTTTTTTTGTCTCTTTTGATTCAATTTATTAATTAGATGCAACATAATGTGGTAAATATCTTCTTAGGTAAGTGAGGTTCCAAAGGCCATTCAACATTATTTCTTTAAGATCCTACAGGAGTAAAAACGAATGGGATAAACTCGGAGATAAATTAATGCAGATAAAGTCGAGGTTAAAATTAAACTAGGTTGCTCCAGATCAGCAAAAATGTACTTTCCAGAAAACCTTGAAAACTTTGAACAATACCTCGAACAATATGCTTCAACTTCCAGATCTGGAAACTCGCTAGTATCCTGATTTCAGTGGTTTCGGAAAAAGCCGACAAAAAGTATTCGAAATGAACGAAAAACAAAGTCGTAAAAGCTTGCGTCCGATTAATAATTTTACACTTAACCAAAATTTTAATGAAATTATAATTGCTGGTAATAAATCAAGTATTTAGAATTCGAGCGGGTCTCGATATGTCATCACAAATCTCATGAAAATTGTTTACAGCAACTTATAGACACATCTGTATTAATAAAACTCAAAAATAATCATTGGATGAGATCTTAAAATTTTCGGTCTATAAACAAACAGAAAGAAACAGAGAACTAAATTTAATGGACAAGCAGGGCAGCACAAGTATAAAATATCCAAATTAACGTGTTGTTACATTATTGCGGAATGCATTTTTAGTTCTGTGGCTGCTTATGTTTATTAAACAAATCTTTTTATTGGAGACATAATATTAATACCAGTTTTCTTAATGAACTTTTTACCATCATCAGATCGAAGAGGAACTCGGATTCGAATTCGATACTTTTATTATTTTGCGTGTGCGTTATTTAAAAACCAACCGAATTTAAAGGATATGAAATGAATTGAGACGAAAATTTTTGTGAGAAATTTAAAAATTCAGTTGGCGCGCTCAGGAAAAAAATAAATCGACGCCTATTAAAAGAAAATTAAGTTGTTCTAATTAAAGTATTTACAAATAAACGAATGTACAAATAAATACAGATTTGTTTAGCTTACCGTTTTGTTTTATATATTTAAAAAAGGGGAAGGTGAATTTAGAATCCTTGAGATGCAACTGTAAATAAGAAGAAGACAGATCACAGATGCAAGAAAAGTACACTTTTTACAAGTTTCACACAACACTGCACTGAAATAAATCTGTACACTGATCTAATTATATGGTTACACTGAATCTATTAGGAGTAAATTTCAATACTTTTCAGGAAAAAATCACAAGATCGAAAATAATATTGTTATTTTAGCACTAAAATTAAACTGTTACTTAAAACTTTTATTTAATAAAAATATAGATCTATGTACATGCACATTTATTAAGTAATTTTGTTTGCTTCCTAATTATGAACAAAACAAAAGTCAAAATTTTCGAAAAAACTAAATAAGACTGGCGCAATTGATTTGTGATTTGCTTTGATTTTTCCTTGGCAAAAAACGTTGATTGACTTGTTTCTTGTTAGAGAGAGCTTGCAAAGCTACATGATGATTTTCAGGATCGAATCCTTGTAGATGAGGTTGTGGTGAGGATTAGGTTCACTCGTACCGACTCTACTAGAGAAACTGGCAGGACTTCTATCATGTTGGACACAACGCCAGTCAACGCGGACTGTTAAAACTTACAGTTCTGAAGTCACTGGTTAAGATTTGCGTCCCACCACAAGAGTAGACGGGTTAGTATGTATATATTAACACATCTTGGGGCTGTTTCCAATAAATTACTCAATATAGTAGTTTTTTTACCAGGTTTCTTAAATTTGTAGTCTACGATTGTCATTTGAGATGGCCTCAAAGTAGAAATTTCTCCTTGCTTGATCTGTCTGATGACAATATACAACGTTACTCGTCGTCTCCTCAGCTCAGCATCAGCATGTGTTTCGGCGCTGTAATTTATTATCACTTTTTTGACTAAACATAAATTTATTCGACGGTTTTTCATCATATTTATTTCAATAATCTGACATGCACTTTTATGAAATTAAATAATTATTGACCCAAATACATAATATACTCTTAAAAAGCAATTAATTTGACGCTTACATACATATAAGGTCACAAAATTTGCGACTAGCAAATCAAGAAATCTCCTCAATAACAGTATGTAATCTGAGCAGTCCTCTATTATTGAACAAATTTAAATGCTGAACAGTGAAAATCATTTATTATCACAACAGGAATAAATATTAATTACGCACACGTATCACTGATTATTTATTTATTGAAATGTTAAATGTTTATTTACAGGCCAACATTGTTTTCCCACATTATTGTAAGGAATAATAATTACTCGCAGATCAGTTGCTTAATAAACTAGACTAGTAGTATAGTAATTAATTTTTATATGTCAAATTGTATAATCTAGTCTAAAATATGAGCTTTTTTGAATTTTCATGCAAATTTGCAGTACTTTAAAATAGGCATTAATTTAACCGATAAGTCAAACTACAATCAATCACTCTGTATATATTATGTAGTATATAAAATATAAATATTTTGAAAAATGTGCATGAAACTTTTTTTAGTGTTACTTTTTATGTCTTAACCGCATTTGACTCATAAACGTTTTTGTTATGTCTTGTGTCAAAGTAGATTTACGTTATGCATGTTGCATTTCTCAATGAAAACTGCTTGCATTTTTATTTTTTAAGCAACATAAAATGCATACATCTATCAGAAAAATGCAAATCAGTTTTCTCCTGCAATAACTCGAGAAAAATAAGTTTGTAGAAGAAAACGTTTAGAATTTTGTGTACTAATGTTGTATTTTTATCGAATCTACTAGTTATTGTAAAATAATTATGTAAATTTTGAATAATATGTGAATTTTATATATTCGTAATATTAGAAACAATTTTTTAAGAAGCAAATTATGCTTAACTGAAAATTTAACACTGATATAATGTTTTTGTTTTTAAAGTCCTAAAACACATGATTGTTTATTATAAACTGATACCAGTAACTATTTATAAAAAGTGATTAAAAAATAATGTTTAAAAGTAGCGTTTTAAAAATAACAAGTTTTTTTAAAAGTTTTAAAAAAGCAGATAATCTTGTGAAGAGCAAAATGTTCCAACAATGCATTGTCAAGACAGAAAACAAAAAAAAATCCGGGGACGCACTGTAGACTAAAAGTCGAGCTTAAACTATTTTAATGAAATCCTATTTTTGCATAATAGTTCAGAAATAATTTGGTCGCTTTGTTAAAAAAGGTAAATTAGGGTTGATGCTATAATCAGTTCATTCACAGGCTATAAGCCACAATTCACTTGTTTTATAGCAATTTAACGACTACGTAAATTGCTCTTCACAACTCGGTAAAGATGTTTTGCCAGTCGACTTTTATGTTGATCTTTATATGTCATTGGGTGCAATTTGCAATTATTTTGCACTACTGTGCAATAATTAATTTATAATTATTTTTGAGTGCAGTTCAACGTTGAATATGTAACGGTGCGTGGTTGTGTAGTGTATGATGAACGAATAGTGAAAAGTTGAAGTTCTTAAATTAAGCATGATATATTATAGTAGAAAATAAAAGAGCATTAACATAACAAGCGGAACCTCTTTTTCGGATTGTAACATTTTAAGCCCACCCTAAAATTATCAGCGATTACATGCGCTTATTTAGGCAGTCTTCTTCTTCTTCTTGAATGTTGGCTCTTGAGTGTTGGGCTCACATTTTGATCCAATCCAAGCCAGCAAGAAAGATTTTTATCATCATGTATGGGTGCACTACCGGCAATATACGTAATATGTCTTCGCTTCGTCTTTTCAGTTTTCACTGCTTGTTTTTTCAACAAAAAAACATAATCATGGGTTATAATATTTATTTAAATAATATGGTATAATAAAATTGTGAAACTGCTGCTAAAGGAATGTGTGTGTGTGCTTTTGCTTTTCAGCTTTGTGTCGTTTCTCACAATTTGAATGGCGCGTTGTATTTTGCGGAACGGATTCAAAATTTATAGGTGGTTCTAGTTAAAAGGAAATTTGCATAGCAATTTTGTTACATATATATTTTAAATTATGGTAATAATAATTTGACATACATTCTCTCCTTCAAGCAGTTGATGTTTTATTATTGTTTTCTTGCACACTTACACTTAAAAGGTTTAAGTACAAGAGAAATTGCATCAGCTTCGTTTAATTTTAATATATTGTTTTGGTTTTAATAAAATAATTACTATACGTGTATAATTACAGTACAATGATTTTCTTAATATAAAGAAATTAAGATCAACTGCTTATTAATGAAATAATTACTTAACTTTAACATGATTATTTTATTTGTTGTGGACTAGACTGCTTTTAATTTATATTGAAAAATTACTTCGCAGAACTTGACATTAACGAGAATCATTGGAAAAATTAATATTTATTTCGAAAAAAACGATTGCATTTCAGACTTGCTTCAGTTCAAAGAAATGCTGAGAAGTAAAGAAATTTACGATGTGTTAATTTTATCGACTTATCGCTTTTCTCTTCATGGTTTTGTTTGTTTTACTTTAAAGCAAATAACTTTAAACGATTTAACGATTTCAATTATTTTAAATGTAAACCGTTTTACTAGATAGACAAAAAAATATTTCAAGAATATATTTCTAGAGTTTAATACTCCGCAATATACAGAGGGTTCTAACTTTTAAACAAATATCAAAACTACATCTTATCGAATTCGATATTTGTTTTTGTGTACCTTTATAATAAAATTGTTTATACTATCGAGAATAGTCTTAACTTTAGTTCTTTTGCTCGACTCAAATTGCATGGAGTTAAACATTCGAGTATGCATATATTACTATTAATAATAACAGAAAATATTACCACATCATTAAAGCAGTTTGAAATCAAACATTTTTCAATAGCACCTGACTTAAATACAAGTTACTTTTTACTTCTCTCTTAGAAGAAGTATTGTAATAATGAAAAGTTTGACATACCCAAATTTTAAAATTACTTTGATATTTTAGAATTATTATTATATTAGAATGTGTAGACCTCGAAAATTGCATTCACTAATTTCCATCGGTCTGTTGGTTCGTTGGTTTCAGATTTTGCCACTTTACTCGGAAATTACTGCACGGATCGCAACCAAATGTTGATCATTTTTTTTCTCGTCACCTAAACACAATAATACCACAGATAAATGTTTGGAATTTTGAGAATTGCGCACTAGGAGTCAAAAACCTATTAAAAATAGCCAAATCGGCGAATCCACCTTATCTTCTAAAAGTTACAAACCAATGTCAGCCAAATTTTGTACATTTGTGAGGTTTACTCCAAGACGTGTAAAAAACCTAAATATTTTAATTTTGGTTAATTTTTATTAAGGGATAAAGGGTCAAATCAAAATTGGACAAAACTTAATAATTCAAAGCGCATATTTCTCACCAGACAGTTTCAATCCAAATTTCAATCCAATCCAAAAGTGAAACATTATTGACTAAAATGACCAATATCAACTAAAAATATTAAATTTGCTCCAAAAATATCAATTCTCAAATAAAAAAGAACCTGACATAACAACGAGAAAAGTAGCGCGGAATTTCATTTCCAGCTCTTTTATATATTGAACCAAAAGCGGTATTTAAAATTTTTTAAATCTATTTTTTAAAGATTTATCAACTACCTCACATTTATAAAGTTTAATTATGTAATGTCCTAGTGATATAGTAAGAATATGAATTGGCTTTTTCGCTACCAATATTATGCAAAATATAAATGCTACCATAAAATTTGTCAAAATCCATTTGAATTTATTTTATGTGTTATGATTTTATCTTGGGTTGGAAGTTATCCAATATAATTTGCATTTTCTTGCACATTATGGAGTCTACAAAGAGAATCGATTACTTTGACAGCGTCCAAAATAACATAAAAATACACAAACATCAACTGGACGCAGTACCAAAACAAAACAATATTTTACATTTTATTTCAACCACATAAATTCTATTTCTCATATGCAGTTATACTATGTTAATTAAACTATGTGAAATTATTATACCTAAATGTGTCAAGAGCACGATTTAGATTATTTAACGTTTCTAAAACGACTAATATTAGTAAGATAACCGAATTATTTTGTCTTCCTTTTATCTGTGATTCTGTGAATGATAATGCTAATTACTAAAAACGCTTCCTAAAGCTCGAACAATTCCAACGAGCATAGTTGTTGGTTCATTCAACCGATGCATGAATTAGAGAAAGTTTTACGTTTTTTTTAATAAACAAAATTTTGTTTTTTTTATGGAAGTGTATAAAACATAATATGCAAATATGATTAGTTAACTACGTGATTAATTTTATTTTTGATTTAATTAGTAGGTAAGAGTGTTCTTATCCATTTAAAATCATTTTCGTTTGATTTATATGATTTGAATGTTAGGAATTGGATACCGGAAATGAAATGTTGCAGATCGCTTGAATTAGAGCCCAGGTGTTATGAATTTTTATGAAAAATATTTTAATTATTTTATGAAATTCCACAAATAGAGGAAAGCCACATGGCTCACTTGAAACATTCCATAGTATCAAAATCAGAAATTAATTTATTTGTCTTAGAAATTACTGAGTCTTTACTCAAAAACAAAGCTCTATCGAGACAAATAAACAATAGATATTTTTGTTAGTCTATTTTATCCATTAATGATGTATTTTGTTTGAATGAGACTGTTTCTTTTGAAATTAGTAGTTTATTATTAATAATAAAACATGCGGGGTGATATAACATATTATGCGGTGTTCTACAAAGATTATTGTGTAATTCAGAAAAATATCCCGCATAACAATCCGTAATTCTGATTAAAATAAGTGCTTTGTGCTGGAAAAATTAATGAAAATTTCGTTTTTGTGATAAAACTGCAAATTCATGATAGTGTAATAAGAATAGGTTTATTAAACAAAGGTTCAGCTATTTATAGTTAATTATATCTGCGTGTTTGTTTTCTAATCGGGTTTATAATTAGATGTTGGTTAACTAAAAATATAGTTTGGTTCATTCATAAAATATATTAGTGGGATCAAATGTTTGGATTATGTATATAAAGGTATACAAAAGCTATATAAAGGTCAATCAACATGTGATCTCTATTTTCAGAATAAGATCTGAACAATTTAAAATTGACTACTCGATGAAAAACATGCAAAAAGTAAAAATCATTTCAAGCCAAGCAATTGTTCTATTGTGCATTTTCTATTGTAGGAACTAAAAAACATCAAAGAACATCGTTATTTCATTGCACACTTGTATGTTTTTGCATAACATTATTTATATTATATATTACAAAGTCTAGCTCATGAAGGAGTTGTAGAAAATCTATATTGTGTTCAAATTAGTCTGCGTGTGTAAGAGTAAAATACTGCAAAGCGGACAATGACAATACAATGTTAACAGACAAACTCACATTTGTAAACACTTATAGTATATTAAGTATGAAGAACGGTAAGGGCTTTTTACTGGTCGAAGACAAAACTTTGGACCGAGCGAAGCGAACTTCCTATTGTCTGAGACCAGTAAACCCTTAACGTTCATGATGCTTATAGAGATTTTTTGCATGATCAAAACTAATAAAACACAATATTATACCATTATATCCATTCCAAATGACTCCCATTTAAAAATTAGAGCGTATATGCTCTTCTAGAATCAAACGGCATTGGTGTTTTTTGTATAAAGAAGTAATAATGAAACATCCGACAACTCCGACACTGATATACTTCGCTCAGGATAAAAAAGACGATGAAAAATGTTGCGCATTCGTCGAACCTCTATACCATGCAAGTAAAAAACATGCAGCAAACAAAACAACGGTAAGAAAGTTACTTACTGTTCTAGAACGGTAAGCAATTTCTTAAGGCGTAGCTAACGTATGTTAACCTTAAGCTAGATCTACTATACCCGTATCTACATACTCGTATAATGAAATTGAAAATCATTTGGAGTTTATCTTTTTGAGATATTATACTCGTATTAATATCAATGATTTTAGTAACTTGAATGGCAAATGTAATAGGTATCTTTATCCGTTCAAACAGTATAATAGTAATCACGATAATTTTTAGTAAATTAGTTCTACTTTGTGTGGGATTTCTATTTTAAAACGGATGAGATTTATTGAATCATTGTGTATAAATCAGAAATATATTAAGAATTTCGATTTTAACATTAATATATTATGATGTAATTATTTTTTTTATTAGTTTGTTTTTAAAATTAATTCGAAATTGCAGCAGTAATTCCATTAAAATTAGATCACTCTACTATATGTATAAAAATAAAGACGTCAATGAAAGGTTAAATAGTTTTTTTTTCCTATTAATAAAATATACTCAGCACTAAGATATTTTAACGGATTTTAGCTTTTTGCAATAAAATTGAGTTGGTAAATTAAATAAATCAGTTAAAAGTATGTGGAATGCATAAATTTCTAGTTCATTTAGTATTTCAAAATTCATCGCATAAAATAACTTGCTGTGTTATATAAATTTAATAAATTATTGCCAGCAATTTGTTAGAATGTCTATATTGTAGTGGAGTAGATGTAGAAACAAGTGGATTTCTATTAATTTCTCAATTATTTTTGTTCAAGCTGCACTTTTATTTGAGGGAACATTTTAAAGATCAAGGAAGGAAGTGCAGATGAGAAAAGAATGCTTTTTAAACTATTGCACAATGCAACGAAATATTAAAATATTTCAGGAACAGTTGAAATATTTACATTTTTCAAAAATAACATTCTTTCATTTTTCAAAGCAAATTAAATCTATAATACTGTAACATGTGGACATTTATATAAACTTTACATCTCAATTTGTATATATACACAATATTCTAAAAATGACTTTCCTTTGATTCAAGTGTAGTGCATAAATGTGTCATAAATTAGAAAAATAAATTCGTAATTTTTTTTTAGAAATTTGTTGAGCGAAAAATAATAAAACTCTATTCGTGAAGAGAATGAGAACCATTTATGAAAGGAAAAATGTTAACTATGTGTTAGCAAAATACGAAACGTATTGAAATAAGGACCATGTCAACAAAAATATAAGTAAAAACGTAGTTTTGTTTATTTACTTTTTCAGTGACCACGGTCACTTAAGAGGTGTCAAAGTGGAAATAGGAGACCGCTTAAGAAACGCGCAGTTGACAATCAAAACATCTTCGGCAAACAGCTTGTAACACATAATATGTTCACACGCCATGGAATCAAATTTTATTTGTTTTATGTATGTTATATCTGTTTGTCTAGTGTCACACTTACATTTATTTACCTGTGATTTTATTTTTTTTTAATTTTTTTATCTATTGAAATATTAATTTATATTTTGGCTACACTACTAAATTTAGATACACAAATAGAAAATCTACAGTGAATGTATAAAATGTACCTAATTAGTTTATTTCAAAACACATAGCTCCAAGACAAATGGTTTTGTTGAAATCTTCAGGTGTCAACGTGCGTCTTTTCTGTAATATTTCTACTGGAAATAAACAAGAATATCTGTTTTTATAACAAAACAAAATTGTTTCACTACTATTATGGCTTATAAATAAATAAATGATAATACATTCAAACCAAATGTATTTTAACTACTTCACTGCCATCTATGCGAAGTAAATCCTACTCAAATAAAATTATCGTAAACTACTTTAGTGTTCTGTCTGTATTATTTGAATTCTTTGACCGATGATGTATAGATGGCCATTTAAATATTTGAATAAATTGTTCAATCACAAGCTACTAATTAATTGACTTAAATTGAATCTCTTTATAATTTTCTTATTAGATTAATTTATTATTGAAAATTGAATTTAAGTCAATTATCGTTCGTAAAATTAATTTTCCATAAAAAACATCAAAACTTTGATACTTAAAAGATCCTTCTCAAATTATTTTATTCTTGTAACGGCTATTTTTTATAATCAATTGTTTCAGTACGGAACTGTTTTTTAATTTTTGTTCTTTTTTATTTTTTTTTTTAATATTGATTTTACTCTGTCTGATATACTGAATTTTTTATTAGCATTTTTATTATAAAATTTGGACTTTGGGTCAGTTTTATAAAGATTAATCGGTTGATTACTTTTTGGTTTTTTCTTTCTAATGCAGGCATTAAATATAGAAAACCACAAGTTAATCAGCGGGTCAATGTTCATCAAACAAACGGCCCTAAGACAAACTTTCATTAATTTTTTTTCTTATAGAAAAGGAAAATAGAAATTCAATCAAGTATCTTAATTTGTAATCACGTCTGCTAGGTCGATAAATCAGAGTACTCATATGCCCGCACACTGAAAACTATCCTGCATAGTTTTCAACAATGAAAACTATTTAGCGTATTTGATTGGTCATCTAAATCACGTAATTCAAAATGGGAGCATTTCATTGAGTTCAATATATTTCCATATAATTAGCTTTTGTTAGTTGCACACTTTAATTACTATTTTGTAGCAATGTCAATAAAAATGCCAATGCTAAATTTGTATCGCAAATTTGCTACTAACTCCAGTTTCGCCTCCGAAAACATTATATTATGAATTACATTTTAGGTTTATAATTCAAGTTTTAAACTTTTTAGATTTAATTTTGATATTTATTTATTTATTTATTTATAAACATTCAGTTTAAATTTAAATAGTGAAGCACTATCAAATGGTGAAGCTTCTGTCCATCCCGACGAGCTGCCTGCCCATGATAACAAAATGTAAACAATAATTGACATGGAGTATAGTGTCTTCTTTATCGGCCTTACAATGATTAAAGTTAGTTCAAGATTTTACCATTTCTTAGGTTTGGATCGACTATTACTTTATTTTTTCAGAGACGTGAGTTTTGGGACATCCTGTATTAGCGTTTAGCATCTTGATCTGTTAACTCAAGTTAAAAATGTAACAGTGATTTTTTTTTTATAAAAATGTATGTGATTTATACGTTTATTGCAAAATTAAAAATATAAATTTTGTTTTTTAAAGAATAAAAATTTCCAAGTCAAAAATAAAAAACTTTTTTCCTTACACCATGATCCAACGTCGTACTGTATGTTATATTTTCGGTTATATTAATATATTTTGCCCGATTTAGAATTTAAAAATTATAGGAACTTTTTCATAACAGTTTTGCGCACCAGATTTTATTCGACTTTTATTTATATCCGTTATATTTGTTATTTTAATTTTGAATGCGTTTATACTTTATTTATGTGGAACCAACAATAATAAATAGCATTGATATTATTATTATGATTTAAAAGTTTTAAATAAATTTACCATCAATTATTATGTATCCAATATAATTTTTCATCATTCATGTAAAATGTTGGTGTAGTGCTTATCAAGGTAATAAAAACATAAATCTAAAAGTTATAAACCGATTGCACCATTTCAAGAGAATTATTATTACTTGAATTGTGTAAGAAATGTGAATAAAATTCTTTGAATATTTTTTGGTGATTCTAATTGTTAATGACGTTTTTCAATAAAATATATCCTATAACATACATACAGGCTGTCCCAGACCTGGCGACCAGAGTAAATGTGGTAACACGCGACGTCATTGAAATGTATATATTAAAAAAGGTATTACCGTTAGTAGTATTTGCGAAAAAAACATTAAAAGTTGATGAATCAGAAACCTAATGCAAGTTTCTCATAGAGAAAAGTTTCCTCTAGAGTGCAGACAGAAGAACAAAATGCTTGACCTTGTTATAAAAGGTCAAGCTTTTTGATATTCTGCTAGCACCCTACGAGGTGCTCTCGTGATAAATTTGAACTAACCAAATTTTAATTATTTTTGGCGTTCTTAGAAGATTTCTTGGAAGAATACTCGAAAGATCTTAATGGACATGCGCACTAGAGGATAGAAACACACCAATATTGTCGAAACGTTGCGTTTATTTAATCTTCTATACCAAAACCAACCAACCGATCTCGATCCAATTTTGTAAACTTGTGAGGAAACCCCAATAAGTCAATGCCAATAAAAACTGAATGTTTTGATATGAGTTAATTTTTATTAAAGGATGAAGAGTTACGTTTGGACAAAACTTACCAATTTGTTAACGCATTTTCACATAGATGAATTTCATCAAAGTACACATATTAAGAATCTAATAAATGACATCAAATTGAAAAATACATCCCCAACTAAAAGTGTTATTTTCATATATGATTTAATTCATCAAAATGTCATCACAGTAAAATATCTACTTCTACTTTTTAAAGATGCTCCTCTCCTAGGTAGTTCTAAAATTGTCGAAAAAAGCAAAGCATAGTAAATTATTGCCTGCACATGAATTGCAAGAAAATTAGGCCGGCGCCAGTAATTAGTTTATAATCATAATATTGATATACCAAACCAAAAGTGCTGAATCGTTTGTGATGATGATTTCAATGTTTTTAATGTGGAATGAATAGAGCACTGTAGTCTTACCACTGGACCACTTTTTGGATAGTTTTTCTAATAGTAAGATTTTGGGTTTGATACAGAAATGTTACTTTATTAGAAATTAAATGACTTTGACTATTGATTTATAATTATCAATAATTTGCAGAATCGATCGGATTCTTCTTCTGTAAGCTACTAGCTATTCCGTATCAATGCCAAAATCTTACTAACTACAAAGAAGTATCCAAAAAGTGGTCCTGTGGTAGAACTACCGTGCTCCATTCATTCCGCATTATACTTATCGAAATCCTAACAACCGATTCCGCATATTTGGTATATTTATATTATGGTTATAAACTAATTACTGGCGCCGGCCGCCGACCTAATTTTCTTACAGTTCTTATGGATAGATGTGGGACGGTGGCTGGGAACGAATAGACAGACTTTTAATGTTAGTGATAAAAAATAAAAATATTCCAAATATGTTTGATTTACGATGATTTTCGTAAATGGTTAAATTAATAAATATTGAAACCTTAACATTAAAACTCACTAATAATTATATATTTACAAAATGGTATAAATAGATGATTTCATCACCATTTTTTGGAGATAACATTTTATGCACAATTGCACAATTCGCTGGAAGTGTTAGTATATTCCGAAGAATATTCCATTGAAACTATAAGTGAAATATGTGATTTTTTTTGTATTCAAGATGCAAACCTTCAAATCAATACAAAAGAGATTGTGTTTGTCCTGAATAAACAAAAACAATTTATCAGTTTTGCAAATCATAACTTTTTGCAACCACGAGCAAAATTAGTTTTTTCAAGTTTTGTTTAAATTCTTGACATCATCAACCATTAATCAAATCCATTTATTAAACGCGCCAAAACTTGAGTGTGCTTGCATAAATGTTTTACGATTACAATGCAAGCAAGTTTGCTTATCTAGCACAAAACTTTATTGTAAGCACCAAATCACGTTTATCATTTTATTTAATTTTGAAAATAAAATCGAAATTTTTTTTTAAAAAAAATGTACCGGAAATTATCGAAATTTATTTTTAATTAGATCACCTACTTTATAGTTAAATATTTGATATCTTTATCATTTTTAGTTATAATTTAGTTATACTTTACTTTAAAAATTGTTATTGTGTATGATATATAAAACTAAATTTAATTTGGTTGAAAATTAAAAGATAGGATGCTTTGGCGTCGCTTGCAATATAAAAACAATAATAATTACATATTATAGAACCATTGTGCAATATGTACAAAAAAATTATACTAAATATAGAGAACGATATAATAATAATTTTTATCCTTAATTTTAATTAAATAAACAGCCAATTAACGTGTTTATTTGGATAACGACGTATATATTAGTTTATAATGAAATAATATAATAAGCAATAAAAAAATCACATGTTTTAGTTGGACAATAATGATTATTCTCATGTTTTGATTTCGGTTATGAAGTGCATGCAAGTACCTTTTTACCTGAAAAAATCAAATGTCTGATTTGCCTTGTTGCACTTGCACTATTTTATTCAATTATAAAATCGCACAGACAAGCAGAACTAATTGGTTAATAACTATAACAATAATTTAGTACTAAAAATTATATTTTTATTATTAATATTATTATTATTAATAAAGAGAAAAGATTATATTAGACGTTGTCTCCCTTAGTTTACAAAACTTCCTTGATACATTTTAGCAAGATGAGATGGCCATTGGCATTTACACAAATTCTAAATAAATTTTTATGGATTTCACATTTTATTTGGAAGTCGTAAAATGAAAATTGGTTTTAGAAATTTGTAATCTATTTTTGTATGCGTTAAAATATGTATATCTAAATATATTTTGATAACCGTTCCACTGGCATATTCTATTATTATCATCTTTAAATATTCATTTAAATTCTCATACTCAGACATGTATTAAGTAACTTTAAAAATACTAATTATTTCATAATTTTTTTATGTTGCTATAAATATAAATTTAGTAGACTTTTATTGCGAAATTTGTTTAGGTTTTGATAAAGATATCAAAATTATTCAATCTAATCGCCAACACTAACAATATCCTTTGTATTCCAATCGAATAATATTGCAATTAAAATATTAAAGTACTCCGGTACTGGTATGTTTCACAATCTATGAGAACTCAAAGGGATTTTACTCAGAGGAAGTATACATACATAATTCTCATAGATTATCACAAGTGATTTTTTTTTTATCAAAAATCAAATATTACACGAAATCTTCGTTGCTAAGCAATTCTACGCGCCAAATTGGATTAATCAGACTAACAAACAGAACGCGCGAGTTTGTTTGCTAATGTCAATTTGAAAACGAAGATTGAGTGAATTAATATTTGATTTTCAATAGTGTTTTTTTCAGGACTGACATTTTGAAGATTATTTCATGACTAACATTATTATAATCGGCTTAGAAAATTCAACATTGACTTTGCTCATTGTTTTGAATAATTACAGAACTTTTAACCAATTTATATACGGAAATTACAAAATTTGAATTGCCGCCTTTCGTTTTAGTTGAAGAAGCCGAAAAGCAGATTATCGGCATAATACTGTGATGAAAATGCTGTGATCTGAAATATTATATTTTCTTTAAGAATACTTACATTTTTAATTTATAATTTAAAAATAAAACAATAATTAATAAAACTTTATTGCAATAATTGTAATCCAATTCATGACAGGTGAAATGATCTATCTATTTTTTTGAAATAAAATTTTTCAATCCAATATATTTCTTTATTAATTGAATGCTATTTAATGTCACTGTTACAAAAATTTGTTAATAATAAAGTTAGCTAGATAAATACTAAGAGACTAGTAGAGATAAAATAAGATCGCCTTCAAAACTCTTCACGTTCAAGCATTTGAGATAACAATAAATTGAAGTAAGAGCTCTCCAACTCAGACATCACAAGTCGCAAGAGATTTCCAATTATTTTTGATTATTAAAAAATTGTTAACTATACTGACTGCATTTACATAGCAATCAAGTACTATGAGCATTTAATTTTAGTTAATCGCCTAATTCAACTAATTAATTATAATAGTACAAAATAGTGCATTATCCTAGTCAAAGAATGAAGGTCATTGGAAATATTAAACATTTACTTGTAGGCTATTAAATTTTGCATAATTTAATAAACTATTGAACTATAATATTGAAAAAATCCTGTCACAAATACAATCGTATAACTTTAGCATTCGCAATTAATTTGTGAATTTAATTAATCATTTAAGTGTTTTTGTTCCAGCAAAAACGTTTTATGTTTTATAAGTACCAAAAGACAAAATATCTATCAATTTTTTTTTTACTTGCTTTAATAACCGGATTTAATTCCTCTGTACGTTTTTGATTACCAGAAGAAGCATATTCAGCGTATGAGTTTCAAGGGCATTTTTTAATAAAGTCAAGTTCAGATCCGCAGTGATGAACAATTTTAATATTCTTTCGAGAAAAAAATTAGATACTATAATATGTTAATTTACACGTGCACCGCAGCCAAAATTGAGGGAAGATTGAGTGCAACTGAAAATTGGTTGAAGGAGTTCACCCGCCTTTACACTCAACATTTCGGAATCTACTATGTATTTCCGTTTGTTTATTTATCTAGCAAAAATGTTATCGAAAACCGCATTTTATTTCAAAATTTGGACTTACAAAATCCAAGTTTGATAACATCTGGTTCTGTCAATAAAATAGTTTTAAAAAGTAGGTAGAAACTGGAGAGACAGGTATAAAACCCAATGCAATTTTCTTCTATTCTGTTTCAATCATTAACTGACTGGATATTTCTGTCGAAGAAGCTTTTTAGTTAACAGTAAGAGAAATTGGCTAAATTTATCGAAAAAATCCAATTAATACAATGATATAATTAAACATTAAGTTAATCCAGCACAATAAAATAGATTATTTCTGATCAAATTAAAATAGGTTATACTAGCAGAATTCATCAAGTGTGTTTTGATTGGCAATTAATTAGTTGAAATTTGTGGATAAAGTAGGCGTATATATATAGACGAACTCATATACGAGTCTCTACAAGATCCGTAGTTGGCATGAGCCAGCGGTAGCAACATCAAGGGGAGCTTTGCCAATAGTTCACCGGGACCTCGACTTCGGAACAGTTTACTTGTGATTAGTTATATCATCTTTGCAAATTTACAATGACAAGTTATTTAACTATATTCCTGCTAATAGCAGCGACAGGTTCGTTACACTGTTTTTAATTCAATTTTTCAAATATTATTTGCGAATAATTCTCATCATATAATCGAGATTATTCAAAACGCGCTCAATTTTAAATATTTACCTTTACTGTTCTAATTCAACGTTGTAATACATTTTTAACTGATATGTAAATTAATATTTCTACAAAGTGACCTAATTTTTCTTTTTATTATAAATTCGCGTTATTTCTATAAAACAATTGATTTTTATTAAAATACATCACTTTCATTAAGCACTTCCAAATTGTAAAATTTTAATTTAACTTTCTTATTGTTTGAGTTGTAAGAAAATGAATTTTAATTATTTTTATAGGTACGCATAATTTATAATTCAATTTAAAACTAAACAATAGTATAATGCGGTATTTGGTTGAATGTTCACATAACCTAAAGATCATTTTGTAATGGTAAAAATTATTTTATGGATTTTTCAACTACAAATAAAGACAATTTTGGTCACATGTAATTAAAGGAGCGGAAATGAATTAAATTAAAATACGAGATTTCTTATTGTTTCCTAATCTTCAGTAAAGTGGCTGCTAGAAAAGTAAAAAACAGGCCCATATAGCTATCAATAAATTAAGCGTTTATATTGTGGAAGTTTTAATAAACAAATTAAGTAATTGTAGTCTCAAAGAATAAATTTGCACTTCATAAAACAAACATAATCATTTTGAATTACTTAGACAATATTCATTGTGGATGCAAAAAATAAAAAATTTAATAAGCTTTCATTTCAATTCTGCTTAAAATACTATAAAGAAATACAAATATTTGCTTCAGCATGTAAAGATCCATGCCGCTGAATGAAAAGTTATTTTAATCACTTTTTTTAATCAAAGTAAACTAAACACCAATTTGTTACAAAGACAACAAATTTTTTTATTAATTAAGCTGCGGAAATTTTTTTAAGGAATATTTTTCTTGAAATTTATAATTAATGTAAACAATGATATTAAATAAATATGGTTGGCCTTAATTATTCATTATTGAGAAAATTGTTTTTTTAACAAATTATTAATATCGAATGCTATAAATGCAATAAACAAACTAATAAATTAAAATTATTTTTAAACATTTTTTTTAAGTTAAACTGATAACTCTACAAATTGCTGAGAATGATGAATAAAATCGTGACATCTGAACTTCATATTATTTACAATTTTTTTTTTAATTATATCTTTTTTATTTTAGGAAGCACGCTTGCGAGCGAATGGAAATACGAAGATGAAGGTAGGAAGTAAACATTTTATAGGTTCTTTCTGTGAAGATGAATTAAATGATTCTTACTATTTATTTATGAATTTTTATTCAATACATAAATTTTTTTATAAAAGATGGTTTACAATTTAAATAAATTGCAACAATAAACATAATTCCGAGCATAATTGGTTTTTAAAGCAAAGCTAATCCTTTGAGAAGTGTTGCTCATTATTCACTTTACTCTAGTAAAGTAACAGAAGCCTCTATTTACATACATAATCGTATGTATTTGATAGCCTCATATCAGATTTACTGGTTTATTTTATTTGGATAAAATAAACCTAAAAATAAAATTTTGTTCAATGTAAAATATTGAACAAAATGTATAGTATAATACTACAGAAATATTTAACCTTTAAAATCAAAAATTCTATGCCGATTGGATTGAAGAGACTCGTGAAGATCTAATTAAATAATAGTGTATTTGATTTTCTTTAAACACATTAGCTTCAAACATAACTATCATTTGAAAAGTAATTGTATGTTTGTTATTTAATCAATGATACAAACATTTATCCTACATTAGTTTAAATCTCGGTTTAAATAAACTCTTTCGTATTTATATAAATAGATAAATAGAATTTTCAGAAAATTTTGATATAAATATAGGAGTTAAGATGGTAATGTGTCAGTTATAATAAATATGAATGCATTTTTTAAATTTTATTATAATAAATATTTTAGTTAATATTAATTAAAAGGCTGACACTCCATCCTTCCGAGACTAAAATATAAAGGTTTAAAGTTCAGCATTCAGGCCATTTACATTTTTTTGAAACTTTTTTAAACATAAATTTCATGTATATTTGTTAATGCATAAAGCGAAAATTATGAAGCATATTCGTCAAATTAATTTGATTATTAATTTTTGGGCCCCAGCCCCAGAAGCAAACTGGCTTAAGAGGAGGACTTTTTAAAGCTAACGGTAAACGCAAATTGTGGGAGTGAAAAATGATACCCTTCATCTCTTTTATTGGAGTTAGGACACAAATATTAGCATGAGACTAGAATTGGAGTATATTTGCATGTTGAAATGAGACGCAACAAGCTATCTTCGAAGCTATCTTGCGTTTGAGCGTCTGAATAGCCATCTACCGAGCACAACAGGCACTCTAACCATGATTCTCGTTCAAAATATGATAAACAAATTCAAATCGGGTCACCTGTTAGTGTCATTTATTTTTTTTATAAAAATAATCATTTAAGGGCCAACAAAGTCTGGATAAAGTACAGTATTGTACTCGCATATAATCGCAATTATTCCCTTAAGGTGCATTTCCCTTAATACGTCTGACGCATGCGGCTGACGCGTTTCATCGTATTTTCTATGAAGCGGCGAACGCATGCGGCGTTCGCCGGTTCCTACCTGAATTCTGTTTGGTTTTTGTACGTTGGAGTTGCAAAATCATACAAACAAAAAAATGTTGCCACCCATTCAACCAGTACTTCATCTTCGGACGCAGAAAACAGCACTTTTGATTGCGTTATCGCAAAGTTTGATTCAAAAATGTAAAATTTGTCCAATACTTAAAATCGGGATGTGACAGATATGTATTTAAATGTGACAGATATGTAAACGTTAAATACGTAAAATCATCCGACATCCTGGTTCGATTGAATCAGCGGTTGTACCCCGCCTTCGGAAAGGTACAGCCGCACGATGCTACTCGGTTGCGGCTGCCGCATGTCGGCTGACGCACTTAAGGAACGGCTCCTAAGATTACATTGAAGCAGTGCATTGCGTCAGAAGTAGTGCATTGTGTCAAAGGAAATGCACCTTTAGGTGATTTGGGACACACGCCTGCGCCTCGTGTCCACTTCATCTGCGTGAATAATTGCTATCATTATATGCGTGTTCAATAATATACTATTATATTTATATGCACTTCCATATCATAAAGTCCGAAAGTCCTAGGCGTATTACACCATACCATTGCAAATAGCGTAATATTTGTTAAAGATTTGTAAAATTTCATTGGATAAAAAACTGGACCTAAACTGGACCTAAAACTGGATCCACATTTTGGATCTGGGGCACAGATTTATAATTATAAAACTGCAATTTAGTTTTTATTGCATAACTAAAATACTTCCTCTACGAGAGAAGTGAAAAATTCTTCAAAATTAGTTAAATAGTAAAAATACGATTAAAGCTTATTCCAACAATCTATTAATAATATGTAATAACAATGTGGTTAAATAAACTAATCTTATAGGTATTATCAAAAATGCTCGGTTGATTTTTGATATTTTCATCTAACTTCCCGGATGTTCCTACCAGTTGTAGAAAAATTCTCTCTTGCTATACAGTTGCGGGTTTTTTAAACTGCCACAGATTTTCTTAACTTGCATAAGTTTCAAAAGTATAAAAATATAATAAGTTCTAGTTTTCTTTTGTTGAGTTATAGTTTCAGTCACCTTTTGTGAATAGTCAATACATCAATATCTAAATCATTACATAAAAATAAATCTGTGAAATCATTAAACATATGTGAACGGTAATAAAAATTCAAACTGTAAATTAAAACTATAATAAAAATAGAATGATCAAAAAACGGTGCGAATCTTCTTGTCTTGGAAATCTCCCCATAACATGAGAACAGATAAAGGTACTATAACTTCAGAAACTCCAGTCTAGAGCAGTAGATAATAATTGAGGAAAATTGTGTGATTTTTATTAATTTTTTAAAATTATATAAATAATTATGTTTCCTTGTCTGAATGTTCGTTCCTGCACAACTAGAAAACGACTCACCAGATTTCAATAAAATTTAATGCATTTCTTTACAACTTACAGATAATAATTTGGTACAATATAGTTTGTGCTTAAGTGCTACACTTTTTTATTGAAATGATAAATTTTTGTCGTAATCGAGCCCTTAAGGTATAAAACAATACATAATACTATTGCCAAAAATAATTTTTACTGCCTTATCTGCAACTACTAATGGTATATCGGAATGACCTAGTAGGCAGACCCATTCTTTTGTATCATCCATTTTTTTTTTATTTAAAATAAGTGTTACGTAAACATTTTAATTTTAATTTAATATAAATTATATAAAACTTCAGCAGCACTTTATCATATCAATTAAATAAAATTTTAGCACATTTGAAAAAAATGTCAAGTCGTTAATATTTTTATCTTCAATTTATCAATTAATACCAATAATACCATGTTTTAGCATTTGGAAATTCGAGCCACAAACTTTTTTTACTAAAGGGGGATCCACTTGAATTTACAGTGTGGTTTCAAGCATACACATTTTATTGGCAAAACTTGAATATTTTGAACATATATCCAGTGCCGTTCTTAGGTTGTTTGGTGCCTTCTTGCAAAGCAAATTTTTGGCGCGTCGAAATTTTTGAGGCGCCCTCAAAATTAAAACTTTTTTAAATTAATTTACCTCGAAAGCTACTTTACCGATCAAAACCAAATTTGTTTTTTTTTTATTTTCATGTCGTTAAAACTTAAATAAGAAAAATAAATATTTATAAAAAATTTAAAGGACATGCACTAAAGACAAAAAATATACCAAAAATGCACAAACCGTTGCGTTCACTTATCTTTCAAACCAACCAACCGATTTCGACCAAATTTTGTACATTGCTGCTGAGTGATTATAGGACAATTTAATTCGTATGTAAATAATCGAACATGGCACTGCGTTTTTGTCACTTTGATAGCGACAAAAATTTGCTCTAACCTATTCAAAAAATGACGCGTCCTGCGGACTCGTCATTTTTTCAGAGTCAGTTTTTTTTTGTCGTATTGCCAAGCAACAAAATTCTTATTGAAAAATTACAACTTTACGTTCGACAATAAAAAAGCTCTACACCTTTTCCAGTTGTAGTTCAGAAAGCGTCAAATGTAGTTCAGAATAGTCAAATGTATTTCAGAAAGCATCAAATGTATTTCAGAATAGTCAAATGTATCTCAGATAGGGTCAAATGTATTTCAGAATAGTCAAATGTATTTCAGAAAGCGTCAAATGTAGTTCAGAATAGTCATTTATATTTCAGAAAACATCAAATGTATTTCGGAATCGTCAAATGAATTTCAGAAAGCGTCATTTGTATTTCAGAAATCGTCATTTGTATTTCAGAAAACATCATTTGTATTTCAGAAAATGTAATGTATTTTAAAGTTGTTTCAAAGCCATTTGATCCGGAAATTTTACAATGATTTTAATATATATTTTTATATATTTTAACATTCTGTTTAATTTTCCACAAAATACATAATGTAGTAGGATATTATATTATTCTCTTGTTTCTTTTTTTACGCAGTACAGTTCAGAATAAACAATGTACAGTACTTTGCAAAAAAACTTGTACAAGATGGAAAATTTAGGCATTGATTTTATTAATACTGTCTTTAATATTCTAAATAATTTTTTTTGTACATTTCTAAAACATATTCCTGGGCTTATTTTAGGACGAAACTTTTGTGATCATTATTTTATCCTCAGTATGTTCGACAAAAGGTTAATATTTTTTAAAAAACAAATTTTATTTCGATATTACTCTTTTATGGCGACTATCTTCTAATCGGAAAATTTTAATAATAATGAAAATAACAAAAAATTGATTTTTGTTTAAGAAGAATAAAAAAGTAAACAGAAAAACCGCTAATAAGCTTTTATATTCAGGTTCAATTCGTTCAGAATAAGAAAACATTTATAACTCGATTTAAAATTTCTGAACTACAAATCGTGTTTTCTGAAATACAAATGACGCTTTCTGAAATTCATTTGACTATTCTGAAATACATTTGATGCTTTCTGAAATACAAATGACTATTCTGAACTACATTTGACGCTTTCTGAAATACATTTGACTATTTTGAAATACAATTGATACTTTCTGAAATACAAATGACTATTCTGAACTACATTTGACGCTTTCTGAAATACATTTGACTATTCTGAACTACATTTGACGCTTTCTGAAATTAAATTGATGCTTTCTGAACTACATATGGAAAAGGTGTAGTGTAATTATTAATTATATTTGACATTTCTGATTACATTTTGAGTTGATCATTTGTTTTTGGCACCCTGGATTAATAGATTTTATGAATTGTTTTTCATGTTTTTTATGATAAATTTAGTTAGTTGTGCATGTTCTTAGAGGCTTCTCGCAACCGCATAAATATAAATAGCAAAAATGGTTCTTTTAGTTAGTTATCAATTTTCTTATAAAATAATTGATAATTATTATTATATTTATGTTATCTTTGCACCATTCGAGATCTGGATTTTTTTGAGTTACATTTCTAAAACTTCAAATCCTGCAAATTTGTCAAATAAAAATCACTCGCGCAAGCGCTCGTGATTTTTAATTCTGCTAAAGTTGCAGACTTTTCAGTTGCTACGCAAGAAGTTATCGAAATTTAACCCGCAAATCCAGACCTCTTATGCTATTACTGATTATAATTATTATCTTAATTGTCAATATTAAAAATTAATATGTTGACAACAGATAACCTGATTATTTAAAACTTTATTTTAAAAATTCCAAATTATGCAGATGCAGCGCTTTTTTGAATGAGTATGATAAGAAAAAACAATTGAACAAAAAGATTAAATTAGTATTAATTTGTTTCAGACCATTGGGCCAAGCAGTGCAAACAAGGCAAAGAACAATCTCCCATCGCATTGTCGAATAGAATTGCAAACTTAGCCAATTTCGAGTCAATACACTTTAACAAATACAATCATGCCTTCACGGCTGATTTAAAAAACAATGGCCATTCTGGTAATTAAATTTTTTTATTACCTAATAAAAATAATTGTCTTTTATAATTAGAATCAACTCATATTTTTAGCTGAAGTTCGTCTTGAGCGTAATGAGAATTCATCGCCCCCTCTTCTATGGGGTGGCAATTTGTCACATACTTATGTGTTGGATCATTTGCATTTTCATTGGCAATCAGAACACATTATTAATAATTATAGGTAATGATTAATTTTTTAATGCGTGCTCGATTTTAAAATGACCAACATTGATTGATTGTGGAAATCCAATTTACGTACTTGTTATTAAAAGCCTGGAAACCTTTCGCTTAAATCTCCCATTCAATGCTTTATAAATTTAATTAAGCAAACAATTGAAATTTGACTTTGTTTTGCTAGGTTTCCACTTGAACTTCATCTAGTGCACTATGCCCAAGAGTATGCAAATTTGCAAGCAGCTCTCCAACATCCAAAAGGCGTCGCCGTTTTTGCAGTTCTGTTTGATGTAAGACTTTAGTTTTAAACTCAGATGTTGTAAAATTATTATTACACTATGTCGTTAACTCCTATGCCAAAAGTCCAGTTTTATAATAACATTCATATTTATTTATAGCTTTCGCCAGATGACGATGTTGAATTTACACCACTGATTGATATTATTGATCGCTTGAAGGACCACGTAAACCAAAAAATTTCCTTGGAAAATTTTGTTGTGCGAAATTTTATTCCACGTGATACTGCTGGATATTACAGATACAATGGATCTTTGACTACTCCTGAATGTAATGAAGGAATTCTTTGGACTGTTTTTACCAATACAATTCCAATTTCTCTTCAGCAGGTATGTGCTTTTCATTATATCGTGTATTTATATTAAACATTTATTTTCAGGTGAAAGTTTTTGAAGATATTCAAACAAACTACCGAACTAAGCTATCCAAAAATTATCGATCTTTGCAAGCATTAAATAGTAGAGATGTTTTATTAAAAGTTAGTCCTCTTAGAAGCAGTGCTTCCATCATCAGCTCATTTACAGCTTTTACTACTATTGTAGGGTGTTTCTTTATTAGAATGAACATATTGTAAACATTTTATTTTACATTGATGTAAGTTGCTAGTCAATATATTAATAGGAACGCCAGGTCGCCAGCTCTACTATATTTTTGCCATATCTAACAATGGTACCTGAACATGTATAATTATCCATATTGCATTGTTTTCTACTATATTAAGTTACTAAATAAATATTAATTAAAATCGCATTTTTATTGCCTAATATTATCATAACATAATAAACTCAATTATTTTATAAGTGGATGAAATATTGTGTTTTCACACCAGGTTTTACATCAAAGAAATATTCACTAATATTATTACATTAAGAAATTCGCAAATTGTTACTCAATAACATATCCATCCATTTCTAGATTGAATGTAATATGAATTTATTTTGAACAAAGTGATAGCTTGATAATTCTATTGGTAAATCTTGCAATCCTGAAAGAATATGTAGAGCTTTGAAAAATTTACAAAGCCTTCTTCGATAACTAGTTTAAAGCTGCGTTAAAAATGGGCTTAGCTGAGAGCTGAGCTTTATAGTAAATAACACGAATACCAGTAAGACTTTTGTTTTGTTTATTAAAGATTCTGATAAAAAAAATTCATATTCTGTAAGATAAAATTTCATGTTATATAGACCAACATTAATAAGTTATTAACATTTTAACAGTGTTTTGTCTTAATTTTGTTAAGACAAAACTGTTAGAGATCTTTGCGTGTGAAATACTTGTTTTTGATTTTTCTCAACAGATAACGCTCTTCTAAAAATATCATTACAGTTTTCGGTAATCTGACAGCGGTTTCTACTAGCACACATCTGAACTAATTTTGTTAAAAACTTCTTCTTGTCCCTTGTTTAGCTTAAAATAAATAAATTAAATAGATTATTTTTTTATAATAGATTTAAATTTTTATAATGGTTTAATGGATATTTTTTTCTAAATCTTTTCTGAACATGTTAAAAGCAAGTTAACATAATTAATTTGCACAAAATTGTATGTCTGGTTGTATATGCATTGTACCATAATTCGACGCAAATGTATAAATCACGGCGAAATATTCCGTGGTATAAATGGCCATTAATATACAAGGTGTTTCTTTGATAACCGCGTATAATTCAAGTTTGAGCACAGACCTTATCTGTGGTTTGAGTACAGTTTCATTTATTTATTGGAGAGCGCGTAGGGGAGTCTAAATATGCGCTATTATCAGAGATAAGGTTATATACAGATGTGCCATCGTATAGGGCAAAGTGTTTCGCATTTTTGATATTGCCAACGCCCGACCAGAGAGGGCTTTTTTTAGTATAACGCCGGCCACGGAGAGGCGCTGTTCCTGTTGAATGGCATGTCTATCTTATGGTAGGCGTTGCAAAATAATATAATACTCTAATAACGTAATATGAAATCATCGTCATATGGCCCAAACCACACCCAACCAACAATTACAACAGTTGCAACCCCACGTCGAGACAATTTAACAGTTACAATTTAACAGTTGCAACCCCACGTCCAGACACAGTTTCTAAAACCATCCGTTAAATTATAATGTGATTACAGTTTTCTTTCAAAACAAAATTAAATAAACTATGATGTAGGCAATATAACAGGCATACTCCTAGATGTAGGCAATATAAAATACACGCGGGTTGAGGGGAACTGAATAGGTAGCGAAACAAATATTAACGTTAAACAGCCTATCTGTATACTTATCTGTGCTATTATGGCAAACTAAAATATTCTTGTTCTACCAAGCTATGAAATAAAACTGCAAAAGATTTTATGCAAAACTCATTATAAACAGTAGATGTCGGTAGAAGGCACTATACATATTTCCATTTTATATTAAAATCTTTGGTACCATTAAAAATTGATTTGAGGAATAATGTTTAGATTTTGAACTGTCACTTTAAACGTGAAACCCTCCCAAAAAACCAATGATGTTTTCGTGATATTAGTACTTGATTCTTCTGCAGTCTAATTTAAATTAAATTAATTGAATTAAATTGATTATTTTAATTTTAAATATTTGTTCAATTTTTTTTAAATGTGAATTTAAAAGTACCTAAGTTGTAAACCCTAAAACAAATGTATCGTCCCGTTAACGGTGTATCGATACCTTTAGGACATTTGCAAAAGCAAGCAAAAATAGACCTTGAGTTCGGACTCAAGGCGGTCGACTTGCTATAATTTAATTGTGAATATTTTCATTGATCAATTACGTGTCATGCTTAATAATAAATGAATTTCATTGGTCGGCACAATCTAATGTTATTGTTAACGCTAAAACTTCGTGCATAAATATAACATTACTAATGCTATGTTATTAATTGTGATATGTAATTGACCAATAAAAATAGTCACAATTAAATCTAATGCTTCTTCAAACGCTAAATCTGTGTGCATTAATAAAATATACCAAAAATCTCCAAAAAAAAAAAATTGTTATATGCAGTGCATCATATTCCGAATTCCTCAACTGAACAACTTCAGAGGATTTAATTTTTAGTGAATAGCGAACATGCATTAGATTTTTTTTTATAATCAAAATATATAGTTTATTTAATTGATGTGTGAAAGTTTTTTGAAAAAATTGCAGTAGATTTTGTAATAATGATTTTAGAAATTTGTTATATTTTAAATTTTCAGAAAACGTGCTTCTTTCTAGTACAGTATGCTCACTGACGTCACTAGCCTACAAACAAGGGCCGTTTTGATCAAACCTCTTTTTTTATTTTGTTGATTAAAAAGAGAGGTAGGATAAAAACACTTCTTGTTTGGAGGCTATATGTGACATCAGTGGACATGCTGTGATAATAGCACGTTTTCTGAAAATTTAAATTATCGCAAATTTCTAAAACTACTTCAAAATCTACTGCAATTTTTTCAAAACTATTTCACACATCAATTAAACAAACTATACATTTCCATTACAAATACATTTTTTTTATGCATGTTGCATGTTCCTATTATGTTATTATAGGCAGAGATATTAAATGCAATTCAAATATTTTATTTTTATTTCTTGCTCCCGGGAATTTTAGTAATGCCCTCTATAGAAAAAAAACCAATTCTCTAACTTAGTCAAGATTACAACTAAATCGTGACGTAATAGATGTGAGTAACCGTTTTTTTTTTTAAATTGGCCCAAATCATTCAAAAAATAATACTTTAAATTACTTTTTTAAAAAGGAAATTTTTTATTTTATATTAAAATCCATTCAAATATCTTAATTTGTGGTCACGTGTGCTAGGTCGACAAATTATGAAATTAGTATCATTAATCGAGGAGTGGTTGGTGTGATCAGTGGTGGGCGAAGTAATACCGAAAGCTGATCCCGCCGCCACTGGGGAGAGCAGATGGTGGTTTAGTGGGTATGTCCGTTAGAGGGAGGAGTCCCACACTCCCTGGTAGATATGGGAGGTAGAGTGCATAAGAACGCATTCCACCATCTATAAAAATGTATAAATAATCGAATACCACTCGAACATTGATAAATTTTTATAATTTAAGGGTACTTCACCGGCTGTGTCGAAGTTGTCTGCAACCAGCATTGCATCATAGAGAAAAGAGCGCGAATGATTGGCGAGAGCTCAGGAGAGAGAGAGTGAGAAAAATATATAATAAACACGCGTATTTATAATTACTGTATTTCGGTTATACGTTCATGGTTTTTGATGAAAATCGTGTCAAAATATTCAGAAAAAAATTCTCTAGGGCAAGAAGCTCACTAAATTTGAATAATTTTAATTAATCATTGTTAATTATGTTAATTTATTTTTGTTTGTCAAATATGTCTTTAATTATCCACTATTTAAAAAAAAACTTCAGGAAACAGATTAATCTTTTCAGAATATTTTGACATGATTTTCATCAAAAACCATCAACGCATAACCGAAATACACTAATTATAAATACGCGTGTTTATTATATAGTTTTCTCACTCTCTCCTAAGCTCTCGCCAATCATTCGCGCTCTTTTCTCTATGATGCAGTGCTAGTTGCAGACAACTTCGACACAGCCGGTGAAGCTCCCTCTATTATCTCTGCGGTGAAGGACCCTTAACGCTTTTCATCAAGACGTTATACACTGTGTAAAAGCCCTCCTCTTCGGCGTCGGATTTTTACCCAGCAACGTGCTTTCGGAAACTGCGTGAAATTATTTCGTAATTATCACTGAAAATCTCTCGAAAAGTCGGAACATTTTTTTCTGCTAGATGATAACATCGAGAATACCTAATATCGTACAATCGAGTTGAATGAAATACGTTTAGTGTTCTCGGAACGGCCGAAAGATAGTACGGTGGCCGGCTCTACGCAAGGTCAGTTCAATAAACACCGAATTCTCTTCTCTTGTCTTGTTGTAGTTGTGTGCCGACGCTCGCTCGCAACTCGCAGCTCGCTACGTTTTGATTCTAGCAGAGGCACTCACTGAGGCAGCAGAGTGCACGGCGGCGGTGGGGATAAAATGCAAACAGCAACGCAAACGTGCTCCGTTGAATTCACGTCAAAATATGGCCGACACTGATGCGGTTGTCAAATGTAGTAGTGCAAGGGTTTTCGATAACATGAAAGTGCCAAATGGACCTCGTGTTGTGACCATTAACAAAACTGAAACTGGTTTCGGTTTCAATGTACGTGGACAGGTCAGTGAAGGTGGTCAATTGCGGAGCATTAATGGGGAATTGTACGCCCCCTTGCAGCATGTCAGTGCTGTTCTCGATAGGGGTGCTGCAGAACTAGCCGGTATCCGGAAAGGCGATCGCATCCTCGAAGTGTAAGCATTTCCTTTACATATGCTTTTCTAGTTGCTATTGTGCTAACTCAAACTGAGCTAGCCACTCGTTGTTTTTGTTGTCTTGCACCTACTTCATTATTGATTTCTATTTCAATGTTGATTTTGATAAATATTCACCAATTTAATGCATATTATGTTACACACTTATTGTTGGCAATTAAAAGTAATTAGTCGAGAGATTCATGGTCGACTGGTAAAATGAATAAATGGATTTCAGCGGTTTTTGTTCAGTTGCAAGAAGTAAAACCTCGAGTAAAACGAATCATACTCATCATACAGCGAGGGTAAAACATTCAACTACTTCACTTCAGCCAACCAGTTCTTTTTTAATCGTCACAAAAAGAGGAAAAAAGACGCTTTTGGAATAATCTTGAGCGTAACGAAACTGGTACTGGTAGAAAAGCGAAATCCACTTTTATGAAATTAGTTTAAAAATAAAATTCCGATAGTTTGTTTTGTATACGTTCATTAAACCATAAAACAGTAATTATATATTTACTTCCGAATAATATTGAAAAAATGACGTAAAATATATTTAAAACAAGATTCCTTTTACACACAACGTATGAATTTGTGTCTATGTAAGTTAGTTATTGTTCGATTATCAATATTAAGAATTCAATTTATGAATGCACCTTTTATAAGCAGAAATACTTTTCGCATTCATATGCGAGAGGAAAGTAAAATGCAACCTCGATCTGGGTTATTGCGGATTGCAGTAAAAGTCTTATTGTATCGAGTCGAAATAAAGTGCAAAGCAAACTATTAAATTATATTGTCGCGTTTACAAGCAATTTGAATTTGGTTTTAGTTTACATTCAATGATCGGAATGACAATTCCACATTTAATTTTAGGTATCCTATAAAACCTGTTAGTACTACACTGCGACAGATCAGGCATGTAGGATGATGTTAAATAGCCGACCATGAACCTGTGTAGTTTAGTTTTACTATTGGAAATACATTTCATTTCGAATTCGAAATGCAAATATGTATATTTATAGATTAATCTGCAATGTTTCAAATTATAAAAGCCATTAAATTACAAAAGTGTTTTTGCGATGATCAAAGGCATATTTGAACGCTGTCAAATTATAAAATTTATTGATTAAATATTAGTTGATTTTATGTGACATTAAACATTTTCATCATCAAAGTCGCACTAAAATCGAGGAATTTCTGAGAATGTGTTGTAAACGTTTTGCATGCAAATTTAGGAAAACCATCAGTTTAACTACCCAGTCCAGACGTCCAGCTCAATTTTAGGAATTTAATTAAGTCAAAACTCATTTTCTACTAAAAACCAAAAAATAGAAAACTAAAATTTGCTCGGAAATAAAACAAATCTGAGATGCAAACTTTACAAAAAGAGGAAAATGAAACACCCGAGGAAACACCTCGTGAAACACTTGATTGTATGACACATATTAATACCACATTCGTCTAAACTGCGGTTTTTACATTTATTAAAAACGAGTTAAATATTATAACTTGAAGAAGTTATAGCTGTAATAATTATGCAATTATAATTGTCTTTTAAAAATCCTTTTAATTTCATTTCACCGACAGATGCTGGCTGCATTCGCATTTCGAATCGCATTTGTTTTGTTAAGTCAGACGCCGATATCAAATAAACAACAATAAGTATTATACCAGACTAGCACAAAACACCTTCAAAATACATATTTACCATAAGGCAATTTTGATATCTGAAATTTACTCGGAAATTTATTACCATAATATACTTTTCGCTGAATCATAATTTATAATCACTTTTAAGGGGGGAGTTTAGTGATTATAGCACATCCAGCACCTACTGAATTTCCAAGAAAAATATCTCTTGAAATGTAGCTGAATCCAGATCGGACTTATTTGCCTTCAACATTTTAAAAATGATTAAATCAGTTTTTGATGTCAAATAAAAGTGACATATGTCAACCAAAAATGACAGTACAGTAAAATGATATATACTATCAATTTTAATTTAAAAATGTCAATTATCAAATAAATGACAGACGTCAGTGGAATCTCTCTTCCTGCATTTTTGTATTATAGAATCAACTTCATATTGGTCAAATTAATAATAAATAAGTAATCTTTAACTATTTGAGAAATTGTCACTTGGGGTCTTTCCACTTCGAATAACTCGTAAAATCAAAAATATTGTACGTTGCCGGTCCTTAAAGGCAAAAATCGAGCAAAATTCAATAACATTGATTAAAGTACTGGGTATTTGCGAATTGTGAGTTTAGTTGTTTGGTATTGTCATGAACTATGTAGTTTTAATGCGAGACATGCTTTAGATCATTAAAAATTAATTGTATTGAAAGTTGTGCGCAAAAACCTAGAAGATTTTAAACATTTTTAGTAATAAAAAGCGTTGCAAATATCGTGCCGCAGAATCACTTTTTTGATAATAATAGTACGTGCAGGTAAATAGTTACAATAGCAAGTTGTGGTTGATGCAATTAAATTGCATGTACTTGCCATGCAATTTAACGGCCAATGAAATGCACTTTTAAAATAATATTCAAAATTTAAATGTGCGCTTTTGTTTGTTTACCTCTCGGTTTACCTTTACTTTCTTTCAATCAAATTCATTTCTTTCGGTGTTTGTTTCGATAGAAATATCCAGACAAGTACCTTATGTAATATTTGATTTTGATAAGACTTGTGCTGATCAAACTTGATTTAAATTAATATTGATTGGTGTGAATTGAATGAGTCAATGACAAATAGTGAACCTTTACTTAAGTGTTGTTTTAATAATTAATGACAAATTAACGTTGAATATGTAGTTCTTCTAATATTCCTTTACTTTCATTCCACTAAATTGAATTATTTCTAACTGATGTTCTAATAATTACAAATGATATTGATATTTGGTAATTGATTTTATTTACAACAGTATACAAACCTCGGTGGAAAGTTTCATTACTGTCTTGAGATGTAGTTGACCTTGTGGCTTCGCGCCTCGGTCAACTATCTCATCTCTCGACAGAAATGAAATACTTTCTTCAACCTCGGTTTGTAAGATACTATTGTAATATCTAGACTGTGTTTAATGACTGGATTTTTTTAACATATCAAAATAAAATGAAAATATTATGTACCATTTTGCAAAACTAATATTTTTTAAACTCTAACAAAAACTGTTTAACAAAAATCAAACTACATATGTGTTTGAGACCATTTATTGCTGGATTTATTGATTTATTCTACTTATATGTTATATGTAAATGCAATAATCCAATATAAATTGGATTGCTCGATTAATTTTACTAATAGCAGAAGCACTTCAATATAAGTCAAAATCTAATGCTTTGACATTTCGTACATTTTCGAAGCATTTTTTATGCAAACTTTACGTAAACTTTACAAGTCTCGGTTGAGCAGATATATAAATTTTAGGATAAATCACCTGAAAATAGTTAAAGTATTAAAATCCTGACAAAAAATAGCACACAGTACTACTAGAGTATTGATATTTTAAAACTGCATTTTATTTTTACTTTTCTCGTATTGTAATATGTAGCCGGGTATGAGCCAAAAATTTGATCTACCCGAACTGAAACTTGAAACTACTGGGCGGTTCAAAATCATATTTTCTCGTTCCATGAGCGCAATAACGCCAAAAATATATAGAATTTTTAAAACTGCGCACACAGAAAAAGTTATTCTTTTTCCAAAGACATAAACTAAGGCGTAAACGCTGTAAAAAATGCTGAAAATAAAATTCTACGGTATTTCTCTCGTTTATTCAGAAGAAATGCCGTATGTGGTTTACATTTTCTTATTTTGAGTTATATTGGGGTAAATGGCAATTATATTGGAGTACTTTAGAAGCTGCTTGTTCAATATGATATTCTTCATTGGATTCTTAATACTTGTAAAAATTTTTGGCTTAAATATCTTCATGACCTTTATTTTACAGCATATTCAAATTTACAAAAACTTTTATTCAAAACAAATCGAAAAATATGGTTCAAACTTGAGTGGAACTCTTAATTAATTAGTAAAGTACCCTTAATATTCCTTTTTGATCAATATTACTCGGTATTTGCTTCAAACTTAGTTAAAACTTGTTTGCTTAAAACTAGTTATTGCATCCACATTTAGAAATAATTTGATTAAAAATATTGTATGACCTTTAACAAACCATTTCAAACACATAATTCACCTTTTTGAGTCATAATTATTCGGAATTTTTCTCGGAACTCTTTCAAATTTAGCTTCTACTAGTAATAATTTGACCGAATCAATATAATATGAATAGCTTTCAAATTGCTTTCAAAACACAATTTAAGCTGCCAAGTAAACAGTTGTATAACGAGAAGTGCTGTGCAAATGACATTTACCGATTTTTACATCTCTCATAGAAGTTATGTAATAGTGGAAAATTTGACATGCCCAAATTTCAATTTTTTGACACTTTAGAATGTGAACATCACGAAAATCGTACCTATTCACTAATTTTCGTCGGTCTGTCTTGTTTTCTCTGTCCTTTTTTTTTATTTTATCACTTTATTCGAAAACTACTGCACGGATCAGAACCAAATGTTGATACTTTTTTTCTCGTTACTTAAGTACTATAATTCAGATTTCTAAAGATGACTCGTGCACTGACCAAATCGGTGAATCCACTTAATCTTCTAAAGTTACAGACCGATCTCAACGAACTTTTGTACACTTTTTATTTACTATCAAGACGTGAACGCTGCAAAAAAACTAAATATTTCATTAAAAGATTTGGATAAAATTTTGCACACAAATTGTGAATATATTGGAGAACATTATACTGAAAGCGCATCCCTTAGCGCGTACCATTTATCCCAGTTGTCCTTTGAGTATTTCGTTAAAAATCAGTTATGTAAATGTAAATTTGTAAAATTTGTCAACAATTAAAGGCTCGATTAAAGGTGACAGATTTGAACTAAAAGTGACAGATGCCGAATTAAAATGTTAACCAAAAATGTCAGATGTTAACCAATGACAGATATCATTTTTTTTTTTTGCCATAAATTGATTATATAATGTTCTTCAATTTCAATATCTACCAATTGCTGATGTCAAATTTAGGTGACATATGTCAACTAAAACTGACAAATATCAAGTGAATGTGACAGATGTCATGTAAAAATATTAAATGTAATTTAACAATGACAATTAACACAAAATTCGGATGTCTGCGAATTCAGATATATACATAGGTTTTATTTTCGCACATTTAAGAAACACCCTGTATTTGCAATAATGATATAAACACTTATCACAAGTATCCATTAATAATTCATTGATTAAGATACAAAAAATATTTACTTCAGTACTTGACCTGTACTTGATCTATATAATATTGTTTCTTATTAAACTTATAAAATACGAGTTTTTTAAAAATCTTGATATAAAAGTGAAAGCAATTTTATATCAATTTTAGTATGTGTTGAAATTTCGTTGACAATGTTGAGTTCACATGTTTATCAAACACTGGTCCCATCCGACCATTATTCCAGGTTCATTTCACTGCATTCGATTTCTGAATTGTCTATTCTTTTTGTCGTTTTGCAGGAATGGTGTGAACGTGGAAGGAGCGACTCATAAACAAGTAGTGGATTTGATAAAATCTGGCGGCGATGTTTTAACCCTAACGGTTATATCCGTAACACAGCAGGTAAGCAAAAGGAAATAAAAGGCGAATAAATCATTAACGATAGTCGTTTTATGGTAAAGGAGGCAGAAAGACTGGAACCATCTGATGACAATCAGGTGTATTACGATTACAGCGAGAAACGTTCGTTGCCTATAAGCATACCAGATTACCATTACAATGAAAGGGGTGGCGAGCGATATGTTGCCTTCAACATCTACATGGCTGGTAGGCATCTTTGTTCTAGAAGATATAGGGAATTCGCTAAGCTACACAATGACCTCAAGAAGGAATTTATGGGTAATTCGAACTTTTCATCTTCGTCCGAATTCAAAACTAACCATTGCATTTTAAGGTTTTACGTTTCCTAAATTACCTGGTAAGTGGCCTTTTAATTTGAGTGAGCAGCAATTAGATGCTCGTCGGCGGGGCTTAGAGCAATATTTAGAACGAGTCTGTGCTGTACGAGTCATTGCAGAGTCTGATGTAATGCAAGAGTTCCTAACTGATCAAGATGATGAAAATAATTGCAGTCCTGTTGATCTTAAAGTAGGTATCTATTCAGAAACAATTTTTCATTTCAATCACAATGCTAGCTCAGTTCTTTTCACATTTACGGGGGCTTACCAAACAGAAAACGTAGCCCGATAGATATCTTAAGCTTTATGCTTAGAAAGCTAAATTATCTGCAAAGATCTACAGAAAGTTACTTTCAAACATTATTGACACATACCGAATTAATAATTCATTGTTTTGGGTCTTTATTTATGATTCTTAGATGAATCAATCATAAATCAAATATTTTCAATACGTTCTCAATTTTGTGGAGTTAATTTTATAAATAATTTAATATCAATAATATTATTTATTTTTTTGAATCCATGGCAGCGATTGTGCATGTCGCGATAGTGCAGGTCCCAGTAGGAGGGGCTCGAGTCAGTCTGCGAGAGGGACAACATTTGACGTCGTAGAAACGCGCTACAATTTCTATTATTGTTATAAAAGAAAGAAATATTTCTCTGATAATTACCAAATTAAGTGCTGACTCATTTGCAAATTTTATAAATACTTAAAAATATCAAAATCGGTTCATGGAAAGTGGGTTAACAACCTCGCACAAGAAAATGTCTTGTGCTTTTTGAGAAAATGACTAAAATAAAACGGCCGATGTTTCTAAAATCTCAAATAGACGATTATTATTCTCTTTTTAAAAATTTTGACACATAAATTCGAAAATTTTGCTTTAGTGAGACACCGTTTTATCAAATCTCATGTATTGCGTTCTCAGTCGCACGTTAAGGGCACGAAATCACTGTGCAAATTTATGCGTGAAACGTTGCTTAACAGCTCAGGGAATTTAACGCGAAAAAACAGTTTCAGACACTATTAATTATCCTAGAAAATATCTAATGATAGATTTAGAGAGAGAACAGATGTAGCAATAAATGGACACGAAGTTTTTTTTCTTATCTTTTTCCGCTAACTATTCGAACAAATCTTTCGTCAAAATATAAGTTTTTTTTTCTCTAATTTTCGGTAGCTTTGGAAATTTTCTAGGAGTTATAACAAAGCCGCAAACTGCTTACCAGTTTTTCAGAATTTTCCACACCGCTCGATCAGTCCTAATGATTTCGGCTAAAGTACGTGGCAAATAAGTCAGATCTTGATCCATCTATTCTTTATCAGATGTCGCGAAATTTGCAGTGAATTTAGATAAGCAAAACTATGTAGATTCGCTAGCGGTTATATGTAGCGGTTTCGCCCCCTTAAGATAAGTTACGGGTATTGGAGTAAGAAAGGCTAAGCCAGCGTGTTGATAAAAATTACGAAGTATTTAAGTCTAAATCACTGAGTGATTCAGTATTTTGTATACATAAAGTTAACTATTTTATGCATGCAAGTGTTATATGATTATATATAAATCTTAAGAATGGCATTTATCGACGATAAATTTAACAATGGGTCTTTTCTATTAAAACAATCTTAACAATTCAATTGAATTTATGCACCATTTGGCCAGATAAAGAGCAAGCATTTCAATCAAATTCACTTGAATGCAAATTGCGCGATAAAAAATTAATATTAAATTTAAAATTAAATCAAATGAATTTTATGGATTTCCAATAGTATCAGGAATCCTTGAGCGGGCAAAGCAAAATAAATCTTTACACATTTGCTATTTTTATAAATCAGTAATTACCTTAATAAATTCTTAATTTTAGACACGTTATAATGTATGCTCTATTACTTTTTAAATTTGAAATTAACAATTCTGTTTCTTGTATTATGTCACTTGATTGAAATGACTTAATGTCACTTGAATGATAATTTATTTTCAATATGTCGGAAAATAGAAATAATTGTAAATTATTCCCTCCTACCAACTTTACACTCTCCTACCTACCGAACTTTATCATTCTTTTAGGTGCCAGGGTTTCCAGGGGAAATTTAACGAATTAAATATTAAAAATAATATTAAATTATTTATAGAAATTTGTAAAATTATGACCAATTAAGAAATTCCGCAAATTATTTAAATGTTTTTGCGAAATTTAACGAAATGGTGGTGTGTCGATTATGTTTGACACTTTTGTGTCAAACACATGTGTTTCGGTTGTGTGTCTTTTTTGATAAATAATAAAGCATGTTTCAACTTATTAAGGCTCTCTTAAGTCAAGACGTTGCTACCAGTAATGCACCAAAAAATGCGAAAAAATCTAATGTGAAATAAATTTATGTTAGCGTTTGTCGATCTTTTGTTATCAAAACAAGTTAAAAAATAGAAAGATATACTTAGTGCGCACTAGTGCAACCTATTGAAAATCTCCTTTATAGTTTATCGCTTGCAGGTGCGAGGAATTTTCATTTCGTTAGAAATTCATCAGTTTTGTTTCTATATTTCACTTTTATTTTTTATCCGATTTTGATGTGTGATGCATCAATAAGTTCAAAAAACATGTGCCTTTATAAATAGAGAAAGAAAAAGTCCTTTAAAATAATATATATTTAATAAGAAATAGTTGAAGTTTAATAGATGAAGTTCATTATGTTATTAAAATTTCAACCATTTGTTATTAAGTATATATTATGTTAAAGGATTTTTTCTTTCTCTATTCTTAAAGGCACATGTTTTCTGAATCCATTGTTGTATCACACATCAAAATCGGATAAAAAATAAAAGTGGAATAGAAGCAAAACTGATGAATTTCTAGCGAAATGTAAATTCCTCACTTCTGCATGCGATAAACTAAATATAGATTTTCAATAGGTTGCACTAGTGCGCACTAAGTATATCTTGTTTTGATAACAAAAGATCGACAAACGCTAACATAAATTTATTACACATTAAATTTTTTGGTGTATTATTGGTTGCAAAGTCTCGACTAAGGGAGCCTTAAAGTAAAATTCTTGCACAATGCAATTAAAATCTAACAGCTTTTATACAAAAATGAGTTTCATTTTAATCAATAAGAAATAGCTTGTTATGAATCGTATATTTGCTGTAATTAACATTTAATTACCATTATTGCGACGTGTATTTAATCGACTATTTGCTTGTTAATATTAATAATATTTGTATTTTAATTTTTTAGGTATTATTACCTGATAGAGATGTAGTTACTGTGTCGTTGAAAAAAAGTGCAAATGCTGATGAAGTATACGATGCTGTTGTTAGAAAAATTGGAATGAATAAGAAAATTTCTCAATACTTTTATTTATTTGAAATAGTCGAATATAATTTTGGTAAAGCTTAAATAATAGGAGAAATGTATTAAAACTAAAAAAAAAATCTTATTTCAGAGCGTAAATTACAACCAAACGAATATCCCCACAATCTCTACATACAAAACTATAGCACAGCTACCAGTACGTGTTTGTGCATAAGGAAGTGGCTGTTTTCAATACCAAAAGAACTGTCGTTGATCAATGATACTCAAGCAATTTCATACATCTTCTGGCAGGTAAATAGTCTTTTTTTAATTAGGGATATGTGCTGGGTTATATTTTATATAGAGGATGTCTCACCACTCGCGCCCAGAAAAAATAGGGACCGGTTTAGATTTGAAATTTTAAAAATTCAAAAATTATTACAGTTGACCAATCAGAAACCTGCACCCTTAAGGGTCCTTCACCGGCTGTCTCGAAGTTGTCTGCAACCAGCATTGAATCACAGAAAAAAGAGCGCGAATGATTAGCGAGAGCTTAGGAGAGAGTGAGAAAAATATATAATAAACACGCGTATTTATAATTAGTGTATTTCGGTTTTGCGTTGATGGTTTTTGATGTAAATCATGTCAAAATATTCAGAAAAGATTAATCTGTTTCCCAAAGCGTTTTTTTTAAATAGTGGATAATTAAAGACTAATTTGACAATCAAAAATAAATTAACATAATTAACAATGAATGATTAAAATTATTGAAATTTAGTGAGCTTCGTGCCCTAGAGAATTTTTTTCTGACTATTTTGACATGATTTTCATCAAGAACCATCAACGCATAACCGAAATACACTAATTATAAATACGCGTGTTTATTATATATTTTTCTCACTCTCTCCTAAGCTTTCGCCAATCATTCGCGCTCTTTTCTATATGATGCAATGCTGGTTGCAGACAATTTCGAGACAGCCGGTGGAGGACCCTTAAGAGAGGAGGTCTCTGATTGGGTAACTTTAAATAGTATTTTCTCGATTTAAACTTACGACATTTGTTTTTTTCGTGTGAGTTCTGTGACATTCTGTATGCACTGTAAAAAACCCTTAACTGAAAACTAAATTATTATTACTCATTAAAATGCAAATTTAGGCAATCGATGAAGTGAATCGTGGATATATTCATGCCGGCGAACGCCTCTACCAATTGAAAGCCCTGCAAGACAACACTCGAGCGACCGAATATTTGAAATTGGCGAGAGAGTTGCCGGGTTATGGCGAAGTGGTCTTCCCTCATTGTGCATGCGATTCTCGCAAAGAAGGACATGTGATTGTGTGCATTGGAACGGCCGGTATTAAATTGCAAGCGTGTCGTGAGGATGGCACATTAGAAAGTCAAATTGTAGTTTTGAATTGGGACAGTGTCAGGCAATGGGAGATTGATGAAGAGGGCATGGCTTTTATTTTAAAGTATAATCGGCAGGATAAAACGCCTCGATGGCTTAAAATATTCACACCCTATGTAAGTACAGACTTTTTATTTGTATTCAAAAATAAATATGCAAACAAATTCTTGAAGCTGTTCTTATATTGTACGAGTCCTAATTTAAAACGCGACCCAACGTAGAGCGTTTAAAAGGACGAGTGCAATAATTTAACTTGGACAGGTTCATTACAATGATTTTTCTATTTCCGCTATCTATCTTAAAAAAAAAAAATATTAGTAATAAATTATTTACGATCCGAATTTCATACATTTATCTGGTAGCGTAAATGAATGCTGTGAGTTCAGTAAATATTATATATAGCACGTTCGATAGCTACTGAACCTACAGAAAAAAAGTAACTTCGATGTCAAAATGTGTTAAAAAGTACATGACGTCACATCTTTAAGTAGGAACAATTTTAAAAATCGGTAAATGAATTTAGCTTTTCTGGGAGAGGAAGTATTCTAATAGGTCTCTCCAAGGTTACCGCAATGAGAAAGGTCACTGGTAGAAAACAATGAATAAATATACACTATATGAAAAAACACGACCACTCAAGCTAAAATACCTCCGAAATATCTTTACCATTTCCCTTACATATTTAGGTAAATGGGTTTATCAATGGTTGCATACATAGTTTACTATATGCAGATTTAAGAAAACCATTTGTGCAACCACCGGCCATTTTTAAGAGAAAGATGGTAGAGGGCGCTCAGAGAGATTGTAGCATTTTTAGCTGGAGTCCTGATGTGTTTTCTTGAATTTTTACCTATACTACGATATAAGTTTTCCACCAGTAACCTTTTGCGTTAACCTTAGACAGGCTTGATTATTTTATCATACCATAGTGTTATTTGATAATACTGGTAGATTATCAAATACCACTGTGCGTAGAGCAGAAAGAAGTTTTTTGCGGCGCGCGCATGTAATTTGCAAGCGCGGCAATCACTTTCTGTCCGAGGTGCTCACACTATTTTCTTACGACTCTCATTTCCGATTTGTTAAACAATGGCAAACGCCATCTTTCTAGATTAAACTTACAGATTGAAAAGCAGACTTTTTGTGTCAGTCGTAGAAAAGAGATATTATCATTATGCCCACTACTTTGAACTGCGTATTATTGGGCGGGCATACATGCAATCAGAATTTTTTTTACTCATTGGCACATTTGGTTAATTTTTCATCTTAACTTTATTACTCACTTTATTTTAACCTTCATTAGATAAATATGGTTAAGTTTTTCGTGAAGGCCAATTTTATAATTAAAATAAATATCCGACATAATCGTAATAGTTAAACTTTTTTTACTATTCAATAATTCATTTATACGGGAAATGACCACAAGTTGTTTATTCATTTTTGTATCAAAATACTTATAATTAGCTTTATTTATATCTTTGTTTATAAAAAATGTAAATTGTGAGTAATTAAACAGAAACTAAGAATTATTATTAAAGTTAAGTTAGTAAACAAACTAGCAAAAAAATAGACTTTTATCACGTTGAATAAAAATGTTGATTACTATAAATACATGCATTGTAAATATGTATTTATGTGTTCGTACTTATAAACATAATTTATTTATCAGTCAATTCTGCCATTTTCAAAGCGTTGCATTTTAAGAACACCAATTTAAAATAACAAGCAATATGCACTGCTTCACATTCTGTAACATATTCATTTTAGCGTCTATACGCCTATTATTTTTCCGCCTTTTCTGCCCTTTCTGAGATATTTCAACAATACATTCGAACCAAAACAAAATTATCCGATAAAGTCGTTGAAAGCATTTTAGATACTCATCTTATTTCTCTGTCGATTTCGTATAAACTATAATGTTTTGGACCATGGCAACATCTTTGATTTTTGATCAATGGTCCCGCCTTCTTTACGCAATGGTTAAAAATTGCTCAAATACAACATATTTTTTCCCTCATAAAAATGCATAAATTGCCCGATAAAATGTTATGTTCTGGTTAAATGTGTAATTATTGCGATTGTTTTAGTATTTGTATCTAATGGATTGCTTCGAAAGGATTGTGGAAGAAAGCAAGTGGTTGGATACCGGTGAATGACTCGTCCCTCCAAAAAACTAGAAAAATATTTTTTTTACTCTATATATGCATATGAAATATGTATTGTGTTTTTTGTTATATTATTTAATTTATGCAAAAAGTAATCTGTATATGTGATGTAATTTATACTCAGTTTTGCTTGTGAAGCGAAATGAAATCTAAAGTTATTTGAATTTGATTGTTATTGTTGATATATTTGCATTTTGAAAATGGAATAAATGAATGGAGATAATTCATATATTAGCACATTATACAAGCAGAGTTAGCAAGAGATATAATTAAAATTTATTGTACATGTGATAGAAATTGTCTGTAGTTAATTATTAATGATTAAGTAATTGTATTATATAAATGAATCAGTGCACTAAACATGAAGTACTCTATGATAGTAGTAGAAACAAGTAGCAACTATTTAGTTTTATTTTCCTATTGCATACATATACAGATCGACAAGTAGGAAGCGTTACATAGACAATTTAGTGCGCGTGACAAAGAGAACATGCTTTTTCCTGTTGTCAGAAAGAGACTGCGCTTTTTTCCTTATCAACTGTGGAACGGTCTGTCTCTTTCAGGTTCATCTAAGCACATGCTCTACCTCAGTCTTTTACCCGCACGTAGATGTCTATGCAACGCTTCTCATCTGAAGGTCTGTATACATGACACTCTGTTCCATGGACATTTACATACATCCTGTAAATTATAATGCACGGAAAGTGCATTAATGTAAATTTGTTCAGTGGGACACTGTGCATGAATTAATTATTAATTTTCCATTTTCTTGGGACCTACTTTTCTCTCTAATTTTCACTGCCAACTTTGAGGTCTATTTTTTTTTCAGTTTCACAATGGTTTGATAAAATTTATACCTTGTAAATAGTTCGTCTCTGTTTCTATTTCTACGATTATTTTATCACTTTTTTATCGTTATTGTTGTAAATATTATACGAGGAGAACATCCATCAATACATAGCTCAAATATTTAAATTTTAAGCTATTTATTCAGTTGAAGTAGAAACGAAATTATGTATTTTACAAAATTTTAATTGATAGTTTTTTCTGATAAATTATATAAATATATATATTTTATGTTGAAATGCATTTGAAAAATCTATTGTTAATTAGCAATTTAATATTTGGCTGTTATGCACTAAATTCTAAAATATACTTGAATTAAATCTTTTATATAACGTTTTATTTTATTGTATACTTAGGAGTAGAAAAAGTGGGACATCAAAGTAATTTTTCTAGTTTTGGTGTGAATCAGCCTTTACATAGTCCTAACCCTAACTTGAATTCTTGTCATAGGCTTACCTTGGACGAGGTGAACAAGCCTTGACGCTCGTCAAGGATCAAGGCTGTTGGAGCAAAGCACGAGATATAGAATACGTAAAAGCACGAGCGGACACTCAAATGTCTCATCACGGTAGTTTTTTTTTGTATTTGTCTACTATTTGGTCCCACTAATTTGTCAGACACCTCTTAATTTTATTATTTTTTCGCTCACTTTAAAGGAGGCGAGTTTAGAAAATATATAGCACGTTGGTAGCAACCGACACTGCAGATTTTCTTTTGGAATCCTTTTAAATTGCTGCCATGGTTTTTTAATGCAATTTTTGTTGGATTAAATCAGGTTTTGTTCATTGGCTTATTACGCTGAATTACGTTTAATTTAAAAATGAACTAATAATAATAACAAATAGTAATTTATTGATATAATTTGAAATAAAAGTAGAAAAAAAGATATGGTTAAATAAAACAATGGTTTTTCCATCAGAGATTTGCAAAAGTTGTACCTGTATTTGATACAAAAAAGCACTTTCAAAATGACAAAAAGACGTTAACTTTAGATGACATCAAATGTACATATTAAAAAAAATCATTTCAAATAGAGTTTGGAATTCCAAAGTTTTAAGTTGTAAGTACGGTTTGGATTTGCTAAAATACCGGATTTTTACCAAAATACAAGATTGTCCAATAAAAGGTACTAAAAATAAAGAACAATGCAGGAAAAATTATTCCAGCCAGCCTATCGATTTCCTTCCACAGAATCTTCTCTTTTCCTTTATCCTAAAGTAAATAAATTTCAATTGATAAAACAACGTGTTTCTTTGATGACAGGAAAAAACTTAACTGTTTAAACAGATAGTCAAAATATATATTGTACAAAATTATAACAAAATTTTGTCCAATATAGATATGTAACCTAAAACACGTATAACTGTATCATGGATTGCATAACTTATATTTTGACATCTTGTATTTAGTTTCAATGAATTTCTGATAAAGATCGTACGCTTGGTTTTTAAAACTCTTATTGGCTAGAATCGTAGTAGTGGACATTTAAATTTGATTTTTTGCATTGGCGTTCATCAACATAACAATAACATTAAATGTTTTTCGACATACATTTTATATTTCGACATTTTTGTATATACACAGTTAGTTTTTTTTTCCGGTCATCAAAAAAAACATTCTATATAAATAGAAATCTTACTGTTTTCCAATACAACTTAATTAGCCTATTTTTAGGAAAATGTTGATAAGTTATGCTTCGCTTATGGCCAGTCATTCGCGGCATTATTGCGTTTTCCTAAAACAATTTTATCACTAATTTATAAAGTTATATTATAATTAAAATTACCATCGCTTGATCCAACTCTTTCTTCTTCAGCATTTTGTATTTTTCGTCCAGCACCTTAACAATAACAAATTCGCCAAGTGCAGCAAAAACTGAAATCATGCAGCCAGCCATCCACAAATCCAAAGCCTTAAATCGTTTTTTTTTTTTTTTAACATTTAGAAATTGTATGAATATTGATAATTACTTTAACATAAGCCACCGCTGGAATGTCAGATCGAAGTCCAGTAAACATTGTAACAAGTGTTAATAAACAAGTAACCAATAAAGTAACCCGTCCTGGAACTGCATCCAAACTCAACCAGAAGCTAAACCATGAGAGCACCACAACCAAACTAGACGGTGCAAAAGTTTGGATTAAATGATGACCAATTTGCCTTTCAAAACGGAAATGCACAACCAATCTTGAAAAGTTACCTTTGCATTAAAAGTAGCGTGTTAATATCGTATGTAAAATGTGTTTAGAAGTATGGGGTGTTTCTTTCATGACCGGAAAAAAATACTGTAGGTTGACGTAGAGCTCAAGATCCAAATGCCAAACCATAAAGATCATCATACAAAGTAGATTTTAATGGAGTATTTTTTACTGATGCACAGTTACACTTTTCCGATCATCAAAGAAACACCCTGTAAATGTCTGTATGTACCATTTTTTTCGATTGTATAAGCATGAGTTTCTTCTAATTTCAACGGTAAAATATTGTATTGCAATAATTTCAATTCTGGACTAACAGTGACTCCAGTTCCCGACCATTTTAACAACATTTTATTATTGTTGTATGAAACTAAAAAAAATAAAAGTAATTAAATTTTTTTTAAATAAATAAAATACGCACAACTTTCAACGCTGATTGGACAAATTTGCGTGTCCATCGGATAGTGTTGAAATTCCATCTGGCATGCAACAATTGCATGCATTCTTGCCGCATATCGAATGGTTTTGTTCCGGTAGAGAGTCACTGATGAGAACTTGTGTGTAAGGGTTGCAATTTCTTAAAAATAATTTTTTTATTATTTTTAATTTCGGTTAGTATAAGTAGAGAATACTTTACCAACAACTTTCGAATTTAAAAAGTATAAATCTGGTTGCCACAGGTTTTCAAAATGTTGTGAGGGAAGCGTTATGGAGTCATCACCATAATCGAACATTTCCTCTGGAATGCTTATTCGACCATCAGTCCATTGTTGCTTAAGGAACATGTCCATGCTGAAAAATAATTTTTACAAGTTTTTGAGCATTTTCGAGAATTTGTTTAAACAGATCAAGCCACTTGTTCATGTTCTTTGCTTTAATCAATTTGTAAATAACGTAAGAATTTACGAAAAATGTGAGCAAAAAATGCTTCTACTTTGTACATGTTAATTGTAGAATTCGGTGATTCTTACCGAAAATCCATATCTTCCACGTTAATAGAATTTATGTCAACTACCCTCATGCTAAAATCAACTTCTATGGGAATTCCTCTTAAAGTTGGAGGTCTCACTTCTAAAAAATACAATATTACAGTATCTTAAATGTATAAATTGTGGTTGAGTACCCTTTAAGTAATAGTCGGGTATGATTTTCTTACTCTCATTTGCATTTTTTAAAATTTTGGACTTTGGCACCAAACAACTAGTCAATATTACATTGGTTATAAAAATTCTGAAAAAATATATTAACATTCAATTGATATTGAATTAATTCTCAATTTTCATTACTTACAGTATTTTAGAGTTCATTATATGTTTGTGAATATTTTTCGCAGATCGAAACCAAATTTTGCAACTATGAAATTGTGTTGACACTGTGCAATATAAGTTTAATGGAATCATATGTACGAAAAAAATAGCATTTTATTGAATAAACATTTCCTTTTCCTTTACTAATTACTTTCAAATTAATTAATAACAGAGTTTTGATGTCGACTCTATTTGTGGGACTCGTTAAAAACTCATTGTCTAAGCGGGTCTATGATTTTGGTGTTTTATGAAAATAACCTGCTACTTATTTTCATGAATGAACAGTGAATTAAGAGAAACTAGTTCTGCATCACGAAATTTTATTAAAGTATATAACATTTTGTAATTTATCACATATTAAAAACGAAGAAAAAAGTCGATCAATAAAGACGTTTTAAAAAATTTCCAAGTGTTCCAGGGTTGTTACAATCTGGTGTCATTTGACCTTTGCTGGTTATGCACGCATCCCCACAAAGTCTCCCTTGGAAATAAGCCCCAAACATTTGTTTACATTGAACGCAATTTCTGTAACAATAAAAACAATTATTTTTTCAGTCACTTAAAAAATGTCGGACAAACATTTTGATAAGAAAAAGTCATTCAATATTTTATCTTCTGCTCTGAATTTATGCTTTCCAGTGTGCAAGAATTATAATTGGAATGCATAGTATATAGCGATTGATAATTTTATTGCAAACTAACAATAACATTTATTGTATTTGTTATTTTACTATATTATTTTAATATTATAATATAGGCAGAATGACGAAAGTCCATAGCCAATTGTTTTTTGTATCAATAAAGATTTAATATATTATTAATTGGTATTCAATAACAAAGCCGCTTTTTGTACAAATGTTCTGTAATTGAGTAATCGAGAAATCGATGATACTCAAAAAGCTCTTATATCAAATGGTATTCCATCGGTCTTGGCATCAGTCGGATTAACAAGAATTGTTGGAAAAAATTCTTCCAAAAAACCCATTTCTTGAAAAAAGAAAAACCCATTCCTTGATTCCTTGCAATTTGGTATGGGATGTCACAGTTGCTGCTACTCTGGGATCGTCTTAGCGAAATATTTCTTCAAAATCATCAGCTTTTGTAGCTAAGAACGCAGCTGAAGAAATACAGACGATCCGGGCGCTCTACGAATAGTCGTTCCACAAGGTTGTGACTTTGTTTATTCCCGCTGATGGAAAATGAGTAAAATGGATGCATACGTTAGACAATTGTTTTAATTACTATTGCTAACAGACCGGAACAGAAAAAATCTTTAGAACCTAAAGTTTTTAAAACACTCTTGGGGCATCTTCAACAATAGCTTATTCGGTTTTCGGCTGACCCTGGTTTTCGAACATCTTCGACCTTGCACTCTTATGGATCTCTGAATTAGCAACCGAGCGGATGGAACTGAACTCTAAACTCTGCATAAAATTGAAATTATCCAGTCCCCTGTTTTATAGATTCAAATCTTTGAAAAAACGGGCAATTTTACTCGTTCTTAACGTGACCAGGGCAAAAGATGACCAAACAAGTGACCAATCATGAACCTTGCTGAAAATTTTTTGGGTGATTTTCGACTGTTGCTAGAGGTTTTATAGGTCGCAAATCAGTTGTACTTCTAATACTGCGTGATGTTCATAAACAAAAATTTACATACGCCAATAAGAACGAGAATCGGTAAATATTTTAATTAATTCCATGACGGCTTTAACTAATACTATTTCGTTATAGATTTATAATCAGAGGAACGATGCTGAATTTGCGCTTCTACTCATCTACAATTTTCGACTCATGGCGGTAAGTCTAGTGGCTTAATTAATATTTGCAATTAAAACATAATTTTGTTCTAGAATGTATCACAATATACGATTAATAAATTAAATAAGTTATGTTTCAGGTCGGCCGCCTTCGAAGTAACGAAGCTCGGAAAAACGTTTTGTTACAATACCGGACTATACCGGACTCAATGAAGACATTTAAATAATTTCGTATATTTATTAGAAACATACAACATTATTTAGAAAATATAAATAAAGTGTAAACAAAACTAATTTACTCAATTAAAACAGAATGTCCTGATGAGTCCATATAGAACCTATAAATTTTCCACGGCTAACGATGTAAACATTTTTTTCAAAGTTCATCTGCTTTACCAAAATTTAAAATTTTAGAGTTATCAGCAGCGGAATTGATTGAACTATTATTAATAACTTTATTGTCCAAAATCAATTATATAATTTCCCTTAGCCGTATATACCATTTTCATACTACCATCAACAATAATGTACAACCCTGGATAGAACCCTTAATATTTAAAAAACCCATTAAGCAATCTTGCTCAAATTTGCTTCAAATTTGGTTTATACTGGCAATTGCATTCACATTAAAAAATAATTTGTTTAATATAGTACATTAAACAAATTATTTATTACACACATACCGTTAAGCCAACTAACACGGTAAATGGACAAAAAAAATTGGCTGTGCAAAACAATATTATAGTCTTTGACATATATTAATTTTGATTTTTTTCAAATTTGTTTTTTGGTACTAATTTTATTCAAATTCATACAATAGATTAAAAATAATGTACTAACTTTAACATATTCAATCCGTAATTCAGCTCATCCAGCCACGATTTTATTTTTTATATTGGTTTCTTTCAAATTTAGTTTTTAGTTTCGAATAATGATTATACCATTTTTTGTAATGATTAATGATTATACTATACCAATTGCTATATATATAGAATAAACTTTCAAACTTTTCAAACAATTTAAGCTGACAAGTGACAAGTAAACAGTGGTGATGAAAGATGCTGATTTTTTCCATTATTTTCATTAATCATCACTTAAAGTGACCATTACATTTTTATGTGTTTTACTATTTTTTTCATTTAACGATTTTCGGTTTTATTTTTATTAAAAAAAAAAAGAATAAAATTTGATTTGCAAGAATTCAGTACTATTCGAGATAAATGATTTTGAAAAAGTCAGGAGATAGATAGACGGACAGACAAACTGACCAAAATTAGGGATTGTTTGCTTCTATCCTTGCATTTTGATCATAGATCCTTAATGTTTCAGCATATCTTTCAGATACACCACAAATAAAATGAGATATCTTCGACTATTTTGAAAAATGTAGTGTCTTCTAAATATTTTGTCAATTAAGAGTTAATGAATTCAAATGAGTGGTTAGTAGGAATTGAGGGTGAAGTGATTTCTTCATGAATTTCCATGATTCATGGGTTGGGTTGTACGGTTGTAGTAGAAATTGGTAAACAGTGTTTGAAATGAAAAAAACATTCAAGTCGACTGACTGGGTTCTTTCATTTCAAACAGTGTCCACCAGTTCCTACTATAATTACTAATTTAATTTTTAGAATTTTATTTGTTAGTCGATCGTAAACGCCATTTATCAAAACAAAAAAGAATCAAGAAAACAAGTCTATTACCTTACTAGCCAATGCAATCACTTTTCGTATCACTAATTTTGATAACTTTATAAGGAGCAATCGATTGAGCAATAGAATACTTAACAGGAAGTCCAACTTTTTTTGAAACTTACAAGCAGCCATTTTGACCAAAATCTTAAAAATCGTAATGATTAGAATTGTGACGTACTTTAAAAAGTTATGACATTTGCTGACATGCTTATAATAATTCTTTTTTTCTTGCGAATACGGAATCACTAACAAATAATGTATTGTACAATACAAGGCCGTAACTGTTTTTACTGCCTCAAAGAAGTTACAGTAATTTCTTCTTGTAATTCAAAATACCATTGGACGCTATCACTATTATTATAGTTTTCCAAAGAGTTTCTAGGATGACACCATGAAAGATTTTGGTATTGAAGTGAAAAAAAGAAAGAAGCATAAAGCAAATGGAAAGAAGCATAAAGAGCTTGAGATTCAACACTCCCAAGACGTAGAAATGACAATGTTCTTGTTAATTGATTGTCGAAAAATTATAATTCTAATTGTTAATAAATTGATTGAGGTACTTACGTTATACATACTGAAATAGATGCACTTGTTTGATTGTTCTTGACCATCAGAAAGATTATTGATATAAGAAGTCCAAAAGGGGCCAGCTATAAACAAGAAAAAAAAATAATCTTTAAAATAAATGTTTAAAACAGCAGTTTTTAAAGTTAATTAAAATTTTAAGATTGTGTGTTTCTAATTAAAATTTAAAATCTACATAATGAATTGAATATAAAAACATGACTTAAAAAGGGAAGCCGATAGCTGATTGTGAAAGCCATATAGATTTAATAAAAATAATATTTATAAATTTGGCGAATGCGCTTCGCCAAACTGGACATTTGAAAATAACTCACCATTTTTCGCAATTATAATGCTATATTTAGAAACAAATATTTATTCTCAAAAGTTATAAGAATGTCGAGGGTTGCAAGAGTAATAAACACTGTTCAGCACCCTCAACATTCTTTTATATACTTCACCATTTGTGGCTTCATTATTTATGAAGGTAATTTATTATATTTCATTATAACGAACTTCGCAAATATAAAAAACAACATGTTTTGAATGAAAGTGTATAGAGAAATCCTTAAGGGTTTCGTATTCTTCTTCTGTATATAGTCACATTGCAAACTAGCTGCCACGCATCAATCTAAAATCTATATATACATGTATGCACATGTCGGCTCGGGTTAACTACCCTGAAAATAATTATTTTTATTTTTTTTTTAATCTCACACTAAACTGCTTCGTTTGATGCATATGCGATAAAATTAAATTGTTTATAATCATTTTATTGTAGGTAATGTAGGTTATTTTAAAAAGTGAAGTAGGTTTCTAGTTCACCGATTATGTAACAATTTATTCATTTTCAATACCAGAAACTGGTTTTGTCATCTTAATTTGTACGAAATTTCACTTTTACCAATAAATTCCAAATATTTCTATTCGTGATTCATTTATTTCAAATCTAGGTAATATTTATTAAATTAATAATACATCTTAAATTAACATCACAGATATACAAATACATAGCTAGGATAAATATCAGTTTAAGTACATACATTTCTTCTTATAAAGCGTTTCTAAATTGGGCTCTGGCTTAGAAACACTCACAATACAAATGTGTAAACAAATTAAGCAAATTGATTTGAGAAGTTTGGCGGAAGAATGCTAATCAAATTTATTTAAAAATGGTGCAATTGATCCTATATCCTCGCAATCGGGTATGATTTTTCCTTTGAATTTCACACACGCATCCGCACAAAGTTGGCCCTCGAAGTACGGCCCAAACATTTTTTTGCATTGTGCACAATTTCGAATGCAAATACCTGAAATAGAAAAGAACGAATTTTAAGTTTCAGCCGTTTTTGAGACTTTTCAGAAAATTACATACCCAACGGATTGGCGTCGACGACCATTAGGAGCGTCGAGAACAAAAGAACAGTAAGGGTGGTTCTGAGGATGTCGTTATTTGTTGTCTTCATTCTTAAATTTATACAATACATCATTATTAATTTGATCAATGATTTATTTATTGTTTTTTTGGAAATGTTATTATTATTGTTTATATGCGAACTTGTTGACACGTGCGAACTAACTAAATTATAATTATTATCCAGCTACTTTTAAATGATAATCTAAAGACAAAGAATGCCAGATTTGAACCAATCCCGTGTATATAAATACATCAATAAATAAAATATAATATGCATGATTTTTTTGAAGTTGGAAAAAAATTCCTCGATCAGTATTCTAGTTTTATCCTTGTCTGGCATTTGTTCATTCGCATTTAATTTAAAGTTATGAACACAAGAGTAAATGATCTGTTCATTCAGAAAGTACTATATTGTAGTATATATACAATAAATATATATTGTTCAGCTTATATGTTAAATTTTTTACCGTATTAGACAAGTTGTACCATGGCAAGGCCGGGAGACCCGGATGTTAATATGTCACTTCTTGTAATATTTCCGTATGATTTTATACAAATTGTTTTCTATTAATATTTTATTTATTCAAATACGGTTTTTTTAGTTATTTATTATTATCAATAATAATTTTTTTATTCGATACTTTTAGAGGTTTGCGATTTTTTTACATGGATTTTTTTCGATGCTGAATCAACAAACTGGTTTTTTTCCATCAAGTCGGAAGTAGTTTGCAATTATTTATATGCGAGTTTTTATTAAAATATATAAGTGGTCTGATTGAATGTGAAATGCAAAGTGATTCCCCATAACACGAATTTTATTTTTAACTTGACAATGACATTCGAACAACCCGATATTATTTATACTTTGTTTATTATTTTTTTTTTTTTGCGTTTTATGTTATATTACTTACTTGAAGATGTTGGAACTTGAACTAAAATAAGAACTCATGTGCAATTTATATATATATGGCAAATATTGGCGATGTATATTGAACGCGACGGGGTGTTAATAAGAAGAAATCCGAAATGCATTTGATTTTGATTTGATTAAGTACTTTTTTGTATTAACGTTAACGAGTAATTGAGTTGAATGGACTTTCTATATTTTTTGTGTAGCAAAATTTATTTTGTTAAAAAATCAAACTAATTAATTGAAACAAATACAAATAAATTAGTACCTACAAAACAATGTTCATTCTTCTGACTTTAAAAAGTAAATACATATTGTTCATTATTTTCTGTAAGGTAACACAAAAAATTCCATATAATAGCGAGTATATTTAATTTCTAACTTTTATATAAATCGGAATTTAACATTTAATATAATTAAAAATGTTTGTTATAATAATTTAATTCTAATTATAATTCAAATTTTATTTTTAAGTAAATTTTTGATTTCCAAACAAATTAAGTAATTTGTACATTTTGCAATACCTAACTAGCTATCAAATATAAATGATAGGATATTTATCACACAAGGATGTAATACTCCTTGTCTGTTCTTGTAATTCTATAAATTAGGCAATGGGACTGCCCAATGAGCTGAAATCCCATAAACGACTTATAGTGGCAGATATGTAAAAATTATTACAAAAACATGTATACATTTGAGCAGCCCTTAATAGTTATTTACGTTTTGAGGGATAAGATAAAGTTTACGCCCGCAGTCGAAGTTGGAGGCCCGACGCGAAGCGCGTGCTTTTATTCAGCCAAGAGGAAAACTTGCGTTTGGCCCGAGGTACGTATACAACGTTTTACGCACAACTCCAACTGGATCAAAATTTATAATTTATTTGAAATAAATTTAATGTCTTTACTATAGAAAAACTTTTTGGATTACGTCATAAAATTAAATAAGAAATCACGTAAAAAATATATAAAAATAAGTAGTTACTAAGAATCAATCTCTTAATTTTAATAAAATTTAATACCAAATTGTTCAATTACAGTATTCTGCGGATTCATTAGATAAACAAATTTCTATTGATTGTTTGAATTTTTAAGAAATTATGTTAGTCTATTAGCATTTTATTGATTTCTATTTTATCAATTAGCACTTTCAAAAACTATGAATTTACAAGAAACGACTAATTGACTATTGATAACGAACAAGTTCCGATTCGAATAAATTGAAATTTGTAACCAATAAAATTCGCACGTATTTCAAAACAGGTAATACTGGATAGGGTGACACATATCAATCCTATCAGATTAAAAGTCCCGATGAATTGCATATAAAAATAAAATGCCCTAACGGTCGACGCCATTTATAACCATAACATAAAAATCAGGGCTACCAGTAATAAGAGCACTACCCTTATCCTAAAGAGTTAGTTCCAAAAGCTCTAAAGTTTTGGCTCAAAACCAACAATGCAACTAAACACAGAGTAGCGTTTTTGAGTTCAGTAGACAAACTGAAATTGAGCTTCACACCAAACGCAAGTTAATTTCTGAAGCAAAAGAGCAGAAAGCAAAAGGTCCACTCGACAATTTAAACTCCGCAGTTTTCTTACTTGTTTTCAATTTTTGTCAATAATTTGCTTACCCGTACTTCAAGCAAAAGAATGGATTTGTCCCGACTGGCTTTAATTAGAAATTGGTTTTAAATGGTTAATTTGTTTAAACTATTTGTGTTCATATTTTCTAATAAATTTATGGAATAGGAAAAATGTGGTAGATTTTTATTAAATCTCAAAGATATCTAAAAGGAAATTCATAATGTTTCAAATTACGAATTGTATACCAATAGGTCAACAGGAACCTAAATTTGATAACTATTAACTAATGGTGACAGTTGTAAATAAACGAGAGAAGTACTGCTGAATCTTATTTTCAGTCACTTTGTCCAATTTATTTCTATTAAGCAATTGAGTATTTAAATATATTTTTTTGTAATAGCATTTTATAATATTGACTTTTCGATTGTTCTTTCTTTTTTATAATGGCATACTTTTAGTCACTAGTGCGTAAATGAGAGTTATTTACGCAAAAGAAAGTAATATAATATTTCGGTTTCAGTAATGTATTTTTAACGGTGTTTTAAGCACTCTAATAGTGACTTTTTCATTGTACTTTCAATTTTTAAATCACATACATTTAGGCACTACATAGTGTGTAAATGACTCTCATTTACGCACTAGTGCGTAAAAGTAAAAAATGCAATATTTCTACATATTATGTAGATTAATTAGTGTAATAGTAATTACAAATTACTGTTTGGATACACGTAGATTACTTACCAAAGAGAAATATTACCGAAAAATTGTCTAAAACCATTTTTGTCTCGACTTTACATAGGAGACGAACGTAGTTAAATATTTGTCTACGTGGCGCTTCTTCAAAGGCGGTAATTTAAATTCTCAATACATTGATCTAATTATAAAAAAAATCAGATAAATTAAAATACCTCATTTCAAAAAGCAATTTGTATATTATATGAGGACAATGCTAATTGCAATAAAAAATGTAAATATTCACCGAAGAGCAACCTAGTTTCGCTACTGTATTTATTACTAGTATTCATGTTGCAGTTTGAATATTAAACTATTTGAGTCTTCGACGACATGGAGCCAATATAACTTTGATATTTCCAAAAAGTATTTACGATAAATATCAACAGATGATGAATTACACAATTAATTAGTTTACTCAGAATTGTAAAGCATTTTTCAATTGTTTCTACTTGTTTTGCTTTGTTTTCTTGTGAATGGTGTATCAGGGCTCCTGTTTGCATATTATGTGTATTTTTGCGAATAAAAATGCTTCGTGCTAAACGTAGTATAGTCTGTCCGTTTATGATAGGCTATTACGTCATCAATTATATATGACGCAATCTAAAGGTCTATTCCGATTAACCTGCGGTTCCGAGTCACCAGCGGTTTTTTATGAGTTCGTTTTGAGGGCCCTGCAATTGGCAGGTCTTTGTTTTTGCCAGCAGCCACTCTATTAACACTCGTTAAACTTATTTTAAGTGCATTTGCCACCAAAATTTGCCGAGCAAATTTACAACCATGTTTTTCACTTCACTAGAAAGGCACTTTTGTCCTGGCGAATGGGAACTATACTTTATGCGTGACCAACAAAACGTTGGTAATAAACTAAATGTCACTAAAAATAAAATCTTTCTCGCCCATTTTCTCAGTTAATACCTCATATTATTGCCTAATTTTTATAGCAATATTAATATTATTAATTACTAACGGATTTATGCCTAAAACTAATTGGATTCTGTCGTTTTAATTTTTATTTTAGCGGTTGGTATTAACTACGTCATAACTGCTAAGCAGTGACGTAATAGCCTATCATAAACGGACAGCGTATAGTACGTTGCCATAGAAGTTAAGGTGACGTCATGACTATTGATGGCGTAATTGCTTACTATTCGAATGAACCATATAAAATTAATTCACGCATTGAACTGAGCAGTGGCAAACGCTTGGTGATCAGCTGTTAAAAATTAATCCAAACAAATAACAATAATAATGAATAATAATAATGGGTTGGCGTCGTTGATTATTTTGTTTAAGTTATTTGTTGTGTTTAGATAATAATAAAAAAATAAATGATAAAGAAAATGTTTAACATATCTTAAGTTAGAGAATTTGCCATCGCTTCAGTTTTTATTGCGTCTAATTCAATAAACATAAACACGCAAATTAATCTAATTAGTTATATTTATTATTTATTGCATGCATTTGATGCATTATGCATATTGCAATATTTTTGAATTTCGCGCTTGTGCAGTATTTAGTTTTGCTCACCGTTAGATGGCGCTCTGCCGACAAACCATTTCATAATTCCTACATATTATAAAAGTCTAGTCTACAATATTTGTCTGTTTTATATTTATTTATGATATATTGACATAAATATATATTTGGTATAACTGTGAAGCCGAGTTTGAATGCATTACATTAATATTTATTGGTTGGTTTGTAAACTAATTAACAGATGTCAGTGCAGTGGAGACTCTAATTCCAAGGTGTCGCCACCTTTATATAAGCATTTGTGTTTAGGTTAACAAGAAATTAATGATTACATTAAACAAAAAACAGTCTTTGGTATCAAACGTTTAAACAAACATTAAAAATGGTAAGCGCAATATCCTACGAGTGAATAGTAGATTAGCGAAAATATTGAAAACCATCAGTTGTATTTGCGAACGAACATAACCTCCAAGTACAATGATAAGTTATAATTAGTGTTGTATCTTCCAGGACGTGTTTTTGATGATAAGGCGGAAGAAACTGACAATTTTCACAGATGCCAAAGATACCACAACGGTTTTAGACCTTAAGAAAATTATTGAAGGTGTGTGAAAACTCATCAACTTGTCAGACAGTCAAGTTTTTTTTCTTTCATTTTTTTTCGTGTCCGTTCATGTTTGTTGTGTTTTGTTGCAGGAATATTGAAAATTGCTCCACAGAACCAACAGTTATTTAACAAGGACAACACAGTGATGGAAGATACTCATATGCTGCAGGATTACGGATTGACCTCGACCAGTGCTAAAGCGCAAAGCCCAGCCACTGTTGGACTTGCTGTCAGGTTAGTCCGAAACTTCGTCGGCAATTTGATACACAAGTCTTCAAAACCGCACCACTGTTTTATTCGCCTTCAGAGGTTTGAATTTCAGATCTAATTTGCGTTTTGAGCGATTTAATGCCGAGTTTACATTAAACCTACTAAACAATAACTAGAACTCTGTTTACTCTTAAGCGTGGTTTAACGGGCCGCGACCATTTGTTAGGGAAACTAAGTGTCTTCTAAGTTAATCTAAATTTAAGGAGATTCATTGGCTATTGCCTAGTTCTGCACAAGAATTTATATTTAATGGGGCGAAACGGCTATATATATATATAGCCGCTCTGGTCGCTAGCGAATCTACATAGTTTTGCTTATCTAAATTCAGTGCAGATTTTGCGACATCTGATAAAGAATAGATGGACCAAGATCTGACTTATTTGCCAGGTGCTTTAGCCGAAAACATTAGGAAAGATCGAGAGGTGTGGAAAATTCTCAAAAACTAGTAAGGCAGTTTGCGGCTTTGTTATAACCCCTAGAAAATTTGCAAAGCTACCGAAATTTAGAGAGAAAAAATATTTATATTTTGACGAAAGATTTGTTCGAATAGCCATTAATTAAGTAAAATATGAATAAAAAATCTCGATCAAATATTAACCACTCGCTTGCTAATTAGCGGAAAAAGATAAAAGAAAAAACTTTCTGTCCATTTATTGCTACATCTATTCTCTCTCTAAATCTACCATTAGATATTTTCTAATGAATAGTGTCTGAAACTAATTTTTTCCGCGTTAAATTCCCTGACCTGCTAAGCAACGTTTCATGCATAAATTTGCTAAATTATTACGTGAAATCTTGGTCCATCTATTCTTTATCAGATGTCGCGAAATTTGCAGTCAATTTAGATAAGCTAAACTATGTAGATCCGCTAGCGACCAGAGCGACTATATATGTAGCGGTTTCGCCCCCTTAATTTATATCTATACCAATCAAATTGCGTTTTTGTATGTCACATGTTATAATAAATTAATTTGATTGGTTAAAATTAAATCTAAATTTGTGGAAATTCTTGTGCACAACTAGACGGTAAGTGTAATCTAAACCATAGAAAACTAATCGTGGATTTATATTTGACACGAAGATAGGTAAATATTTTGTTTGCTCTAAGGGGTACTTTTGCAAATAAGAAATGTTAAAGCACATAATACTTGCTAGTTTTTCAACATACTTTTACCAAATTTAGTACATCGACGTACAGCAGTGTGTTCCCGGATGGGGTTATATCAAATAACAAATTCTATAAAAAAATGTCACGTAAAAGTGACATTTGTTTTGCAGTACGCGAAATACTTTGTTGTCCGTTATTTATGTACACGGACGCGAACTCAAGTTTCGCGTCCTACAGAGACTGCAAGATAAATATCTCCCTCTTTCTATACCAACGACGGTGTCACATGCAGAGTATTGCTAATGAAAAAGTTAAAAGTAGGCTTATTGTCTTTTGACAATAATTTAATAGCTTGCTAACGTCCCCGCTAACGTCAAATTAGTTCAATTATATAATTTAAATATAAATACACAATAAATGAATAATACAAATCGTGTTAGGTGCTAAAGTGTAACTAGAGGACGTTTGAAACACCCCAGGAATTTTCATGTACATCCTAAGGACATACAATTTTTGACATCATTTTTTAGTGATGTGTATTTTGCTAGGTATTTTGTAAACAATGTGCAAAAAGCACGTTACAATGTAAGCTTTGCGCCTGCTTGTTCATCGTAAAGCCCGGCAACGAATTTTGAATTTTCCACAATGAATTTTCTAAAAAATTTATTAACATTTTAGAACGATTGCACAAAATAGATATTTAAAGTATTGTAAAGTCCGTGGTAGCTTATACTGTTTATCTTTTATAGTTTAGGGATATAGTTTAGCGCAGGCTCCCAAACTTATATCGTAAAATATATGGCCCGTAAAATGTATGTTTTAATATTATACATACTTAGAAAATTTTATTTATTTTCTTTATTTTCTAAATTATTAAGGTGGCGAAACCGCTACATATATAGCCGCTCTGGTCGTTATCGAATCACATAGTTTTGATTATCCAAATTCACTGCAAATTTCACGACATCTGATAAAGAATAGATGGACCAAGATTCCACGCATAAATTTGCAAATTTATGCGCGAAACGTTGCTTACCAGCTCAGGGAATTTAACGCGGAAAAGCAGTTTCAGACACTATGAATTATCCTACAAAATATCTAATGGTAGATTTAGAGAGAGAACACATGTAGCAATAAATGGACGGAAAGTTTTTTTTTATCTTTTTCTGCTAATTAACAAGCGAGTGGTTAATATTTGATCGAGGTTTTTTATTCATATTTATTTAATTAATGGGTATTCGAACAAATCTTTCGTCAAAATCTAAGTATTTTTTTTCTCTAATTTTCGGTAGCTTTACCAGTTTTTGAGAATTTTCTACACTTCTCGATCTTTCCTAATGTTTTCGGCTAAAGCACGTGGCAAATAAGTCAGATCTGGTCCATCTATTCTTTATCAGATGTCGCTAAATTTGCAGTGAATTTAGATAAGCAAAACTATGTAGATTCGCTAGCGACCAGAGCGGCTATAAACTCGTATGTAGCGGTTTCGTCCCTTTAATATTATCGTAAAGTTATCTAATTAGTTTGTCTTTATTTTATTTATTAGCATATTCTATTGTACGGTAAAAAATTAGCAATTGCAGACTTTGGTATCATAGCTAGGTTTATGGTAGTATAGTATATTTGGAACGGTTGGCGACGCTCATGAACGTGCGCAGTTAAATTAGTTACTTAGCGTTCATTCTGGTAGAAATAACGCCAACATCGGAATTTTGTGCGATTTGCTAAATTGTTAAGCTTTTCTTCGTTTAATTCCTGTTTTTATTTTGTGGGTTTAATGTTAGCTCGGTATAAGAACGATTTTGCGAAAATAGTATGATCTAAAAACTCTCTGCCGGTTTACTGTAATTACTTACTAATCGATTTGTGGTTCTTAATAGGGATTCTAATGGCGCATTTGAGCAACTAGATTTAATACAATATTCAGCTCCACCAGACTTGCCGGACGTAATGAAATCACAGGAAAGCAATGGCCAAGAACAGTCATCTTGAACAACTATTAACCAATCAAACATTTTATTTTGCTTATACACATCGAATACAGGAAACATAGGTGGATTTAATCCAAATGCGGCAACCAAAATGTTTTTTAATTCTTGCAAAATGAAATACCTAAAAGAATTATTCATTTATTTTTTTTTTTTCAAAACAAGTTGTGTACTAAATCATTTGATTTAATTTGCAATAATAAATATCAAACACATCAACATAAAGAAATTGCTTACGTTAGGTTAAATTAACGGTACTTTTAGTTTAAAACATTGTTGCAGTTTTAACTTTACACAGATATGCTATGTGATGATTTTTATTTGATTATCGTTTGTAAGAATCTCAAATGAAATTCTTAATAACCATTTGATTTCTGTAAAATATAGGCTTGTGCTTGTATATTTTCTTTTTTACTAAGCTAGTTTAATGTCAAATTGTTAGCATAAGTGTTTACACAGTTTTTTAATATGCTCTTAAATTTTCGTTTTCATTTCAATTTGTGAAGTAACACACAATTTTTAGAATAATATTGTTTTAATATATAATTCTGTAAATTATGGTATTTATATTAATATATCAAAACATTCATTTGAATATGGTGTCATTTATATTGTTATTTAACTGTAGGATGCAACTTATGTGAACCCCATCGTTGCATCTGTGGTGAAATGGTTGATAGAAAAGGTATACATGGTCTGTCTTGTTTGAAAAGTGCAGGTCGTCAGTCTCGTCACAGAGAAATTAACAATATAATACATAAAGCTCTTTCTATGGCAAATATACCATCAACATTAGAACCAGCAGGCTTATTTAGACAAGATGGGAAGAGAGTAGATGGTATGACTTTAATTCCATGGTCACATGGAAAGCATCTTGTGTGGGATGCAACATGCTCAGACACACTTGTTCCATCGTACTTATCACAATCTTAAAGAGAGCCTAAAGAAGTAACTAAAATTGCAGCTGAAAATAAAAAAAAAATATTCGGAAAATGTTGATGCTGGATGTGAGTTTATTGCGTTTGCAGTAGAAACATTAGGTCCTTGGTGCAATGAAGCGGAAAATTTTATTAACTGTTTAAGAAAAAAAATAGTTCATTGCAGTCATTGAACCGCATGTAATCAACGCAACACCGGTAGGACATGTCGTCAAACTCACTAAGGATACAGAACTAACATGGTGAAATAGCTATGGGGCACAACAAGCAAAAGCTTAAGTGCAATGGAAGCTCACCATACCTGTAAAAAATCACAATATTAATTCCAATATTTTATTTAATAATATAGTTCCAAAATGATTGCTAATAACTCAGTACGTTTTAACGGAATTAGTTAATATTACGAATGATTGCGATACGCCACTGGTAAAAGTTTTGCTTGGCCTTTCTGCCCATAAGCCTACTGTTTAACGTGGAATCCGAACCACGATCTTCACTCAGCTATTTGGTATCCTACGTGTGAGTATTATCCCACGACTCTCAGATGGCGAATCGGTATTTGGCCCGCTGCGCCACCTCAGCCGGCACTATGATACATTTATGGAAAATTACCGAATTATTATAAACTAAAAATAATATTTAATTTGTATCAAAAAATACTTTATCTACGAGAGAAGTAATATTGTTAAAAAATAACATGTTTGCAAAAAAGTTGAGCCTTGCTTGGCGTTTTTTAGACATCATCTTTTTCGACTTCCTCGGCTTCTACGAGTTCTTCGATTTTCTGATCATCCTATTCTTCATTTTTTTATATTTTTTCATGGGACTTTTTTTGGTCTAATCTATATTAATTTTACATATATTGTGCCATCTACTATCAGGTTTCGGAACTAATAGTTATAATGACTTACGTTGTGGCCATTTTGCTTTTACGACTTTTTTCTGCAATCCATAGTACACGTGTATATGTAGTTGCCTACCTAATTTCCAAAGATTGAGTGGTGTAAACTCGCCTGTGTAAAGAGTGAAGAAGAAGAAAAACTGACAGATTTTATAACATAATTCTTAGGTTATGGTAAAAATGTAATGTCGATACGCATATTCTGTGCATATAGAAATTTACTCTGAGAAACTAGTCAAGCCGTCAATGATAGTCGCTTTCCTTTTACACGAAAACTTAGATAAATCTCAGTTCTGACGTCATTATCAACAAATCGGATCGCCCCATTTTGAATTGAGCGAATTTCATTGGTTGTCAATGACGTCACAAGTGAGATTTATCTAAGTTTTCGTGTAAAAGGAAAGCGGCTGATATAATCATGAGTTAGTAAAAAATAAATTTTACATATATTGCCATCTATTTTTATAATTCGGAATCGGAACTAAAAGAGCCTGACTTACATTGGGTAAATTTTGCTTGTACTACTTTTTTGTACAAACCATCACATCCAAAATATTTTGCGTATTCAGCATTGTATTTTGAGTTGCATAACGCATGCAAAATCTAACCTTAAAATTTAACGAAACTTGTTCACAAACAAAAACAAACGAAGTTCAAAAACAAACGAAAAACGAATGCCAGAATGAGCTCCAACAAGTGCCTGCTTACCTCCTGTGCTGAAGAAATAACATTGGATATTGAAAATGTACAAATACTAGTCAAGAAAAAAGTGCTCATCGACCACAGTGATTATTTCAAAGCAATGTTGGGTGGAAACTTTGTGGAAAGCAGTCAAACGTTGATCAAACTCGAGGTAAACTTTCAACGTTATTCTCATAAGTCTGGATAATTTGTTTGACCTTTTACTGGCAGGGTGTTGATCTGAACTCGATGAACATCATTCTACGCCGTTTAGTGGACGACTCGCACGCGATCGAACCCGAGGATGTTCTACAGGTGCTTGAAACAGCATGCATGCTGCAATTCGAGCAAATCCAAAAGTCCTGCATTCACATAATAACCGAAATCTTGGAACCACATAACTGCATTGAAGTGTGGCTGACTGCAGAACGGCTTGACATCCGGCCCTTGTATTTAAAAGCCAAATGCATGGCGCTCCAAGAGTTTATGCAAATCTACGACAACGATTGCATGCATCTGCTCAACTGGCAGCAAATCCGTTCCTATTTGGGAAACTCGAACTTGACCTCCGACTGTGAATCGCACGTTTTAAAAACCGCCATCAATTGGTGGCACAAGAATAAGGTGAATGTTCAAGCCAACTTTCTTCAATTATTGCTGTGTGTGAATTTTATTGATATCTCCGATGGGTTGATTCAAGAACTTATTGCGAATACTCCTATTCGAGAGCATCCGGACATTGTCAATGGTTTGAAGTGCTACATGGAAAACAGACTGGCCAAAGTTCAAATTCAATTTCCGCCGGAGTCTTTGAATATTGCCCAAAAAATCAGTCAAACAGAGAACCGGGTGTGTCTTAAGATTCCTTGCGTATCAATGTTGATCTGGGAAACCCAATTTCATTATGCTAAGTACAGAAAGCGAATCAAATATAACGAAACGGTCGAGATTTTCGGTAAGACTTTTATCAATTTATGTTTAATTAAGAATTACGAATTATTTATTAATTTATAGTGTCGAATTAGCTATATAGAGCTTGGTTAAACATAGCTTAATAGCTCGGGAATGTTAGGCTTCTCTATAAGTACGTTAATTTTAGGTACTAAAGATTTTGTAAAAACAGCTCGAAATGTGATTCCACGTTACATTTTTCATTGTTATGTAAAGGTTTCTGATTCAAATTTTTCAAGAATTTATTGCGGAATATATATTTAATTAGATTGTTTAAAATTGTTTTTAAAATTACATGTAGGTACCAGATTTGAAACAAATCTGAGCGTTAAGATTAAAAACGAGTGCATTAAGAGCTAAATTTGCCGGAAATTAGATTCCACAGTACTTTTCTCGTTGTTAAAATGTCTTATTCAAATTATTAGATTTTTCAAACATCTTTTGTTTTATCGGGTTATTTAAAATTGTTTCTTAAATATTAATTAAAGCTCTCTTAGTCGAAACTTTGCAACCAGTAATGCACCAAAAAATTTAATGTGAAATAAATTTATGGTAGCGTTTGTCGATCTTTTGTTATCAAAACAATTTGGAAAAAATAAAGATATACTTAGTGCGCACTAGTGCAATCTATTGAAAATCTCCATTATAGTTTATCGCGTGCAGGAGCGAGGAATTTCCATTTCGCTAGAAATTCATCAGTTTTGCTTCTATTTCACTTTTATTTTTTATTCGATTTTGATGTGTGATACATCAATTTAATTAGAAAACATGTGCGTTTCAGAATAGAGAAAGAAAATATCCTTTAGCATAATATATATTTAATAAGAAATAGTTGAAGTTTAATAGATGAAGTTAATTATGTTATTAAAATGTCAACCATTTCTTATTAAATATATATTACGCTAAAGGATTTTTTCTTTCCCTATTCTTAAAGGCACATGTTTTCTGAACCCATTGATGTATCACACATCAAGATCGGATAAAAAATAAAAGTGAAATAGAAGCAAAACTGATGAATTTCTACCGAAATGAAAATTCCTCGCTCCTGCACGCGATAAACTATAATGGAGATTTTTAATAGGTTGCACTAGGACGCACTAAGTATATCTTTATTTTTTCCAAATTGTTTTGATAACAAAAGATCGACAAACGCTAATATAAATTTATTTCACATTAAATTTTTTGGTGCATTACTGGTTGCAAACACTCGACTAAGGGAGCGTTAATATACTTAATAAAAATTAAACTTATTGGTTTGCAAAAGTACAATTTTACAGGTTACGTCCCTACGTCGGTGGGAATCACTTCGTTTATTTTGATAGTTTAAAAAGCAAGTGCAATAGCACAAAACCTATTTTTATTGCGGCTTAATTATGTGGTACGAGAAGTATGTTTAATTGCATAATCAAAATGGAACCTAGTGGTGTAAACTGGGTTCACAATTGACATTTTCTATTCATCTAACATTTTTACAGTTTATTAAAAGTAACGTAATTAACCATGTGGAATATTTTTTTTTTAAACAATTTAGGTAATTATCTCACTCACTTTTTTTTGAACGTTAACGTTGCTTCTCACCATCCGCATGAAAAGGTCGCCAACAAAGAATATGATACAAAATGTGATGCAATTATGTAAGTTTTGCAGGGTTGCACGTATGACTTGTTTATGTTTTATAATGTTCAATCGAGTGTTAAACCCATTACATTGGATTCTTGTAGTTTGTTTATTTTTCTCTATTTGGAGTGAATTTAATTTAAAATTCAAATAAAAACTGTAAAGTCTGTAAGTACAATATAAATGTTTAGTCATAAGACGATACAGAGAAGAAATGTGGAGGAGGTCGCGAAGAAAACATATACCTTTAACAAATTAGAAAACACCTAAAAAACGTAAATTTTGAAGACGAAAATATTCATTTTTAAGTTTTATACATTTGTAGTTTCTCTCCGCTTTCTTCTCCAAATTTCTCTTTGTTTTTAAATTTGAATTTAAAATTAATCATTGAGTTTAAAAAAAATTGGCAACTTTGGTCTTTGATGTCATATTTTTTTAGACTTACTTTAACTCACTCTGGATGTAGTTAATTGTGTGGTTGTTCATTGTTTTGATTTTAGATCAACGCAGAGCGAAGTATCAAATGATAAATGAACATGATTGCAATTTAATTGGCGTATATTTTGGTGAGTATAATAATAAAATTGAAACTTAACTATTAATTTATTAAGAGACATACAAAAGTTAAAAACATTCATATACATTATTTAATATTTCTTTATTTACTTATTAATAAAATTAAACGTATATGTTACAAATTTATGTTTACTTTGATGCTTACACAGAAATATAACTTTAAATTTATCAAGTCATATTTGATAACAAATTAATTTGATAATATATAAACTTAAAAAAATACTATTTTAGTCTTATTCTTGTTCTTCTTTTTAAACGTTAAAAATAAGCGTTTTAGCCGCTTTTACTCGGTTTTCATTGCGGGTAGTGCGCTTAAGCAGTGGTTAAAACTAAAGTTGCATATGAACAATTGATTTGAAACTCGATAAAAAGTTCACGCTCAATCGGCTAGAAAAGACGCATATTTTTAATGGGTTTGATTTTATGGCAAAAAAATAAAATACCATGTGTAACACGAGGCAAAAGTTGATTTGAATTTGTGTAATTTGTCGCACTTCTGCTTCACGCGTATTTTCTTGCCTCTATCACAAAATGTAGTGTGTATGTTTTGAGAATGAACCAATTGAATAAATTTAACAGTGTTTGAATTGAACTTTTAGATACAAAATTGAAGCAATTTAAAACGTTGTTTAAATCAAATGACATTAACATTAAATGTCAATCTTTAAATGGATTTGAAATCGTCGCTTACAAATCATTAATTGCTTTGTTTGGAGGTGAATATGTGATTGGCAGAGGGGTCTGGAATCGAAACTTGTGGATTTTTGATACATTACGTGAGAAATGGCATTGCAAAGTTGGGTAAGGAATTACTATTAATCTACGATAAGGGTAAGGTGCTCGTTGATAAAGTGCAAATATTTGATCTAAAATAAAATTAGCATTCATTCATTCAAATTTTGGAACTCTTATTCCTAAATCCTTTTCCAGTTGTTAACTGGTAACCAAAACCCTTTTGGTATACACTTCATTCAGAATATTTGAGTAGTTACGTCGTGGATGAAATCTAAGATTGTGTGGGTGCTCGAGTTTGCTTACTATGTACATTTTTGCGATCAAAAATGCCTTTTGCTGAACGGACGTTGCCACGGAAGTTACGGTGACGTCATTAATATTGATGACGTAACTACTCAGTTATTGCGAATGAACCATAGTTTATTATGGCATTTTATGTTTATAAACTTAAACTTATACTTTAATATTTAAACATACCAAAATAACTCCTTAAACTTCTGCCTTTAGAGTACCATATCCAAGGCGACATTTCGAAGCTTGCGTTGTGGGAGATTTTTTGTACGTTATTGGTGGTACCGGCTTGTTTCGGGTGAACCAAGACAATATGTTCTGGTATAATTTCAAGGAGGACCGGTGGAGTGATGAAATTTTGCTACCGTGTACTGGACGTCAAGTGAAATGCTGCAATTTTCGAGATCAACTACTTCTCATAGACCTCAGTAACAAATGCGGTCATGTATTCAATCAAGAGAATTCACTGTGGAACAAAATTGACATTTGCAATAATGAAATTTCGTTGCAATCCCTAAATGTATTTTCAGCATTTACATACAAAAATCGGATCTTTCTTAAAGGGAATATCTTGTTGGAGTTACAACTGAGTGATCAAAAACTGGAAGTTGTACGCAGGGATATTATACGCGACGATGTGATCTGTGATATAATAGACATAGAGTCAGTGGTATGTAACAATGTTGTTTATACGCAGTACAAGACCAAAGGTTGCGATCAGAATGAGGGTTGCGATCGTTTTACATTGGAAACTTATGATCTGATTACGGGTACAATTGATCATGTTTTCAGGAATAAAGAGAATAATCTCATTTGTATAAGCGGCAAACACAGCTTGTTCAATTCGGTAGTTAAGCTTTTTTCGTTGCACCATTACAGTATGACTGAGAATGATGCTTTGATTAATGATCATATATTTTCCTAAATGTCGATTGCTCTTTAATAAATTTTTGTTAAAAATTACTTTTTTCAATTACCTACCTATCAATATAAACAATTTATTATCTAGTTCAATCACCTTCAAATTCTACATTGTGACGTTTATTTTAGCGGGGATTTCTTCGATACGATTCAGGTTATTAAGTGTTAAAATGTCCTAAGAAAGACGTATTTTTTTACTTGATACTAGTTAATTTTAATAACTACTATCTCTCTTACTTATTGGCCCAAACGACTCAAAGGGAGATTGCAGATGCGGTAAACTTTAAGTTATAGTCTCTAGTTTATAAGTTGTCAGTCACGTGGCTAATGTAAATTGGAATCAAATCAATTCAAGGCCAAGCAAAACTTTCGCCAATGGCGTATTGCACGTATTTACTTACGTTCGTATTTTTTAATAATTCCATTAAAACGTACTTTTGTTCGAGGGCGGAGCTACTGTGTCGACCATAATGGCATTTTTCTTAAATTCGGGTCAACCGTCTCTGCTTAATCTATCCATACGGTAGAGTAGTATGGATAGAAATGCGCATGTATAAAATAGCGATAATACGAACGTCTGAGCTAGATCGATCCAGTAGTCGCGTGACTGACAACTTGTAAACTATGGACTATACGTCATAAACCAAATGATACAAAACCTGTGGTAAAGTATATGGTAGGTGTAGTTAACATAACAGCAAATATTCGTTTAAATTTTCTAGAGAATTCAAAGTAGATTTTTTTATTGAAACTATAAAAAAATGCTGGTTGAATAAAAAACAACGCTTGTTACTCGGTTTGTTATTAAAAAGCACATGTGGCTCGGATTTTAGTTTATTATAGCGCTGCCTGACACGAAAATTCTTGATTTTAATTCTTTTTAGGTTTTTTCAACATTTTCATCGATTTCAACAAATTTGAAATACGTTTTGTTGATTAATTTTGCAAAACTAGTGTTTTGCTAATTTTTTTAATTTTGGTCATTATGAAAATTTATAGATCGTACGGAATGTCTTGCATTATAAATTCTTCCAACTACTCCCAGACTTACGAATAATTGTCTCTTTTTATTGGTCGCAATCAAAAAGAGCGTTAGTTGTAGCGATTTCTAATTTTGTCGGTATACGTCACTAGACGCTAACCCAAATAGAAAGCAGGAACAAGCATGGTGAATCTACCCCTAAATCATTAGAATTAATAAATGGGTGATTTGTAAAATCTTGAGCCATCGTTAATTAACTGTTTAGTCTCTAAAAGTTTGCAGGGCTCGTTCAATTGTTTTTGGCACAACCAATCTTTTTTTTTATCAATTCAGTCTGTAAGTTTACCCGACAATTATGTTGATTTTACGGTGGCCATGCCTAACAAATTTACTTACCGCTCTAGAACCATAAAAAAATTTCTTACCGTTCGTACCGGTCTATCTAAATTGATGTCAACATTGATAATCGGTGTCGTTGTTGGAGTGGTTCAATTACTTCTTTATGGAAAAAACACCAATGCAATTGATAACTCGTTGAAGTTGTAATGTAGAACATGTATTTGTAAAAAAACTAATAGAAACCGTTTTATTTCTAGGAGAACCTACACTCGAATTATTAAATAGGCGTCATATTAGATACTTATAATGTACTAATATATTATTGTGTTTTATTAGTTTTGATTTTGCAAAAAAGGCTATAAGCATCACTAACGTTAAGGTTTCACTGGTCTTCAAACCTTTGTGTTTGACCAGTAAAAAACCCTTATCGTTCTTAACTTACTATACTGTACTCCAGTAGCTGAAAACTACCAATCTTGCGGCAATTGAGAGGAGTTTTTTAAAACCAGTAACATTTATTTAAAACCTTATATATACATTTAGTAGTTTCCCCTACAATAAAAGTCTTGTTGCTTTCGTAGAATTCCTAGGGGTCCATCCGTGTACTCGCATACTCCAAGTTTTCTCGACAAAAAGCAGTTACTTTTTGGATTTCCCCATTTCCCTTTAAATTGCATCCAATCAGGAATGTGATTGTGATCCAAATGCAAATTTACAACATTATTCCACGTTTTCCATGGAATACCATAACCATTTTTATCGCTGAATCTAGGTACTCTAACATAATCATGTTCACCAGGTGCTGACCACAATCCATGCGATCCTAGAGCAGCAAACAGTACAGGATGACCACCTTGCATTCGCACAATTCGAGGAAACTTTGGCACTTGCACCACACCTTTTCGTGTTACTTGCGATTCGTATTTGAATAATTTCCGTTGCTGATCATATTTGTAATAAACACCCGCATCATGTACTGCTAAATACAACCTTGAGGGATACATATTCCCGATGAATTCTAAACTCATGTGCTCCCAATCACCAATATGATTGCCAATCGTTTTCAATCGACCAAAACAAGTGTTGAATATGAATGGTGTTGGCACTTTTCCTATGAAACAAATTTCTTTTCCTTCGTTGTAAGGGTAAAAAATCCAATAGGTCACAATAAAATTTAATGGATTTTGGTATTTAGAACAGGCATTTATAGCAGCATAAACAGGTACACGACATTCTTTTGGATTCTTCCCTATTAAAAAGGCACTATTGGTCTCGTTATTTAACAGCACATCTATAAGAAAAAAGTTAATTGCCGGATATTTGAAAATGTTAATGTTTTTTACCAACTGCTTGTCGTGTGACTAGAAAAAAGGATTTTGAATTGTACTTTGCAAGTTTTCTGGCAGAATGGCTTTGTATGATTTTTCCATTTTCATCGGCTACGAGAACATTGCTTAGAAAATCTTCGACGCTTGATGGCATATATTTTTCGTCCGGGTGCAACCATATTAAGGGTGACCATTGCGCTACTAGAGAGTCAACTATAAAAATGGTCTTGTTATATTATTGTATCACAAATAACTTAGTATTCAAAACAAACAATCATTATTTAATTATATAAACAATCGAATAGTAATTGTAATTGCACTGAATATTGAATTGGTCAATTTACTTAGTTTGGTGTTCGTATCATTGTCGATTGCAATGGATGTGACCACTGCAATAATGAAAACCCAATCGAAAATGAACACCAAATTGACCATGTCTCTTAAAAGACATGACAAAACGTACTGATAACAAACACTCGAATTCGTCTATATATTTCGACCGCTCTAGGTATTACGAATGTGTTTCTGTATTATCGCACTAGACTAGATTAATCGCAGAAATTGCAGAAGACCATCGTTGATGACCTACACTTTGCCACTTCCAACCCGGTTATTGCCCATCACGATGCCATGCTTAGGCTTACCTTCCAGCAACAATATTTTGTTTCTAACATTTATACATTTCTTGCACTACTTGTTTTACAATCTATCTAGCTTGTAAATTAGCTTATGAATCAGAAACTGCGCCGATTTTTAGTGTACTTTTTTGAAATAGTTGATGTACAGGTTTGAGACTTTGAAAGTATTGTGAATAACAAATCTAAATTGAGAAACTCAACAAACATGTAATACTAGAAAAAAATCTTGGACAGGATACGTAGAAAAACATGATTTTGGGTTCTTTTAATAAAAAAATTAAATTACAAGATCAGGTAGATATGCATAATTTCTTTTATTTTTATATTTTAAATAAAGTATTTCTATTTTCTATACTATATTATTGTCATAATACAGTGAGTCTGAAAACATGCATGTCTGTAATGTTACTAATAATCGCCAGTGAAAGTTTTGCCATAAAAAATTACATATTAAGCGTCTGTAATTATTTGTTTAGTTATCGTCACAGGCATTAGTGATTTTCTGGTTATTTTTTTTTGGTCTATTATGAATATTAATAAAACTTGTATTTTGTTATATAATTTTAAGTAAATTTTTTGGACTGTAATGTCGGCTATTTTATCATATTTGGATCTAAAGAACATGTATCATGCTTTCTTGATTTTAACAAACTTATTAAGTAATAAATGTATGTACAATAAAGTTATTCCTGGGAGAACAATGCTGTTTTTTAATGCATAATCGTTAATATTATAAAATGATTATTAAAATAATTCATATGAATATAACAATGGACGCATTTCATTTAATGCGTGATATTTTGCCACAATTTTGCTTATTATTGTTATAGATTGGAATTCCCAAGGTACTAACAAAAATATTTATATTTTAAAATGTGATTTGTGAAATGTGTTTTTGTTTTAGTATTCTCAAAAATTGAAAAACTATTCAATCTGTCAAGATCCAGATGGAATAACAATTTTATTTTAACCAAATAAACTCGGAAATTTTTGAAATTATTTTGGGATTTTTTTATGTGTTTAGTTTTTAGTTACAATTTCTTTCAATCCATGTCCATGTGAACAAAGAAAAATAAATGGTACCAGGAAATCAATGACAGCCAATGAAAACTAAGAACCTCTTGATCAAAGTGAAGACAAACTGCGGCCATCACCAAGAATCAAGATGAAGCAGAATGTAGAAGCATTGGATTCATATATTATGAAACTGAGCAAGATGTTATTAAAATTTAGAATAAGGATCTAGATGAGGTGTTATTCAAAAAATGCGTAATTTTAATTAAGAGACTGCAAAATAGAAATATCATTTTAGACAAAATGTTCAAAATATTGTATAAAATAAGGAAACACACAGCTGAAAATGTTCTACTATTTGCAATTTCTATTTGTTTAACGTTGTAGAATATATTTATATGTGTATAGAAACATATAAAATATAACTAAACAATTTATTTAAACACAAACAAAAACTATGTTGTTATTTACAAAGCTATACCAATAACGCTATCATTCAGTGGAATTTATTGATAAATTGAAACAAAACTGAATAAATGGGTCGAAATTCGAAAAACGACTACTATTGATTATTACCTATTCAACTAAATTTTTTAGCAACCCTTAATAGAATTCAATTTAGAAGAAATTTAGGGAGAAAACTACGTTATAATTAGAATCAGTCCTGTTAGCGCATTACTCCTATTATTTACCCCCTTCTTTTACATTTTTTACTGCAGTAGGTGTTTATTTATTTAATGTCAATAACTACAGGTCGAATAGTGGCCCAAGGCTTACTCAAATTATGACGTTATGGCTCTTTAATTTTGATTTTTTTTCTGAAAAGAATGACAATTCCTGAAATGTTTGCAGTTCATACACGGTTGTAGCATTAGCCATAACTTCTATAAATAATTCATTTTTTTCATAAACAAAAAATACAAATGTTTTTCCTCTTGTAAAGTCCAACCGTGGAAATACCGTACTTAAATATATAAATGTTTTTTTCGCAAATTGAAATTAACAAATTAATGAAAATAATAGTCTCCAAATAGTAGAAGCAAATGAATATTTGAAATGAAAAATTAATTTGGCGCGACTCGGCCCATCAGTCGTGTCCAGTACTTTTTCATTTAAGATATTCATTAGCGCCATGGCCTGCATCTATTATTTGGAGTAGACTTTAAAATACAATGATTTCAAAGTCACCTTATTTAGATTTGGACTTGGTACCGGAGTAATCAGTACTGGTACCGGAGTAATAAGTTTCCAGAGTATCCAGATGTGTCCGAAGTCGGAGTATCTCATGTAGTCTTCACCATTCATAGCACAATTGATGATACAACTGTATCTAATTTTTCCCCGGTTGGGATGCAGATGGTATTTATTCATTAATACATAAATAATTAATAACTTGTAGGCAACTAGTAACTCATTTTATTAGTTAAAATAGTTGCCTTTTACAGTATGTGTTTTATAATTGTATTTGAAATTACAATGGTTTTAAAGAATGAAACAAACATAACAAGTAGGTACTACATCTGAATCTACAAGACAAAAATATCTTTCCAATAAGAAAAATCTTTTAAAATGTAACTGGACCGAGATCTGACTTATTCCGTCATTTGCTTTGTTTATTAGTTGGAAACATGACTTTATTTCAAGAGGTGAGGAAAAATTCCAAAAATTGGATTTGTCTTTGTTATTATTATTTGTTATTAGAAAACTATACAAAACTATTGAAAATATAGAAAAAAATATCTTCAGTTGCATTTTTTTCTGGTTTTCAATAATTAGCAAATGTAATTTAAATAATAAGTCTGTTTTTTTAATAATAGTTTTTTTAATACTTAATTGATTACTATTAAAAAATACTGGATATTTGATATTTTCTAGGGACTATAACAAAGACAAATTCTGTTTTACCAATTTTTGGAACCGTTCCTCACCTCTCGATGTGACGTCATATTTTGGACTAATAAACACGGTAAGTCAAATCTTGGTCCAGGTACATTTGAAGAGATTTTTAAAGGAAAAGGTTTTTTATATAGATTCAGTAGCTTTTCATGTAAATTCATGAGCTACCCTAGTATATTTACTAAACACGCTCTCTTAAAAATTGATGATTAATTGTGGATCATTAAAATTTGAAATTAAATTTTAACTTTGCAACATAAAACTTGGTTGCCATGACTTTATAAGAATATAGTTACGAAATATTGATCACAATAAATAAAAATTTTCTTTTACATAGTTATAGTATATTTCTGCAAAACCTATTTCAATAAACAACAATGTAATTATATTCACAATAACTTGTGCAACTATTATTTAAAATTAAAATATTTCCTTACAGTGGGTAATAAATATTTATTTTCTTACGTTATATAAAGGTTCACTTATATCACTGATCATCCACGTAAGTTTGATTTATATGTTGGGCATGGCTTACTTTTAGTTTTATTCCTAGGCAGTAAAAGTTCAATATTTTTTGTAGCTGGTAAACCACAAGATGACCATAAATTTACTCAACTTGAATTTATATCCACTTGATTATTTTTTTTTAAATTTAGGAATTCATATATATTATCTACTTTTGAAAAAAAATTAAAATAAATGATTTGGTAAAATTAAATATTTTCGAATTTATTGATATATTTGTATAAAATTTCTTAATAATGTATATATTGTTTATTGATATATTTTTATGAAGTTTCGTAATATATTATAATGCAGGTCAATGTCAGGTTTAAGTAAATTGCAGTACCAACGATTTTTTATTCCAAATATTAAATTCCAATAACCTTTTATTAATTATTCATATTACGTGAACAAAAATCCAATGAAAAACCTGTCCACCTGTGAACGCATTTCGTTAAACATAAGGAAAGTGTACCTAATAAATAAAACGTCTTCTTCTCACGAATAGTATTATATTATTACACAATTAACGGATAATTATCTCCTTTAATTAAACTATTATTTTTTCATGATACATCGCGCTAATTTAATTAGATAATTTAGACGCCTAACACAAGGTTTGCCGTGATTCAAATAATTTTGAAATAATCCTTGACTGTATTCTGCTCATTTACACTTGTCTCCAAGATTTAAAGATATTGCAGATTGCTAGACAAACAAGAATCATCTAATATAAATATTGCTAATTTCAAATTCAGTGAACAAACTCAAACACACATACAAAGCGCACGTTTCATTGAGAGAATAATTATGAAAATCTAACATATGCAGCGATTTTGAGGGGGATAAGTCATTTGCTCCCCATTAAGTCACATCCTTCGTTGTGGGGCATGGCAAGGTTAACAATACCTCTTAATATCAACAATTTACACGGAATAATTCACCCGATGCTTTTCATCTCACATGTTGTTATCTTATGTATTTTTATTTTCGTATTTTTTTCGAAAAATAGTTTTAAATTTTTTTAATAAAAAATGTTACAGTTTAGGACGTTTGTGCTTCTATTGTTTGTTATTAGTTTTTTAGTGCGATGCGATTCACAACTTCAGGACTTTTTCAATGATATAAGAAGAGCGTTCAATATTAGTGATGGGGTTATCGAAGATACTGTGAATTTTCGGACCCATTATGATTTTATTATTATTGGAGCAGGTGTGATTTTTTTTATTACTTAATAACTATAGTAAATTACGATTTCTAATCATGTCCATGAGTTGTTAATTAAAATTGAAAATAAAACAAATTATTATTATGAAGCTATTCATAGTTAATGGTACTATATAATATAATAATGATTATATGTAATTACGTGACACAAACAAACAAATGCATTTAGCATTTAATAATCCATTAAATTTGTAATCCTTATGCAGGATCAGGAGGCAGCGTAGTGGCTAACAGGTTAACAGAAAATCCTAATTGGTCAGTTCTGTTGATAGAAGCTGGTCGAGATGAAATATTTCTAACCGATGTACCTCTAATTGCATCGCTGCAATCAATCACTGCCTACAATTGGGGATATAAAAGCGAAAAACTTAGCACTGCTTGTTTGGGATTGAAAGAAAAACGTTGTAATATGCCAAGAGGAAAATCTTTAGGTGGTACCTCAGTTATAAACTTTCTTCTATACACCAGAGGAAATAAATTAGATTTTGATCAATGGTCAAGTTTTGGAAATCATGGTTGGAGTTACAGCGAGGTTTTGCCTTATTTTATTAAATCGGAAAACTGTAGTCGATGCTATGAAGTAGATGAAAATTACCATGGCTATAACGGTTATTTGAATATTGAACATCCCGGCTATGAGAATGATTTACTTAAAAGCTTCATTAAAAGTGGAAAAGATTTTGGCTACAAAAATATTGATCCTAACGGAAGATTTGGATTAGGTTTTTCAAAAGTTCAAGCAACGATGAAAAATGGTGCTCGTTGCAGTGCTTCTAAAGCCTTCTTGAAACCAATTAAAAATCGAGACAATCTGCGTATTTCTACAAGAAGTAGAGCTACAAAAATTCTGATCAATCCCGATACAAAACAAGCTTATGGAATAGAATTTATAAAGAACAGAAAATTGCACAGAATATTTGCCGATAAAGAAGTTATTCTCTCAGCTGGTTCTTTTAACAGTCCACATATTTTAATGCATTCTGGTGTAGGTCCAAAAGCCGACTTGGAGCGCGTTAATATTCCAGTAATTCAGGATTTAAAAGTGGGATATAATTTACAAGACCACATGGCTATGTCTACACTTGCTTTTCTAGTCAATGAATCAATTACAATTTCGGACCAAGCCGTTCAAAACCCAATTGACATTTTTAATTACTTGATAAATGGTCGTGGACCTTACACAATTCCCGGAGGTGCTCAGGGTTTGGCTTTCATCAAAACGAAATATTCCCAAAACAGAAATGATGATTATCCAGATATGGAGCTCGTTTTGGGTGCTGGTGCACTTAATGGAGATGTGTATGGTAGTATGCAAAATTTGCTAGGCATTCCTAAAGATGTATTTGACCAAGTATATGCTCCTATAATTGGAAAGCCTGCGTTTAGCATTGCCCCAGTTCTTCTAAGACCCAAAAGTCGAGGACGTGTTATCATTAAAGACTCTAATCCTTTACATTGGCCTATTTTAGTACCAAATTATTTTTCTGAAGATCAAGATCTGGCGACAATGATTGAAGGAGTTAAAATGGTATGTACAGTAGTACTTAAAATAATTATAGTCATTTAAAATGAATTAGTTTATTTATTCATAAAGTTTAATCATGCACATACATAGTAATTCAGATAGTAAACAATTATTATTTGTTAATAAGGATGTTGAGAAATAGTCATTTAAGCGATAATTCACACCTTGAATGTAGTAAATAAAATAGCATTTCTTTTAGAGCAGATGAGAAGATAAAAATCTGTATACAGTTACAAATACAAAATTACGGTATTTAGAAAAAATTGTATATAACTGAACTTTTAAGTTTCTTACACAATTGCTTATCGAGATACATTGAATTATTAACTTATTTGATTATACAAAGATATTAAAAATTATCTGGATCAATGGTGGTTTTGAAGTAATAAACGCTCGACTTAGCTCCTTTCCTCATTTTGAAATTATTTTTGATTGTCAAAGTTTTAGAAATACATGAAAAGTTCTAGTAAAATTTTCTTGTTATTGTTCATGTAACTTAACAGCTTGAATAGTTTTTGAATTATAGTTTTTACCACAAAACTTTCATAATTGAAGCCTATTTTCGAACCATTGTGCTAGTCTAGTGTTTGGGAATATAATATCTAAATTGTAGGTGTAGGTGGCGGTCGGCAAACTTTGACAGAATTATTTGAAAAGGTTAATATAAGTAAGACGGGCGTTTTTCATTTCAGAACCACTTTTGATCAAGATAATTTTTGATACTTCTGTATAACAATTTTTTGAGCCATTTTCTGATCCATTGCAAATCTGTAAAGACTTTGTAAAGTTTGTTAATAACTTTTTTGATTACGGGAGAATGGGTCCAAATCAAAAAGGATTCGTTGCCTGATGAGTCTGAAAATTTCACTTTGAAGCTTCGTCAAAATTTCAATGTTTTATTTGGTTTTGCAAATAGTATAATAAGAAATTTTATTATATGTATTACAAATTACTATTTTACTTATCCGTTGACCGTTAGGCACAAAATGCATTGATGCACTTTCACTCTTGCGTCTTGCACACCGGTTTTAATGAATCGAACGTACCGATTTTGTAATGTAAAGATAAAATATTTCCTATCTACTTTGGATCGGCTATAAACAAAAATTGCATTCCATTTTAAATGTTACAAGTGAATAAAGTTAACCGCTTTTACAGTTTTACAAAACCAGTTTAAAAATACCTTGAAGAAGTAATATTTTACACATTTTGTTATGAAATCTACGTTAACAATAATACGAACAAAATTTATTTAATTCACAAATTTAAATTATTGTTCAATCGGAGTCAAGGATAACGAAATGAAAATTTTTGAAGTTTTGGTCAAGGTTACTTATTGCTTGCAGGCGGTGAAAATAGCAAGAACTCAACACTTTGCCAAATATGCTACGAAATTGAATCCAATTCCATTTCCTGGTTGCGAACAGCAAATTTTTGAGTCAGATGCGTATTGGGGTTGCGCCATCCGCCATGTGGCCACTACTCTTGGTCACCAAGTTGGCACTTGCAAAATGGGACCATCAAATGATTCAGACGCTGTTGTTGATCCTGAATTACGTGTTTATGGAATACGTAATTTACGGGTAGTTGATGGTTCAATTATGCCAAATGTGGTAGCTGGCCATACCAATGCCGTCATCATGATGATTGGCGAGAAAGCTGCTGATTTAATTAAAAAAACATGGAGTTTTGCCTAAATTATTTATTAATGACATGTGATAACATAGTACTTAGGAAAATAAAAAAAATGTCTTTATGTGTTTTTGTTTTGTTTTTAGGGGAGATATAACTAATGCTTAAGGGTCGAAAAGTGATTGCATGATTCATTCAATTTAATATGTGTAGGTTAGGTTAGGTTTATCCATTTTATTCCCCATTTTATTATTTCAAGTTGCATTATGGGCCAAATAAGTGTATCTATTGTATATTTAGGGACACTTAGATACGGTTTTTGTTATATATTGATTTGGAAACCCATTAAGTATAATATTCATTGATTTTTCTTCGTCATAATTTTAAATTATTTGTTTAATTACTAATTAGTCGATTATTATTCATTTGTGGTATATGCTTATAACAACGATAACAAAACAATGATGCTCTTTAATAATTCATATACATATATTATTATTTTGTATGCAATGAAAAAATGGAATAAATTCTTTTTATTCGATTTCTTGCAGTGTAACGTAGAAAAACTTGAATAGGAAACACACGTGTTTGTATGGTTCGTAGTAGAAATTCACGTGTGTGTGCACTAACCCTAATTAAAACCTGATATAGGAGGGAAGAAATTTCAACAAAAGGGTGAATTGAGAATTATGTTAGTCAGTTTTATATCGTAGTTTCCGTATCAAGGGCTTCGCTAAAAGACCCTCACTTGATCAATATTTACATTCCTGTTTGATAAATTCAAATCTATCTGTATAAATATTATATGAATTCGATTATTTGAATTTCTTATATTTTCGACAATGTCTACAATACAAAGCTTTACTTTGTATTGAAAGAAATCTAACTATTGATCAAACTTTCTTCAAGAATCTATAACAATTTTGTGCGTATAAATTAAAAAATGCGGTACAAAATTCTAATAATATTCCTGTGCACAATTTTACTTGCCATTTTGGCCGATGATTCGCAAGGTAAGTTGTAACGGTTTATTTTATCAGTTACTTTTCAAATGCTTTTCATTGCCAGGGGAGCTAAACCAGAATTGTGTAACGGTTCGAGATTGTCGTACATTTGGCTACATCTGCGATTACAACAGAACATGTCAATGTTCCAGATATTACATGCCGAACAGGCGACGTGAAAAATGTGTTGGTGGTCAGTTTTTGGCCTAATTTTTAAAAATTATTTTTTCATTGGTTCTCATTTTAAGTGCAGGTGTAAATCAGCGGTGTAAATACGACGAACATTGCATCGAGGGGGCCTTTTGTCAAAATCAAGCCACTTGCAGATGCAAAGACGAATTTCAACCCAGTGAAGATGGGCTATATTGCTCCCGTAAGTAATTGAACCAATAATCTGTTTTTCGGAATTTTGTGTTTCATTATTTTGATTTTAATTTTTCTTTTCGTTTTTGATTGAAATTTCAGTTATACTTAATGATCTTTTGTCATCAGGTTAGTATAATTTATTTTTCTACGAAAAGATTACTATTACATAAATGCTAGTTTATTAGAAAGAGATTTAGTATGCAATGTGACTCAACTAATATGAAAGTGCAAATGCATTTTTACAATAGTATATCATATTTTTCGAACGCATAAGTATGTAACAGTTTTGCTTTTATTCTTAAATAACTGAGTTTGATCAGGCCTAACCTGATTTAAATAAGAACTAAATTTAACACGCATCTAACTATTTCTCTTCTCATAATAAACGGCAACAGTACGACTTAATGGGTTCATTATTTTGGTTTCAGATTCCTCTAAAGTTCCAATATTCACCTTTGTAGTTGTTTTTTCAATCTCATCGCTTCTATTAGTAACATATAAAATACCATTATTTATTAATTGAGTAATATAAAAACGAAAAAATTGTAATTATTGTATTAAAAATTTAAATTATATAAAATTATAAAAAATTTAAACTATTAAATGGTAATTTTATTCATATTATAAATATAGAATAGCGGTTGCACACATAATTAAAAATGTAAAGAGTATGTTTTTTTGACTAGAATTACTGCAGTCATTATTAACACATTCACACACGCCTTCTCTACAACGGATGATGTCAATGTTAAATTTATCATTAATGAAACATTCCTCATTCAAATTGCAGGCTCCTTTTAATTGAACACTTTGGTAGCATTTTCCATTAAAATAATGTTGGTTTATCGGACACAAACAATGTGAATCAATACATTTTGTACCCTCAAACGAATTTGAACATTGACTATTTTCTATACAAGTATCCTTGTACATTGTTGCCGCTAAAACGATATAATTAATATTTTAATATCAAAAAATATGTCGATAAAATCACCTTTTAAGCAGAATTTTTCATTCCTATCCATAACATAGCCAACTGCACATTCACAGATAAGTGGTCCACATCGTGAGTTTAGAATCAGAGAGCATTCAATATCATTCGCGCACAAATCTCCTAAGTTCTTCGATGCAATGCAACTAGTACGATCGCTTGATGCACGTTCGAAAGGTTTGCAGTCACATATTCCATCAATACAATATGCAAAACTTCCAGAGCTTAAAAGACAGTTTCCAGTGCTGTAACAATAATCATAAAGCACTGAAAAAAAATTATATTTCCGAAGTGTTGGATGAAATGAGATTCTTACAAACTGTGTCATAGCAAAAGCCGTCAGTGTATAAATGATTATTATTGGAACATTGACAAGTACCAGTGCTAGCACTGCATATTCCTTTTCTACTAGCACATTCAAAATCAGTCAGACAGGGTTCATTAATATTTACACCTGAAAATAATACCAATATTAAATTTTAGTAGGTAGTAAATATTACATTTTTTATGTTATGTACTTTTAGAACATTGGTAGAATGTTTTGTTTCGAAAAAGAAGTTCGAATGATTCTTTGCACTTGCAATAGCCATACGTTGTATCATCGTTTCCAAAGCAAAACGAATTTTCTCTGCAATCTTCATCATATTTGCATTTCTCGTATGATACTAAAATATAATAAAATAAAAGGAATATAAACGAAGAAATGTATTTTGGTAAACATATTTTGCTCTTGTTTACCATTCTTATTTTTTAGACTAATAGACAGCGACTAATTATTTTGAAGCTATTATTATTTTGAAGCTATGAGCTATTAATTTTGCGGTACTCTTGAAAAAAGGATTGGTATATATACAGGGTGGCGCTATGATTTAAATAATTTATAACTATTTAATTACTGCTCTCGTCGTGGAAGACAGATCTTTGCAGTCACTTAATTTTCTAAATCAACCAACCGGTCTCGACCAAATTTTGTACATTTATGAGGTATCTCCACAAGACGTGAATACTGCAAGATGAACTGAATATTTTGGTAAGAGATATAGTTTTAAATTAGAATAACTTACTAATTTGTAACGCACATATCTCTGACGGATGAAGATATCTAATCCAAATTTTCTACACGTATTATAACCCAATAAAGAATATCATATCCAAAGAGCTTTCATTAAAGTTTACTTAAATAAGGTATATTTTTCCGGAAAAAAATGTGGAATTACTTACTTGAGAAATATTTAATAATTAGTTGCCAGAAACATTATCCGAGAAATGTCAATTTTTCACCTCACAAAGACCGGCTGTTTTGAGAGCTGTTTACATGGTGTTTTTAAGATTTTCTGGCCGTAGTGCTCAAATTTTATTTGTCATAGTGATTTCGGTGGCAAGCTTGTTGACATAAACATTTTCCTTAAAATAAACCCACAGAAAATATTCTGGAGCTGTAATGTCGGATGAATGTAAAGTCCATCAAACTTGCATTTTTTTTCTTAAAAGTGTTATACTTTGTCTGGCAAGACTGTTCTCAATAACAGGCCTCAAGAGATTTTCGATTATTTTTTGATCTCGCTCCTCATTAACGGTGAACGTTACATCTTCGTTATCAAAAAATATGATTCAATGGTTCTTTCTAAAGTAATCCGACAGCATACTGTACATTTTAGTCAATGTAGTTTACAGTGATGGATGGTTCATAAGAATTAGCTTTAGGGCTTATTATTAGATAATCGTACTTCATTTAGAAGCAAAAAACGTTGGCTATTTGCAGAGCATTATTTTCCGCAATTAATTTTAAAGTATTTCCCAAGTGAATATTTTATCTACCTAGATGAAAATATTATATTTACTAAATTATTAAAAATATACAACTTCTGTGCCACCCTATACAATAAAGTGTTTCGAGGTTTTTAAGTTTTAACCGATTAGGTGTAATCCGTTCAATTAATAAAATTAACATTTTAAATCAAGTTCTCGATCATGTTACTAATTAAGAAAGCTAAAGCACATAAACAAAATCCATTTGTAGATACCATATTCCGCTTTTTAAAAGTACGGAAATATATATATATTTGATTTGTCACGAAAATATATATATTTTAAATTTTGTCAAAAATATTCACAGCCAGCAACTATATTTTCGGTATTAAATACTCGTAGAAAAAGAATAGTATTTTAGTCGCGTGCAATGGTTATTACTCATTCGGATATTTATGACACTCGCCTGCTGCTCGTGTCGCAAACTTTATCTTCATGAGTAATATCCATCATTACATGCTCGCTGAATAATATACTATTTTCTCACGGTCGTATTTGAATGAGCACTAAATTTTTTCTAAATACCAAATCAAAAATGCTCTATATAATTTATAAAAGAATTGAGTGTGTTTTATTCTTACGTTTTTGGATGTCTTATAAAAATTATATAAGAAAAATAAATCAATAGTTTCGTTTGTTGATATAATGGTGAAAAATTGTACAATACATATACAATGAATAATTAAAATTATATTCCATTTAGAAACCTTAAATATAATTGAAAGGTGCAAAGACAACTTGGAGAATACATAAAAGTACGAAAATCTGTTCACAAAGTGAAGATTATTACACTAGAAGATTATTACACAGATTATTAATTTTATTGTATTAACATTTAAAGTTAATTGAAATATTCAGCAATTAATAAAAATATGGGAAAATTATTGATTTTGTTTAAATTCTATGAAAACAGTTAATAAAAGGATTATAATTAGATTTTGGAATATATTTTTCGATTATAGATTTTCTTTCTATATATTATAGTGCCTGTGTGTTCTTTATCGTAAAAACTAAATTATAATGTTTTGCTCAAAATGTTATCTAGTAATACTGTATTTTTACCTATTAATTGATCTTCATGAGTTATTATTTGTTCCTCATGCGAGTCCTCATGCGTTTGAATTAAAGCACAAACGATTTGTAAAAATACAATTGCCACTACGGTTCTGTACATTTCCGTTTTTACTTACTAATTATCTAGACTAAACTAAAATGCATTAAACTTGAAATTATCACATCCTAAAACAAAATAAACAATGATATCTTATCATTATTCTTTTATCTTTATATCGTACATTCATACGTTAGTATTTTAATGCCAATATGTTACCTATATTCCAAATTCTTAAATCAATTAATATGATTAAAATGGAATATAGGGATTCATTTAATAATGGAAATAAAGGTGAATGATCCTGACCTTAATATAATAATAGGGATTAACGCACTGTTAATTTGTGATATAAAATCAATAGTTTAATTTAATTTATTACCATTTATGTAAAAACAATATTTTGGCAGTGTATAAATAAGATAGCAAAACTTAATAGTAACAGAAATAAATACAACATGAATATAAAAAAAAACAATACAATACAATTAAGATATTATTTGAAATACATTAAAACAAATAAGACAACAGCAATTGTTATGGAGCTCCTTAATTTTCCCGCAGAATCTAAATAACCAGAATATTAAATAAAATTCAAAAATATATCATAATTGTTATTAAGCTTACTAATGCAATATCCATCAATTTCTGCATAGAAAGAGTTGCATTTGCATACGCCTAGAACGCATTCTAAACGACTAACACCTGGCATAGGACCATGGCAGTTTTGGTGAACCATGCATGTATCTCCTAATACTATTGTACAAAATAAAAATAAATTCATTAGAAAACCAATTAGGAATATAAAAGTTGAAATAAAATTTAAACTTTATCATTAAAGTAGACTCAGGATAAACAAATACGATGGAAAAAAATAAATTCGGCATGAAAAATCCGCACAATAACTCTGGTTGCCGCGGCGTCGTTATCGTGTTTTGTTGTAACCTAACCTAACCTAACCTAAATCCGGAGAAAACTCTGACTTGTCTCTTCCTTTCCGACCTTTCCGCGCAATCCTATTTTTTTATATTGAGTTTACTTTAATTATACTTACACATATCTCTAACGCATTTATTAATTTGTGGCTTAAGTTGATACAATTCCTTGCATTCACAAAACCCTCCAGAACAATGAGATGATCCTCCTAGAACAGTTGTACATTGGACATCTTCAATGCAAGGTGATTTTTCCGATTTTGCAACTATAAGACATTGATTTGATTGAGTATTTGCTACAAAGTCCTGCATGCAAGAGCATTTTGAATCAAGGCATTTTGAAAATTCCAAGTGAGAGCAATGGATGTCATCTTCACAAGGTGCGCCCAGTTCTACAAATATTCACAAATTAGTATTACATTTTTAATTATGGAATCAATTAATATTTACCGATATTTTCATAACAAGTTCCGTTATCTTCATGATAGTTGGGTTTGCAGAAGCATTTTTGGTTAAAGCATTTTGAAAATTTAACCGCACTATCACACTGGACGCTTTCTATGCATTGATCTCCAATCCCTTCAGAAACTAAAAATAGTTTCAATTAGTTAATCAATTATATAAGATTAATTTATACCTACCTATCAAGCACTTTCTGCTATCATTCGACTTAACCAAGCCGTCTTCGCAAACGCATCTTTTGGCTTCGAAATCACATTTAGAACGAGCAATGTTGCAATCTTTGAGATATTGGCAAGCTTCTCCAATTTTTGAAACAACTAGGTTTATTGTATCTTCACAAACATTCGAATCTCCGCATTTGCAAAATCCATCCACACATTTTCCATTATCTAAGCCATCACATTCTCGATCCGATTCACACGGATTGGGATTTAATACTATGCAAAAGTTATTTAATTGGTAATTAATCATAATTTATACAAATTTTATTGCTATTGTTATACATACCATAAGGATGCTTTTTTGCTGATCCTACTAAACTAATAGAAAATACATTAGAAACTAAGATTAAAAAGGAAATACATTTTAGGGAAAACATGGCTATTTAAAAATGCTCACAGTTTCAAAGTTACTGAATGTGTAAGAACTGTGTAGATACCACATACAAGTATATGTTAAAATTTAATAGTGTTTTTTTACTTTCAGTATTTTTTATCTTTTTTACAAGATGTAAAAAAACCATAGATAATAATATAACTATAAACTATAGATACTCGTATCGAATCTGTGGTTTGTGGTTGTATGTACTCGTGTATCATAAAGAAACAATCATTGTCAAAGTATTATAAAAACAATAGAATAAAAATAAGTTGATAAAATTAAAATAATTGTAACTTGTTAGTTAATAGTTTATATTTTTAAATATTTCAAAATTTTCTAAAAGACTTAATTTTATATGATTAGCGAAAAAGGTGATTGGGTATATTGGTGATATTGATGATGATAAAAATTTATATACTTTAAAATCAGCTAAAATAAAGTTATATTTACTGAAACCATATGTTTCTTCTAGATTGTAACAAATAATTATTTGAAACACGTATTTTTGAAGTACATTAAATTTAGATCAATTTCCGACCATTTTCAAATATTGTATGACATTTTCGTACATTTGGTTTTTGTTTGGTCAATATAAAAATACGTACAATCAATACCTAGAATCATTATAAATCAATTTACAAATAGCAGATTTGTCAGAAAAATTTGGTTAATCTATTGAATGTAGTTCAATAAATAAACTACTTGAAATATTATTTATCTGACAAAATGTTTAATTTCATTTTTTGATTTTTGAAATTCCTAAATCAACAATGCAAAAAATTAATAAAGAACTAAATTTTAATAGTAATTAACTGGGTAACTCTTTAAAATATTAGCTAAATGTGTAATAAATTCAAATTCACTATGAATTATTGTTTTTAGTTTATAATTAGTAAATATAGTTAAAGTTTACAAATAATATTTTTGCTCAACCTTTATTAGAAAGTGGCGTTTGAATTCAAACTGATTCTATTAAAAATTGAATATTAATTCAGATTGTTAAATATAAATTTACTTCTAACATAGAGTTAAAAGTAAATTTTACTGATTTCTTGGGCAGCAGATCAGTTGCTGGGTTTGCAGCTCTTACAACATCATGGAGAACATCCTACCAATAAACTAATAAAAATAAATAAACCAAAAATCAACTAATTTTATTGCCTGTTATGAATTAGCAAGTGCAAATTTATTTTATCATTTGATGCTAAAAATGCGGTATATTTTATTTAATATTCGTTACTTAAAACTAAATAATTGTGAATAAAATAGTATAGAATCCTCTTTGGAAAGTTTCATTCCTAATCTCTCGACAGGAATGAAACACTTTCCACGTTGGTTTGTAATATACTGTTACACAACCATTAACTAGAACGATTTTTAGGTTTTTTGTTTTAAGCTGATGTGACAGCGATTAACTCAGCAAAGATGCACTATCAAACTAAATTACCGATATTTAGTTAAATGAACAAAAAAATCATGTCAGCAAACTTCAGTTAACCGTTGTTTTTCATTTTCACTGCACCCTGTATAGTCGTTATTTGTTTAAATTTATCTAAGTTGCCTTAAAATACGAGCCAGGTAATTGTAAAATTTATTATAAAATTGAATAATGTGAATAAAATTTCAAATGTAGCAAAAGATTAAATTATTACTATATTTATAATATTACAATTTTTCACTAATAAATACTTCTCAATAAATGTCGATATTTTAAGAAAATGCATATGGTAGTGCCATCTATTGCACTTTAAATACATTATAAAAAGACATCCAACTATTAAAGGTAACTTTAAATTTAGCTGGCTTCACTTGGGTGAAGTTAGCGCTCAGTATTCCAGCGCCCAATTTCTGTCTTACCCTACCACTTAAATATCTTAAGCTACTTCAACGAGATTTATTGAAATACGATTTACCTAATAAATAAAATACCATTAGTTTAAAAAATTCTCTCATTAGTTTAAAAAATTGAGTAATTTTCTTTATTTTTTATTATATAATTTAAACTTTCTTTATACTACTAAACCATTAAAAATTAGTGTGCTCCGGTCTTGGGTAACAAAACACGAGTTGTGTTACGCACTCGATAAGATGGCACTGTTAAAACTTTTTTGAAAGCACAGTGAATTTGATTTGTGTTATCAAAGAAAAAAGTTAAAATATTGGAAGCGACGTAAATCATAAACTTTTCTATTTCTATCTCAGAAACAAATACAAAATAGTGGTAGATGCAAAATTATGTTGACGATACTATTCTCGCGCCATCTAATGGCTCTAAAATTCACTAAAAAAACTTAGCACGCTATAATTGGCCTAAGTGTGCTTCTTCGCGTATATGAGTTTTTTTGTGGTAGGTATTAAATAAAAATAAAAATTGATTGATGTTAAAGTTGCTTCAAAATTCGTGTGGAAACAAATCAAACGTGTAAATAATGTGTAAATATTCCGCTTTTCTGTGAATGTACCTTAAGATATTGGAGGGGGTAAAGTTGAACTCGGGCGCTGGAATTCTGTCGCTAACTTCAGCAAAGCCTTCACATGTCACATCTATGTTCCCGCCAAATTGTTATTTATTTGTTTCCTTAGTTTCATTGTGTTGCTTGAGTTAAACGAAACTGTTATTTTATTGTGTTTGTGTGAGTTTAAATAAGGAAAACATATTATCCAACAATGTCAAGACGTGTAAGTGTACCTTTTAAAATTATCTACTTATTAAGATTTGTTCAATAATTTATCCTCAAACTTGAAGGTTAGATTACCACTCCGCTTACCACATTGTTACGGTTAGCCCACTATTAATATCGAAATGTTTCGTTTTATATTTAGCAACCCGAAGAATCCCCAATGCGGACGCCGCGTTCAAACATGTCATCGCCTGCACACGATTTGGAACCCTTCGAAGACGAAGGAGCTCTTTTAGGGGACTTGCCTGATAATATGGATGAGGAAGACGGTGAAGAGCTTTTCGGGGATAACATGGAAAAGTATGTTTTAATTTACTTATACTATTATCCTTGACGAATTAGAACAAAACATTTTTTGCAAAAGTTTTGCGGATAAGCGTCCGGTGGTTGCGGGACCCCCAAACATCGTTTTGTCAAAGTCACAACTATTGCCCAAACAATTGAGCCTAAATATCAGTATCAAAATCTTTTTTGGAACCACATTTTATAATAGTGCCATTTTCATTGTCCTTTCAATTTTAAAATGACATACTTTTAGGCACTAGTGCGTAAAATACTTTCTTTTATGCACTAGTGCTTAAAAGTAAAAAAATGCACTATTTCTACATACTCTGTAGGTAGAATTAGAGTAATAGTACTAATTATAATAATGTCTGAATATATGTAAATTACTTACAACAGAAAAGGATCTTTAAAAAATAGGTCAAAACTACCATTTCATCAACTTTACACGATATACTGACTTTTCTTATTTAATTAAAAAACAACTGACACTATATACCAAATCCATTCCAATTGGCACCTGCCTACTATCAAAATTTAAAAAAATCGAAAATTTAAAAATAAAAAATGTATTAATTATTTTCTATTATAAAATGCTGGTTACAAAAAATCTTGTATGTAATACGTTGCAAAATCGGTGTTTTAAGCATTCGATTCGATGTTGACAATTTCACATCTCGTGCTTAAAACACTCTCATTTTGCAACTTATTGCATAAATAGCTATTTTATCACATGTGATACCATTATTACACAAACTATTTGAAAACAAAATTCTTTCGTCTAGTACATTTTTTTTAGAAATTAATTTATGCACGAATGGTATTCGGTAAAAATACTATATTATTGAACAAGCATTTTATGGTGCATTACTGGTTGCAAACAAAAATGTAATGTGAAAACACAAAAAAATGTAATGTGAAATAAATGTATATTAACGTTTGTCGATCCTTTGTTTTCAAAACATGTTAAAAAAAATAAAGATATACTTAGTGTGCACTAGTGCAACCTATTGAAAATCTTCATTATAGTTTGTTGCGTGCAGGAGCTAGGACTTTTCATTTCGCTAAAAATTTATCAGTTTTGCTTCTATTTCACTTTTATTTTTTATTCGATTTTCATGTGTGATGCATCAATGGGTTTAGAAAACATGTGCCTTTAAGAAATCAGAAAGATTAAGTCTTTTAACATAATATATATGTAATAAGAAATGGTTGAAACATAATGAAGTTCATGTATTAAACTTCAAGTATTTATTATTAAATATACATTATTTTAAAGGACTTTTTATTTCTAATTTCTTAAAGGCACATGTTTTCGAAACCCATTGATGTATTTAACATGTTTTGAAAACAAAAGATCGACAAACGCTAATATAAATTTTTTAACAGCAAAACAATCGATGTTAACCAAAAATACGATTTCTGCAAGCCAAATTTTTTTCTAAAAAATAATATAGCTTGCAGCAGTCTTACGCGGTTGCATATAACAAGTTAAAAAGACGGCCACAAACCGAAAAAAGTATTTAAAATTTTCGTACTCATTTAAATTTTTATTAACCAAAAATACGATTTTTGTAAGCCAAATTTTCTTCTAAAAAATAATTATCGATCATGTTTTTTCTAGTGATTATCGCCCTATGCCTCATCTTGACAACTACGATGGTAACAATCTCGATGATGACGATTATGACAATATGTCAATTCAAGACCGCATGGCAGCTGAAGAAGAATTGCGTCGCAAAGATCGCGAGGCTGGAATATTTCGTCGTGACGATCGCGAATTATTTTACGATGCAAGCGACGATGATACCGATCCGAGGTCTAAGCGTCGCATGGCTGAAAAAGCCGCAGTGGGTGAAACGGAAGATACTGAAATGATCGAGTCCATCGAGAATCTCGAAGATACCAAAGGCTATACCATTAAAGATTGGGTAATGATGATGGGACCTCGTACAGAAATCGCAAACCGTTTTAAGAATTTCATTCGCACTTACGCCAACAACAAACGCCAATATATTTATAAAGATAAAATTCGCAGAATGTGTGAGAATAATAAAAGTAGCTTCAGCGTGGAATTTTCAGACTTGGCTCAAAAAGAACACGTTTTGGCCTACTTTCTACCCGAAGCACCATTTCAAATGTTTGAAATTTTTAACGAGGTCGCTAAAGATATCGTTCTTTCCATGTATCCAAGTTACAATCGCGTAACTAACGAAATTCATGTACGCATTTCTGATTTACCTATAATTGAGGAATTGAGAACCTTCAGGAAGTTGCATGTAAATCAACTTGTACGTACTTTGGGTGTTGTTACTGCAACCACCGGTGTACTCCCACAATTATCAATTGTTAAGTTTGACTGTAACAAGTGTGGCTTTATTCTTGGACCGTTTTCTCAAACTCAAGACTCTGAAGTACAACCTGGAGCTTGCCCGGAATGTCAAAGTCATGGACCTTTTATGGTAAGTCCCTATTGAGAATTTAAATCTTTTACCCCCTCAATTTTGAACTATGTTCTTGAGAATTGATTATAGTGAATGATATTGTTTAGGAAACGTACGTAGTTAAATGTTTCTCCGCGTGCGCGCTTCTTTGAAGGCGCGAAACGGTAATTTAAATTCTCTGTAGAATTTTTTTTTTAAAACACTTTTGTGCGCGTGCGGTACCTGTTGTCATGTAAGTTGTTTTTTAAGAAGGACAAACAAAACTAACATGACACCTTCAACTCCCGGTAAAAAGGTTACTTCTAAAAGTTACTTTTTTCTCGGTAAAAAGTTACTTTACTTCCAAGTGATGTGCATGGAGCAACGGTAGGGCCTAATTTAAGGGGGCAAAACCGCTACATATATAGCCGCTCTGGTCGCTAGCGAATCTACGTTTTGCTTATCTAATTCACTGCAAATTTCGCGACATCTGATAAAGATAGATAGACCAAGATCTGACTTATTTGCCACGTGCTTGAGCCGAAAACATTATAGGAAAGATCGAGAGGTGTGGAAAATTTTCAAAAACTGGTAAAGCAGTTTGCGGCTTTGTTATAACCACTAGAAAATTTCCAATGCTACCGAAAATTAGAGAAAAAAAATACTTATATTTTGACGAAAGATTTGTTCGAATAGCCATTAATTAAGTAAAATATGAATAAAAAACCTCGATCAAATATTAACCACTCGCTTGCTAATTAGCGGAAAAGGATAAAATAAAAAACTTTCTGTCCGTTTGTTGCTACATCTGTTCTCTCTCTAAATCTACCATTAGATATTTTCTAGGATAATTAATAGTGTCTGAAACTGCTTTTCCGCGTTAAATTCTGTGAGCTGCCAAGCAACGTTTCACGCATAAATTTGCAAATCTATGCGTGAAATCTTGGTTTATCTATTCTTTATCAGATGTCGTGAAAATTGCAGTGAATTTAGATAAGCAAAACTATGTGATTCGATAGCGACCAGAGCGGCTATATATGTAGCGGTTTCGCCCCCTTAAGAGCGTAATAAAAATGTTCAAATTGTAATAAAAATTACAATAGTTAAAAAATACAATAGTAAATTACAAGTTATTTCACTCATTCATTTTAGTAGATAAAAGTACACTTTTTTCAATGAAATTGGATAAAATAATTTTGATTAGTTGATAAATTATACTGCGACAACTGTATTCTTATTTATAACATGTTCACAATACGAACTCAACAAAAAATCCACTTTATTTCTTCAGGGTTTCACTTTGACCAATAACACTAATTTATTCAAAAACATGAATGGATGGTGTTAGTCAAGTTGAAACATAATGCATAAGTAGTATTTTAGCACCCTAAATTATTGAATATTTCAGATAAACATGGAGCAAACTGTGTACCGTAACTACCAAAAAATCACACTACAAGAATCACCAGGTCGCATTCCAGCAGGTCGAGTACCTCGTTCAAAAGATTGCATTCTTTTGGCGGATCTATGCGACCGTTGTAAACCAGGAGACGAAATCGACATTACAGGCATCTACACAAACAGCTACGACGGCTCTTTAAACATCGACAACGGCTTCCCTGTATTTTCCACTGTTATTTTCGCCAATTATTTACTAGTAAAAGATTGTAAACAAATCGTGCAAAGTTTAACGGATGATGATATCAATGCTATCATTAAAATGAGTAAAGATCATCGTATTGCGGACAGGATCATTGCATCAGTTGCTCCTTCAATTTACGGTCATGATTTCATTAAACGTGGTTTAGCTTTGTCGTTGTTCGGCGGCGAACCGAAAAATCCTGGCCAGAAACATAAAATCCGTGGGGATATCAACGTTTTAATCTGCGGCGATCCGGGTACTGCTAAGTCGCAGTTTTTGAAATTTGTCGAAAAAATTGCTCCTCGTGCTGTTTTCACCACTGGCCAAGGAGCAAGTGCAGTTGGTCTTACTGCTTATGTTCGCCGAAATCCGGCTACTCGTGAATGGACTTTAGAAGCTGGAGCTTTGGTACTGGCCGATCAAGGAGTTTGCTTAATCGACGAGTTCGACAAGGTAATTTTTGTTAAGTTTTTGATCGCCATGGTAAGTCTCATTCCGTTTTTCATTGTAGATGAACGATCAGGATAGAACATCAATCCATGAAGCGATGGAACAACAATCAATTTCCATTTCAAAAGCCGGTATAGTTACCAGTTTGCAAGCTCGCTGTTCAGTTGTGGCAGCTGCTAATCCAATTGGTGGTCGATATAATGCTAGTATGACTTTCGCTGAAAACGTGGAACTTTCCGATCCTATTCTGTCCCGTTTTGATATTCTCTGTGTTGTTCGCGATGAAGTTGATCCAATTCAAGATCAGCATTTAGCAAAGTTTGTCGTGAATTCTCACATTCGTCATCATCCATCGAAGAAATCCGAATTGCTTGAACAAGTAGTGGACAGTGATCTAACAATTCATCAGGAAATGTTGAAGAAATATATTGTATATGCACGCGAGAATATTCATCCAAAATTGCAGAATATGGATCAGGATAAAGTTGCAAATATTTACAGTCAGTTGCGGCAGGAATCATTAGCTACCGGAAGTCTTCCAATTACCGTGCGACATATCGAAAGTATAATTCGTATGTCTGAAGCGCATGCACGATTGCATCTTCGGGAATATGTGCAAGAGGAAGATGTTAATATGGCGGTCAGGATGATGCTTGAGAGCTTTGTCGAAACCCAGAAGTATAGTATCATGAAGTCGATGCGACAAGTATTTCAGCGTTACTTGATGTTCAAGAAGGACCACAGCGAGTTGCTTTTCTACATTTTAAGACAATTGTCGCAAGATCAGTTGACGTTCCAGCGTGGAACAAATGATTCGGAAGCTCTTACTATTGAGGTTGATGAGAAGGATCTGATGGATAAAGCGAAACAAATTGATGTATTTGATTTGAAACCCTTCTATAAAAGCAAAATATTCGAATCTAACAATTTCGTTTACGATGCTAAACGTAAAGTGATTATACATACCGTACCCGAAACTCTAACAGCGGAAGACTAGGAGCGACTTCGAGTGAGCTGAATATTGCTGAGCGTCAGCGTTTGGTCTGTCAAATGTTGGTTTGGTGAAGAATGGTTAGAACTTTTACACTCTCAATCAAATATCCAGTTGTGGCCTGGTCACTATCAAAAAAAAAAAAAAAAACAGTTGCAGATCGAAAGAGAATCAGTTACGTTAGAAAGAAACAATAATATAAACCTAACCGCTAACTAGCATTGGAATTTAGTTTGCGATTTGACATACCAAACATAAACCAAATGAGCATATGAATCATTGTTTTTCACCCGTAATCGAATGGTTTAGTTTGGTTAACTATATTTAGTTCAGACTGAACAGTCTCACTCGAAATCGCCTTGGACTGGACTATCACTTTTTTAGATTGAATATATTACTCTTTAGTTTTCTCTAGGATTTACTGACATCTCGAGTTTTATGATTCATTTAGCAATCCAATCCACTACGTTACATATATTTATTTTATTTTTTTAATTATCTAATTCCATTTATCCATTATGAATCTGTGAGTTTTATTTTTATATTATGTTGCTTGCAATTATTATCTGTCTTACGTGAATATCGTTTTTATAATAAAATTAGTACAAAGTATTAGAGTGGTGTGACCTGAATTTTACCTGATGATATTTTAATGTAAATGAAAAATGGATCTAATATATGACAATTTAATTCACATGTGAATACTCGCACTTGGCACTGCATTTTTGTCACTGTGACAGCGACAAAAGTTTGACCCAACTGTTCCAGCGACTAATTTATAATATCTTTTACATCGTAGTGGCTTTTCTCTAAGCAAACGCCAGACAAAGGCTCGAATAAATAGGTTGGGGAATTGCGAGATCGAAAAAAAATAAATCAAAAGTAGTGCAGAATTACACTCGAGCTTTATTTGTCGAAAAAAAGCTCCAGTGTAATTATAAGTGAAAATTATCCGTGTATTATCTTCCTTATTGCCAAATGTAACAATTTGAAAATAAATATTTATGGCTCCCTTAGTCGGGTGTTTGCAACCAGTAATGCACCAAAAAATTTAATGTGAAATCAATTTATATTAGCGTTTGTCGATCTTTAGTTATCAAGACATGTTAAAAAAATAAAGATATACTTAGTGTGCACTAGTGCAACCTATTAAAAATCTTCATTATAGTTTATTGCGAGCAGGAGATAGGACCTTTCATTTCGCTAAAAATTTATCAGTTTTGCTTCTATTTCACTTTTATTTTTTATCCGATTTTGATGTGTGATACATCAATGGGTTTAGAAAACATGTGCCTTTAAGAAAAAAGAAAGAAAAAGTTCTTTAAAATAATGTATATTTAATAATAAATACTTGAAGTTTAATAGATAAACTTTATTATGTTTCAACCATTTCTTATTAAATATATATTATGTTAAAGGACTTTTTCTTACTTTTTTCTTAAAGGCACATGTTTTCTCAACCCATTGATGTATCACACATCAAAGTCGAATAAAAAATAAAAGTGAAATAGAAGCAAAACTGATAAATTTTTAGCGAAATGAAAAGTCCTAGCTCCTGCACGCAATAAACTATAATGAAGATTTTAATAGGTTGCACTAGTGCACACTAAGTATATCTTTATTATTTTTAACATGTTTTGATAACAAAAGATCGACAAACGCTAATATACATTTATTTCACATTACATTTTTTGGTGCATTACTGGTTGCAAACACCCGACTAAGTGAGCCTTAAGTAGTTACGTAACAGCTGAAATCTTAGTATTTTTTACTTGTTTCTGCAAGTTCTATTGTGGTTTTTATGAACGTTGTATGAATGCTCGAGTTGGCCTTGCCAGTCTTAGTCCAGTTGTCAAGAAGTTTATTAATCATTTTGTAGGGGTAAGCCAACTAATTCTCTCGTAGAGGAAGTACCTATATAACAGTGTCCTTCTATAAGGAGGATGCTGTCATATAAGCCTAAAAGCAAAATGTGGCCGAATAGGGGTGTGTGAAACCGCCGCCATCTTGAAAATAAGAACTGAATAAGGTTGGCAAAAAAGACTGGTCGTACAAAAAAAGGTTTTATATTTATTTTAAGTATTATAGCTCACCAAAGTGGGTAAAGCCAAAAAAATTAACTGTACTGCAATAACATTTTTGAACGGCAAACATATGAATAGGACTTGTATGAATGGTAAAAATCAGCAAAAGTTCAAAATCTTCAAAAGTTTGTTATGTGTTAAAAAAGACTAATTTGTCAAAGGATACCTAATTCTAATTTGTCAAAGGATACCTATAATCTTGCCTATGTATTCCGACGTCTCAAAAGTAGATCTACCTATGTTATTAAGGCCCTAAAAAAGGACTTCGTTATTAAGGCTCCTATGTGTGTGTGTGTGTGTGAATGGATTTAATGTTCTATCAATAAAATTTTCAAAATAGTGGTTTTCTTTTAAAATGGACTTAATAAAAACCCTCCTCTTTATCAAGAATCTGATCTCACTCTCATATTTCTCCTATCACTAATCAAATCCTATCCAACAGAACTATTCAAGTAAAAATTAATCAAACCTGTTCCCGGCAATTTACTCCACGTCAAGCCGTTGCTCAGGGTTTTCTTTTTTCGCTATAATATACAAAAACAAAAGCACTGTTTGGTATAGAATTCTTGGTATAAGAAATTTAATTAAATTCTCTAGTCTACACATTCTATGCCGAACTTTCTAGAGTGGCATGAATATTATAATGATTTTAAAGATGAAAAACGAGAGCTCGAATGTTTTAAAGCCAATTTTATATTATTGTTTTTTTCGTAACTGATTTTCTTTCGATCTGCAACTGGCTTTTTTTTTGTTTCGGATAGTGACCAGGCCACAACTGGATATTTGATTTCGGGTGTAAAAGTAGCTCTAACCTCACTTCACCAAACCAACATTTGACAGACCAAACGCTGACGCTCAGCAAACGCTCAGCAATATTCAGCTCACTCGAAGTCGCTTCTATTCATCTGATGTTAGAGTTTCAGGTAAAGTATGTACAATCACTTTACGTTTGCATCGTAAACGAAATTGTTGGATTCGAATATTTTGCTATTACAGAAGGATTTCAAATCCAATACCTCAATTTGTTTCGCTTTATCCATCAGATCCTTCTCATCAGAATAGCCAGCTTGCAAACTGGTAACTATACCAGTCTTTGAAATGAAAATTGATTGTTGATCCATCGCTTCATGGATTGATGTTCTATCCTGACCGTTCATCTACAATTAAAAATCAAGTGAGACTTACCATGGCGGATGGCGATCGAAAACTTAACGAAAAGGACATTGTATAACTCGTCGATTAAGCAAACTCCTTGATCGACCAGTACCAAAGCTCCAGCTTCTAAAGTCTATTCATGAGTAGCCGGGTTTCGACGAACATAAGCAATAAGACCAACTGGACTTGCTCCTTGGCCAGCACAGCACGAGGAGCATTTTTTTCGATAAATATCAAAAACTGCAACTTATCAGTACCCGGATCGCGGCAGATTAAAACGTTGATATCCTCACGGATTTTATGTTTGTGGTCAGCATTTTTCGGTTCGCCGCCGAACAACGACAAAGCTAAAACATCTTATCTCTGTATATCTGACGGATGATGGAACGAACTAAGGCTGGGCATTTTCACATTTTTTTTCGATTATCGGTTATAGAAAGTGATGACCGATTTCGAAAAAACCGAGTTTCAATTGTTTCTGTGACCGAACGACTATAACCGGTCGACTAAATGACCGATCGGTCAAAAACCGATCGTTCGGTCAAAAACCGATTGGTCAGTCGAAAACCGATCGGTTGGTCAAAAACCAAACTTCTATTTTTCTACAGAAAAATATTATATATAGTCAATTTTGCATATCATTCAGTAGTGGAAAGTCGTACAGACATGGTTGTGGTATCGATGGATATGTCTCATGGTGCTACAGTGCGACTTTTGTTTAAAGAGCGACATCGACGACTTTAGGGAAAGACAAAAAATCGATAAAATGAGATTTGTGGTTTTCAAGTTTCCATTTTCTATTTTTAATTGTCTGATCAATCGCAGCAATTGTAGGACCAATCGTAGCAAAGAAGAAAAAACTCAAAAAGCTAGAAACTGTATCGGTACGGTAAGTGTTTGTCTTTTTTCTTATCATGACCTGAGACGTACTAAAAAATTAGAATTAAAATGCTTAAATGATCAGAAATTGATTTTTCTAAAATCGTTTTTTCTAAAATCGGTTTTCGAAAATCGGTTTTTCAACAATCGATATTTCGAAAATCGGTTTATCGAAAATCGATTTTCCGGTTTCTTCGAAAACCGACTAAAAACCGACCGAAAACCGACCAATCGATCGGCGTCGGTTATCACGTTTCCGTAACCGCGGTTTTCGAATCTAATTTTAACCGATCTATCGGTTAACCGGTTTTCATGCCCAGCCTTAGAACGAACTCGGCTCCAAGTCCTGGGATTGAAACTCTTTTTTGGAAGCTTTTTTTATAAGCTTGTAGTACTCCTTGTGTTTTATTATCCCTATAGTTTTTCACATTTTTCATCCGACTGCGGCCAATTCAAAAACAACAAAAATAAACAAAAACCAAAACCAAAAAGAATCCGAAAAAGGCCACAAATTATCTGTAAATCCATTCATAAATTTTCTAAGAGCACTCAAAAAATCTCAGACCTGTGCAGGATTTTCTGAGTGCCTTCAGAAAATTTATGAATGTATTCACAGATAATTTTTGGTTTTTTTTGGATTCTTTTTTGATTTGTGATTTTTTTTTTTAGTTAGTTTTAGTATTTTTTGTTAGTTCCTGCTTTTTCTTTAAAGTATCGGTATGGTTCGTATCATCGCCATAATTGCTCGCCGTATAGTATATTTTAACCTTGCGTCGTAGCTCTTTAGAGCAAAACCTAAATAAAAACACCTAAATTAAAAAAAAAAAATCACAAATATGAAGATATGTTTCAAACATGTAGATTTCTGTTTTTTTTCTTTTTACCAAAATATGTCATTACTTATATTCATAATTTATAAGTAGTTTTTGTATGATTTCTCGTAGTGCCAACGCCAGTAGATACAGATATTTGACCACCTGCGAAACATGTACCATTCAATAAAGAACCTTTGGCACTGTGGTGGCTAAAATTTAGAAATTTAATTTTATTATTATTTAAATCAATATATGAGATCAACTTTTCTATAGATGAGTTTATAATTTTGTTTACGAAATAAATGGACAATGCATGTTCCAAACTATAATTCTAATAGCATCATATTAACAATAGTAAATTTAAACAATCTTTGAAAAATACTCTTTCATCAAGTTGGCTAATAGTATTAGGTATTGCACTAATTATTGAATGTAATTGTTATTTTAATTAATAGCATATTAGAAGCATATATAAGGAATACATAATGCAAAAAGTTAGCAGTTAGTCAGTCAGTAGTCAGTCTTGGAGTTTTGGCTGAGTTTGTTCAGTCAAGCACTTAGAATCTGGAGTTTCGGGTAGTCAGTAGCGGATATTTGGCAAATCGTATTGAGATCAATTATCGAGAGTGAGTGGCTAAATGTAAGACAAGAATAAGAAGTGCGAGAATAAGTGCGACACGCATTAAAAAAAAGCAGGAGTGAAGTGCGTTTGAAATGGTGCGTTACTGAATCCACCAACTGGGCCATCGTCAACGTTTCCGCCAGCCAGCAGCAACTCCAGCTACAACCCAACAAACAAGCGGCTTCGTAACGTCGAGCACAAATAACAAAATGTAAGTGCAAAAACTTAAGACAGGCAACCAATTGTAAAGACGAGATGTTTACCTTGCCTTATAAAAACTTGAGAATTGTAGAAGTAGGTTTTGGTAATATACTTGTATCCTGTAAATGTTAATCTGAATTTTATTTAAACAATGAATAACCTTTTCCTGTAGGTCGTGGAGAAAACCCGCGACATATATTTGGTGTTAGGTGTGGGGTGTAATTTTGTGGAAAAGGTTGAACAGTTATAAAAAATTTGATCATTTTGTCATTTTCTTGAAATCAGTGAAATTATAGTAATAGTAATAAGGCAAGATAAACATCTCGTCTTTACAATTGGTTGCCTGTCTTAAGTTTTTGCACTTACATTTTGTTATTTGTGCTCGACGTTACGAAGCCGCTTGTTGGTGGGTTGTAGCTGGAGTTGCTGCTGGCTGGCGGAAACGTTGACGATGGCCCAGTTGGTGGATTCAGTAACGCACCATTTCAAACGCACTTCACTCTTGCTTTTTTTTAATGCGTGTCGCACTTATTCTCGCACTTCTTATTCTTGTCTTACATTTGGCCACTCACTCTCGATAATTGATCTCAATACGATTTGCCAAATATCCGCTACTGACTACCCGAAACTCCAGATTCTAAGTGCTTGACTGAACAAATTCAGCCAAAACTCCAAGACTGACTACTGACTGACTAACTGCTAACTTTTTGCATTATGTATTCCTTATATATGCTTCTAATATGCTATTAGTTAAAATAACAATTACATTCAATAATTAGTGCAATACTTAATACTATTAGCAAAATTGATGAAAGAGTATTTTTTAAAGATTGTTTAAATTTACTATTGTTAATATGATGCTATTAGAATTATAGTTTGGAACATGCATTGTCCATTTATTTCGTAAACAAAATTATAAACTCATCTATAGAAAAGTTGATCTCATATATTGATTTAAATAATAATAAAATAAAATTTCTAAATTTTAGCCACCACAGCACAGTGATGATAGACTTTTAGTATCCCAACTCTTGGAAAATTCAACTTCACATTAAGGACCATGAATTACTTTCTCACCATGTTTTTCTTGACAATAATAAAGGTTATTATTTATATGTAATTTCTTTATTTTTGTATGTAGAGCATTTCATATACAGATTTAATTTTTAATAAATTATTCCGAAACAAAGAAATATAAAAGATATGTTATATATACATAATAGTTTTTTTTATAATAAACAAACGAAATTTAAAAGAAGCAATAGAAATGAATTTTATCCTAACTAACGAAATTTTTTAGAGGTAGCAATGATATACTTAATTAAATATTTGCTATAAAATTGATAAAAAAAACTAAATCTAGTCTGCAACTAAGTAGATTCATTTTAAAAAACACATCAAAAAAATAATATGGTAAGTCCTGGGAAGAATATTATACTTGTTAATATTCAAAGTTACCATGCAATTTTTGAGAATATGATTTGTGTTGATCAAAATTCTACTTGTTTATATAATGTTGATATGATGTATATAAAAATAATAAATAATATAAATGGCAACTGTACAAAGTATAAAAGAATAGTTTAAGTAAAAAAATAGAGCAATATTTTAATCTAATGAAAAGAAGCTTATTTTCCCAAGGCAGGGTCGAAATGGAAATTATTGGAGAAAACATTTTCATGATGTGGAAATTCAGCCCATTTAGATAAATCTATACTTGGTAAAATGCCGCTCTTACATGGCACTCTTGGATTGCTGCAAATAAAACTGAACTAGAAAACAAAACTACAAATTAATTCGTAACTTACACTTCGTGATCAGGTAAAACCATTGGATATAATTGGATAGTATCAATCAAATCTGTGTTATCGCAGATAACGCGAGCCATACGGGCTTTGCGAATTTCTTGTAATTGTTCTGGAGTGAAAGATGATGGTTGATTGGGAAACTCATACCAAAAACGATCTCCTCTTCTTGAATAGCTGAATTGAGTTGCAATAATGCAAGCAAACGTTGGTCCTAACATACCACCTGGAAGTGGACGTTCTGATACACCACCAGACCACAAATCCACATCACTTGGATGGCTAAAAAAGAAGTTATAATCAATAATTCTATACACTTTACCAAAAACCTACTCGAAAATGGTTGCATATTTCCTGACTGTTTCGTTGGGCATAGAACCAAATAGACCATCAAAGGTATCTGCACCAGAAAGTCCGCAGAACTTTCTGAATTCCATATAACCGGGTATACCAAATTCACGTCCTCTCTGCATATTCAAACTGACTAAATCCATTCCATATCGAGCACCTACTTTCTTAAACAAGTGATTGGTAACTTCTTGGGTGATTGAATCGTCCATAGCTTGAGCTACTTGGTTCATTAGACCCATCAAGTATTCATCCAGAACTCCTGCTCTATATAAATCATATGGACGTCGGATCAAATCCGACAAACGTTTGGAAGCTACAATTCAATTTTGTTACAAAATTACAAGGTTGGAAGATGATTTATTTACCAATAAATTTATGTGCTTTGCTCCATCTTTCCACTGCAGTAGGAAGAAGTGAATGTCCAAATCTATAAGCAGCTGCCGCAAAAGCATCAATCACATTGGGGTTGACATTTGAATCATAACCGTCCCAGTATCCCTAATTTTAAAAATATTATTAGTTTATTTATTAACTATTACAAATTAATAATATTACATCTTTTTGTAAAAGAATTCCGAATTTCTCCATAACGTCTTTTCCAAGCAGAATTGGTAGAAACTCGTTGTAAGTAATATGTTGGATGATAGCAATGTTAATTCTTCTGGCTTCCTATTATATTTTAATAAAGCAAACAATAAAAATGACATCTTATTAGTTAATTTATCAATGTTTACCTGGAACAAAGTTTCGTCATCCCAATGTGGGTTAACTTGAGCTAATCCTCTAGCAATGTGATTATGTTCACGTGCCATTAATGTGTGCATGCAAGTCAAAACCAGTTGTTCATTTACTCGAATTTCACCTGAAAAAATTGTTGGCATTGTTTAAGGATGTTTCTTCCATTTATAAAAACATCTATGATGATTTACTCATTAATTGAGCTTGTTCTATTTATAGAAACAATCGTGCAAAATCTACTTTCCTAATTTAGCACGTAAATTTATTGAAAATTGTAGTTTGTATTTATGAAGATGCCGACTATAAATATCCTCTGCTATTGATTTTAAAAGAGAATGTAATATGAAATTGAATGCAATATGCTGAAGATTGAAGAACATATCTTCCTGATATAGTTCGAGTAATTAGTGTCATTGGTAAAAGCAACAAAGCTTATCCTTGGTAGAAATGATTAATGAAATAAGAATTTTACTTTTATCTTTTCTTTTTTGTCTATCACACATCTTAAGGTAAGTATTGATTTCATTAGTAAGAGAGTAGTGGAAGAACTATTTATTTTTAGAAAAGAAAAGCTTACCAGCTTCGAAACAATACTGGCTGTTATTCGCTCTGGTGCAACCTTCATCAGGAATATCAAGTTTCAAAGGTAACAAATCCTTAAGACCATACTCCGCGAAAGCTGGGTTCATACGTAAAAGTCCCCCTTCACCAGATCTCAATTTTCTAGCAGCGTGTTCAGTAACACCATACACGGTATTGCCATCCAAAACACCAGTTAAAGTATTGTATGGAACTCTGGAACCAAGACGACAACCTGGTCGAGCACCTGGGAAAGCCCGTACAAAATTCAAACAACGCACTTTGAATAATCGGTAGAAATAATCATCAGCAGGAATTTCGATTTCGTTGCAATAAGGATGCTTTAAATGTGGTGGTTTACCGCAGCAATCTTCAGGATCATTTCTGTTATGGGGATCTGCAACATTTCTCACATAAGTAATGACGTTTGAATGAAAGTTAAATGTTTCTTACCTAAAGCGGAGGCGGTTAAAGTATAATCGTGATCAATAAATTGACCCCAAGCAATGATCATAACAGTACCAGCATGATCATGAAATCCTTCATCAGGATGCATAGTACGTGACACTACACGAGATAATGGCAAATTTTTCCCGGTGACACTAATACGTGGTTCGCTCATTCCATCAGCGAATAATGGACCAAGAAGCCTAGTAAAGGGGGTGTTTGTAGCTCCCCATGTCGGATGTTCAATGTTAGTGCAAAGACCATCAAATCTTCGATATTTTCCAGCACGACATTCAACGTTTGACAGATATGGCGGGCAAACTTCACGGATTAAAGTTTTGCTTGTATCGATCAATGGAAGACCTTTCTCAATGTCTTCGTAACTCAATCCGTAACTAAAATTATTAAATTAAGCCATGTAATGGTTAATTATTTTAAATATTACGTTCTTGCTAAATTAATCGAAATGTCGAGGAGAAGTTCACCAACTGTCGCCACATCTTCAGGTTTCCAGTCACCATGAGGTTGTGCAATTGCTGTATAGACATTTTGTTAGCTTTTAGTTTTGTGATTTATGACTTACGATTTTTAATACTTACGAAGTCGCTTCCTTGCGTCTAAGTAGGCAGCGTTAACTGCATCGTAGGTAATGCAAGTGTGAGGTCCATTGTAATCGCTGGAAGGATCAACAATATTGAAAATGTATTTATTAAAGGAACTTATGACTTACAATTGTCCCCCACGAAGTAAATTAAGAGAATAATCAAACTGACTACTTTTGGCTGGCCCATTTAAGAGTAGAGCACATTCTTGATCACCGTTTCCGCTCAGTTCAACTGGTTGATATTGTATACAAAAGGCTAAATTTATTTCTAAAATAATAATTGAGGCTATCCATAAAGGAGTTGAACTTCCCCTAAAAATAAAACAAGAAAAATATTTAATATTTTTCAATCCATCGCAAAAAAAGTAAAAGTAATTTAGATAAATGCTGTGTTCTATTTTCACATCGCGTGAACGTCATTTTGCTAATTGCATAATAAGGTAATATAATTATTCGTAAATTTATATCTCTCGATTAATAAGAAGCATAAATATTTATAAATCATATTATAATTTAGTATTGGTAGTGTCTATTTTACGGGATATTACATTGCAACACTAATATTTTAATCATAATAATATTACTTTCAACATGTGTTGGTTTTATGCGCTGCTTCAAACAACCAACACGAGAATCCAAAAACAAATAAGCTCCGTATTATATTGTGAGTATTGTTATTGCATTTTAAGAGCAATATCAGAAAAAGATCATTGACTGATCATATAATTCTCAAAATGTGTACTAAATACATTTTAAGATGTGAAAAAATGAAATAATTTTCTAATTTGACAGGGTATGTAAGTGGACAAGCAAATAAAAAGATAGTGCTCATGTGGATAGATGAGAAATAAAATTAAAAATTCGGTGGAAATTCCCACATGATCCTCGCCGACTCTTCTGTAATAATCGTTCTTTGGATAAATGGTACCACAATCAATATTTTTGTGAAAAATTGCTCACATGAATCTATTTACATAACAAGGTTCTATTAAGCAACATTTTCCAGGGTGAGAGATTATAATTTACAGGAAAGTGCATAGATACATTAACACAAAAAATGCTGTTATTCTTTGGAAAAACCTTGATTGCAAAAACAAAAAATTAAAATATTACTTGGCAGTTATACTTTTACGGAATCTCGTTTTGAACAGTACTTTCCTGTTAAGAAAAAAAGTCATAAATAAATCATGCAATATAAACAAATCATTATATAATTGTATTATTTATTGCTTTATTTTCTAGTGCTGAAATGTTAGGATTGATGGTTTCACTAAGTACTTATTTACTTTTCGTGTGACGTCACTTAGATTGAGGTCGCTTGTGATAAATGCTACAATTCGAATATTCGATAGGTAAAAGTAAAAATGCCCACATTTTTAACAGTAACATTAACCGTTAAGGTCGCCTAAAAATGGACTATCGAAAGTCAAATAAAAAAAGTCCTTGTTCCTTCTTCTGGTTTTATTAATCAATAAAATTATTAAAAGTAACAGAAAATTGTAATTAGAATAATAATTATGAGGGATATTTTTTCATGTGTACTTAACTGTATACTGCTGATGTAATCTAGGTTTAAAGCGAGCAATCACGACCAGTAATCTAGCTAGTTTTATATAACGGTTATTTTTTTGGGGAAATTTAACTCGATCATCAAACATTAATAATCAACGAATAAATCCCTCAGGAGGAACCTCTCCAACTTCAATCAGATTATTAACGCGGTTGATAAGTTCTCGTTTACATTATTAAAATGCAGTCTTCTTGATAATTAGTGAAATTAAATAGCTGACCAATATGAATGTCTTATGATATTACTGTTGATTATTTATTTGTTCATGTATCTATATTGAGCGTTCAGGTAGCGGTAATGTGAGTTTAGGGCGACTATCTACCATTAGTGAATAGTGAATAGTCGATCGGTGTCCCAATTAAAGAACATAAAATTTCTGATAGTTTGCTCTTCAATAAATAGCTAATCTGTCTGGATACTCCTCTGTTTTTATAATAGCGACTATTTATTTTGGTCATTTATCTTGAAGACTTGCATTCGTAAATACTTTAACTCTAACTTATTCTTATCATATATTATCATTAATAATCAAAGATTAAAGCTCTCAAGCAAAAGCTCTCGAGCGTCAATAAGAATAATATTCACGGTTGATAAGTACTCATTTAAATTATTAAAATGCCTTTCTAAGATTTTTTTTAAGAAAAAATAGTCAGAAAATGTAAAGGTCTTGTGTTATTATTGTTGAATATTTACACTTGAGGTAATAAATAAAAAGTTGGGTGTGTTTACGCTTGCAGATTAAATAAAATCTTGCAAGATATCAAATACAGAATGCAATAATAGTGTCGATTTTTTCTGCCAAGTGCACAAGCAGGTTCTTTTACATGTTATAAATGATTGTGAAAAGGATATTAAACCAGTTTTTTGATCATAGTTGTATAGCCGTCCGTAATCTATTTGACAAGCCTACCTTACAGGATACTTAAAAGGATTGCATTACGACCTTGCAAACTAAATGCAATATTAATACTAATAACCACGTATGTACCTACTGGAAAAAACCAGAACTTTTATGTTTAGAAAATAAATAAGAAAAAAACCAGTGCAACAAAAGTCCATAAAATTTTACAGTCAACTAAACATGTTTCCATTTACTTTTGTGTGTAATTTTGAAAGGAAAAATGCAATGCGATTTATTGAAATTGATCGTTTAAAGACAAAACTGCCAGCTTGAAAGTGACACTGTTACATATTTTTTCCAGTGAAACAGATAACTGCCTTAAATAGAACCGCAGTTACAAATGATTTTTAATTTTGCACATGCAGAAAAATACAAAACGCTAAACTTGTTTGTTGTTGCATGGCCGGGGCGGTATTTAAGAAAGTAATTTTGCAATAAAAAATGTTATATAATACAAAGAGTTTAATTGACATTTGAATGAGAAAAACATTAAAAATTGGCCGCTTTTTACAGTATTATTCATACCAGACGGTGTAAATAAAAGTATGTAGCTGTACGTTCACTTTTTATTATACAGTTACTGTTACATTATGTCTTTTATGCTTTCGGCAATGCCATGCCGTACGCACAATCAAGGTTGCAGTTTCAATTCAGGTGAGTCTGAGTGGCAAATATTGGAAGAGCAGAGGAAAATAAAGTTAATAGATCATTTTCAGTAGTAATGCCCCAAGAACATTCATAATTACGAAATACGTTACCGTAGTAAAAGCCCGACGCCAAAGGCGGAAGGCTCTTACACAGTATAACGTGCTTGAAGAAACACGTTAAATTATAAGAATTTATTATTGCACGAGGGGTAGGTATTCGATTACAAGTTTTTTTACAGTTTTAGGTAATGTAATTTTATTTTGCAACTGACAAAAGCTAACTTGATGACGTTCAAACGTATTGAACTTCAATGAAATGTTTGCTATTTGAATCACGTGATTGACCAATGACCAATCAAATTAGTCAGATAGTTTTCGTTATTGAAAATCATACAAGGAACGTACTACATAAATCTGATTTATCGAGTTAGCATACATGACTAAAAATTAGGATATTTGATTGGATGTCTAGATAAAACAAATTTTTTCAAGTTGATTGTGATTTGATTTTCCTCTACCCTTCCCGAGATTTCCAATATCATTTAATTTCAACAACAAACATTTTCTTTTCCTTTAAATAATATATAGTGCAATTAATATGTGGCCATCAGATTAGAAATAGTGTAACCCATATCAACAATGAAATAATGTAACCCATATCATCAATGAAAAGTATAAAAATGGATACATTTTTTAAGGTAATAGCACAAGAATTTGGAAGAACCCATTTGAAGTATTTAGAAATTTGAATAGGAAAGTACCAAAGTTGTTTTTTCTTTCTACACCTTTTGTGAGTTGTATCCTATTTGACTAGAGGTGTTTATATAATTGAATTATTTGGCAATAAAACAAAAATGTAGTTTTCGTGTAGTTCATTGCGAACTAAAAATTGAACAAGTGAATCATTTTCGAACAATGAATATTATTCATAAAGCAAACAGGAAGCAAAAGTGATTTCTATTTCTTTCTCCAATATTTTTCTGCTTAATGTAGAGTAATAGTAATGTTCTCGAATGTATGTAAAGAGATCTCACCTTTTGTACGACCAATTGCAATTTACAAAACATAAAACATTGCATAAGCAACAGGTGGTAATCATGATAATGTAATACGAGAACAATGTATTTAAGAGCAGAGTTCACATAGTGGTCATTGAGAATAGTTGTAATAGTTATGTATTTCATTAATTAGACATTAGACAGTTAATTATAACAGATAGAATTTATCTTTAGATTTGAGTGCATTTAAAAAGCGATAATTAACAAGTTCAACACATGTAATTAAAATATTTCTTTTATTGGTAAATCATATAAATTTAACATTGACATAATGGGAATTTATGACCTAAAGAAAATAACAATGCTCTGGTATTGTACTATTAGTGGCCTTTTTATAAACTTTCTATAATTGCTTTGCTGTTCATACGATATATGAATTTCACTGAAACGCGACCTTAGCTAGACAATAAAATTCATTTTTAAGATTCAGTATTAAATAGGTGTGTTAAATTAAAATAAGCAGTAATTTGTTGAACCAACGCTATTACAGCAGCTCCTACATGCAGAATTTCATTATGCAATGGTCTCTCTATAAATAGGGCAATGCCGTTGCTCTTGTGTTGAATTTACTATAATTTTATCACTAATTATAATATAACTGACCACAAGCAAACTGTAACGTGCAATTAAGTTGAATCATAACTTTGATCTACCCTACTACGATAATGAGATTTAATCTTATGAAAAAGCAAAATTACACAAATTAAGTTATTAAAAATATAGAATTTTTTATCTCTTTTCTCGTTTCCATTGTAGTGTTAAAGGTTACTTGTTTCTTTGCTCCACTGAGTAACTAAAGTTCTCTTGTTCAACTTACGATTAAAAGTCTACAGGGTGACTCCAACTGCATATTTATTTCGTAATTTGCAATCAATTATGATTGGTCAAAGACTAAACTTTTTCAAGGGTACCCCATCACATATAAAGTGTAAACAAATCTCAAACAAATTTAGACAACACGCAAACATTACAATAGGTCTGTTGTTCCAAGCCTCCCGGATCGTCAGCAAACTTGCAAAAATTATCAGCCAGAGTAAATGTTGAGTATGTGTGCGCACGTATATTCATATTGTCATTAACTCGGTCATGATTTATTTGGCGGACTGCTTCTGACTGTTGGCTGATGATCCGAAAGCCGTTTTGGAATAGGGAACATCCCAATCAAGAGCACGATATTTCTAATTTTAAATCAGATCCTTAATTTTTTGATAGGAACTTATTTTATGGATATATACTCGTATGTTAATTGATGTTTAATAAAATGTGTACATATAGAAAACTATTTTTAGATTTTATTGAATAAATTTCATTTGATTAATTGTCAATTAGTGCGAATAAATGCGTTTGGAATTATGCAATTCCGGTTAATTTAAAGAAAATCAAATCGATTCAATTAGATAAAATTATTGTCTAATTAATATAATTGTTTTTAAAAGGAACTACAAATAATTAATATGATATCATATTTATATTAAATTTCGATTTTTTCTGACAAAATAGAGTTGTGAAATGAATCGATCGATATAAAATAAACATGGAATTAATTTATGGCTATATAGTTTAGCATAATTTCATCAGTCTCTGTGAAGTGAAGCAGAAACACTGCTTTAGGTACATTGTGAGAAGAAATAAATTATTAAGTGTTTTTGCAAATTCATGAATACAGAGTCTATGCAAACCTGCATAATTCTAGGTGAATCTTATTGCACATGTTTAACACAATGCACGTGATGGGTGCCTTTGAATTTGCAAGATTTTGCAATAATATAATAAGCAAAACTTGGGATTCAAAATCACATGATGAATGACTAGTTAACAGAATTAAGGTCAAATCCAATGGTCACGTTGCTTCTGTACTCTGCAATGCTTTTAATAGCGACTTTTACAATAATTGAACATCTTCTGGCAACTAATATACGGTGAAAGTACTTTCGTTGCTATTATGCAACAACTATTTAGACAAACAATCTGCTGGACGTTTTACAAATATTTATGGACATGGGAAATGTTTATTAATCATACGCTGGCTGGCAATTAAACAGCAAATTTACTGCACACTGATAATTGCAAGATGTATGCACAATATTATGCTGTGGAAATGTAGCATTCAACTTTTGCGGTAGTGATAGTAACTTAGTAGCACTTTAGTAACTATTGGTTTTTAAATTACTCAATGCTTTTCTATGAGGCAATTGCAGAATTTTAATTACTACTATGCAGATGCATCTCTCAGATCCCATCTGTTTTAGTATTCCAATTCCAATCTAGTGAATGTTATATAACATTATTTTTGCAATTTCCCATTATAATCTCAACTTTTTAGTTGTCATTTTTGATGTCAAAACGGCCTTCTATTTTTATTATTCGAAAAAATGCATGAAAATACTATATTGTAATTCAAGTGTGGAAAATGAATCATTGCATTATGAATGTGATTTTGCAGTACGAGCGTTAGCGAATACAAAACGCACGCAGAGGGCCACAGAGACTATGTCGCAAACAATGATTTTCCTCACAAATTTTGATAGAAATAAGTTCAGAAATACCTACTTTTTTATTGTGGTTGTAAAAAATGTAAAAAAAACTTGCATTTTGTTACTTGTTTAAATAACTATTATTTTATTTTATCAGCCAAAAAAATTAACAACACATCGGAAAGCTGCATTTTTTCATGAATGAATGAATCAATAAAAATTGTGGCACGCACGTATTTTCTTTAACTAAATATACATTGTCCTTGATATTGACGTTAGGCAAAAACTAAAGGTAGGTTTGTGTTATAATTAAATTACAATGCATGTCTACACTTTACCGTTACTTTGTTATTAATATGTTTAATAGGCGGTGCAAGGTCACAGTTATTGTAACCCGGAAACGGGTCTATGAATAAAATATTTTGAATTTTGATCTGTTGCTTAGAATTTCAGGAAAACTAATCGAGAATGGCATTACATAGAAAGTAAACATTTATTATTGTACCAATATTGCAATATTAAATAGCAAACTAGCTAAATGAATTGTAGTGACAATAATACGTTCTCTTTAACTAATCACAAAATAATGCAAATTTTTTGGAACTCAATCTGCATTTTGTATGCAAAGCACAAAATTCTATCAAAATCCCTTGCTTTCACATTTGACAAAAGTTAAAAACTTTCTCCAAATGCACTTTGAAAATTGGGGAAAAAAAATAAATTGGCAGTTTAATCGTTTGTATAAATGCGTGCATTCTTTTTGCGTAACTATCCATGTAAAAATAACTGGAGCAAACCAAAATGTGTGCTATTGAAAGTGTACACATTTTTTTCAATCTTCATTTTCGAGATTCATTTAAATTTGCAAGCACGACTTATTACGTTAAAGTTAAACTTTACATACATGCAGAAGATGAAATCATGAAATAAATCACGAATTTATCGATTTGGAAATTCGATTTATCTGATGCATGCGTTCTTTTTCAATTGAAAAAAAATAGTACATTTTAATTTTTTGCTTATATCGTTGCAATTAAATATATTTACTCTAGCGGAAAATTGTCTGCTGCTATATTAACATAATCCAGTTAAAGTTTATTAATATTTTATTGAATATAATTACATAATAAAATTTAAGTAAAATTTGTTGTTATTAGTGCATAAAACAGTGTTTATTCAAATTGATTGTATTTCAATTAAATTAAAACAAATAAGTAGCGTATAATTTTGTAGAATGCAAAAATTTATAAACAACATACCTTGAAAATAACATTTTTAGTTGAACGTCTTTCAAAAAAAGTCCTTAATGGCACAATAGGAGGACTAAAATTATCAGGCTCACAGCACTATGCACTGTAATCCGCACTTCAACTTCAGCAATGTTCTTAAACCAGTTACCGTCTTAACTCGATCTGCATACATAAAAAGTAATGTGCAGACATCAGACAGGAAAAAGTAATAAAAAGTGATGGAAGAAAATTGGATGCAATGTTGAGGAGTACTGTCTCTCTACTGCAGATAAAGACTTAAAGACTGTCACTTTAAAATCAAAGACAAGACAAGAACTGAAGAAGAGGAGAACTTTAACGCACACACACGTATAATAACCGGGGGGACGGTACAATTTAAATGTATACAATAAAATCGAGTAAATGCTTTTGACTTAGTGGAGTGAAAGAGACGAACACCCCTCCAAAGAGTTTGAAATGTAAAAGACATCAGAACCAAATGGTGTCGGTCAGGGCCTACACTCTCAACGCCAAATTTACACCATGAGGCCGATTGCGAAAATAGGCTAATTAGACGCATTTAACTATACAGGGGATATCGCAAACAAAACACTCATTACAAGCTTTTTTAAACCTAGCCCGTAATTTTTGCTTTGCCTTGGATGAAGAAATGAAGAAAGGTATCGCTATAGGTCAACTAGTATAGTACCTTACTTGCATACATCACACTATAACCACCCTCACAGTGAAATATTTTATGTCTTTATTTTTGTTGGATTTATTATTTGATTTTTTTTTAATGGATCTAACTAACAATATCGAATTATTCATTTTAAAATAATACTTTAGTTGATAACCGATTAAAGTATTGTAATTAGATGAAACTCGACTGGGATATTTAATGATTATGGACATTTTATGTATGTATGTAGTTTGACCATTCTGTTATTCTATAATATATTAGATTCTTTCTGTTGGACTATTTATGGGTACTTTATCTCGGAATTGGATAATGCGGTTAAAATTCAATTTTGTAGACCGGGGATAACATAGCTAGTTATAAGTTAACAAAATATAAAAGTGACACTTTATCGAACGAGTTTGGAGGTACCAAGGGTTACAAGCAAACAAGTTTGATATTTGACTTTACTGCCGTGTTGCATACAAGATTTTATCCATCATTAAAAGTACAACTTCCTCATATTTATTCAAAAAGTCTTTTGCCGCGCGCGATTGGAGTTAACTCAGAAACCATGCATGCGTAGCAAGGATTATCAATTCGCCCAGCAAGGATTATTAAAATCATGTAAGATTTTGCTCTAACTGGCCAATAAAATTCTGTTTGTAAGTTTCAGAAAAGTTGGCCGGTTTGTGTTTCTGTTATTATATTGCTTGCTCGATTGCTCCTTTGTTGGTAAAGTGAATAGTAACAATAAAAATCAATTTTTCAATTTTTTCAAAATTAGTGACACAAAATAGTGCATTACAAACCGAGGTTAAAAGTATTTCATTTCTGTCGACAGACAAATAGTTGACCGAGGCGGAAAGCGCCAAGCTCAACCATATCTCAAGACAGTAATGAAACTTTCCACTGAGGTTTGTATACTATTTTATTTACAATCATACATAAAACCAACAAGTGATAATAAATTCAAATTTCTGAAGTTTTGAACCGTCAAACCAACATTAAAACAAAATTCCGTTCCAAAATTCAAGGTTGGAAAGTGTTCTTTGGGGGGGAAAGTAAAACTCAACAATGTGTCATTTTCAAATTTTCAAAAATACAAAAATTGCGTCATTACATATGGGATTGTAAATAAAGTGATTATCCTAGCTAGTAAGGTAATGAACTTGTTTTCTAATTTCTTTTTTGTTTCGATAAATGACGTTTACGATCGACTAACAAATAAACTACTTTACTTGACTTGAACTAGGCCTACTTACTTAGTTGGAGTCAAGTAAAGTTCTTTATCTGCCTAGACAGACAGAGTGACAGTTTCTCTTATTGAATGGGTAGGAATATAGCAAAGTTGTACTTTCCGATAAAGAAGATTTTATCCACAAGAATTTTATGCTTATTATATCGTCTTGCAAAGCTAATTGTATTAGATTTTCCACTCAATTTTTTAAACTTGCTAATATGAAAATAAAAAATCTTTCACCGACAACGAAATTGAGACTGTATTTAAATCAACTTTCAAAATTCTGGATATGCACCGCACACTAATGGTCACACTTTCTTGAAAATACAGGTATCTTGAGAAGAAGTTATCGGATTATACAGAAGCAATATTAAAAAGGAATAAAAAGATTTATCTTAAAGAGTTATTTTATAAGGTTGAAATTTCAATAAAAATTCAGGATTGATTCTGGATCCAATTACTTATTCAATTTGGAATAAGTAATTCCTCATCTGCTTTAGAAGAAGCTAATTAAAATCTTGAATTTTTAATTGATAAGGTTTAAAATGACTATTTTTTTACGCCCGTAATAACTTGAATGACTGTATCTACTTATCAAATTCAAAATATGCTTACGCAATTTACGTCCCACTATAACAATTGTCGTTTGGGTATGTAATATTTTGAGAGTGAAAAGAATCGATTCTCATGGTTGTATGATAGATTTACACCGTGGCGAAATTTTGCACGTGATATTAAGACGGGGGCTTTTTATTGTTCAAGATATTTGACTCATGCAATAGAGTGTAGTATGTAACCTGTTTTCTTTGTACATGCTTTTATTTCAGTTCTTAAAACACATCAGGTGAACTGAATTAAATTGAACGAGTCCAATTATCCAACAATATAAATGCCTGCACACGAAAATAAATTTTGCATTGCCCATGCAGACAACAATTCGACGTTAAATTAATTACTTGCAATTTATTTCAATTAAACAATACAAATTAATGTTGTCCAATTATTTAATTAAGTAATCAATAAAATCTAATATGGATTTTTATGTTAGCGTGTGTTTAACACATTAAATTAATATTGTTTAAGATAAGCTAATCGTTTTCTAAGGCGTAACCGTTTCGAAATTTAGCTCAAATTATTTTCAGAACTATGTAGGTTAAAGAATAATATATAATATTATTGATTTTGCGATTGATTCTACGAATTCGATCAATCTCTTTAAATAATATGTGTCTAGTTATTATGTAATTATATTACATCAAGGTAAAAAGTACAATGGTTTAGGTATGTTAATATGTAACATTATTTACCGAATATTATTATTTATTGTTACACAGTATTTGTATCAAAATTGCAAAAAGAAAGTAAACTTTAGCATGTGGTTATCTGAATAAGAAATCAAAGCATAAACGGATAAACCCATCCTATATAACAGGCTATATTGCACAGTAGGCCTCTGGAATTGCTTCCGTCTAAATAAATATTACAAGAACTTTTTAAAAGGTTTTTCGTTTCACAAAACTTGAAATTATTTTTATAAATTTTATAAATCAATAATATATTAATTGTTTTCAAAATCTGGAACAAAACGTTGTTCGCAAGCAGAGGCAAGCGCAGACCATTTTATAAAATATAAAAATGTATATGAATAATTTTTTTTAAATGACTATTCATGAAATGAGTGTTAAACGTGAGATGTTATTTTGTGAGTTGGGCAGATTACGGAACGAGCGTAATGGAAAACGCTCGTAAGAAAATAAAATCACTTTTAACACAAAAATTATACATTTTATGTACGGCTGCCATAATTTAATAAAAAAAATATTAAATTTTGGCAAATTTGGACATTTTATTAAAGGCTTCAATTATTTATTTTGTGGAATGTATCGCCATGGTTTTGCAGCTAAACAATCGATGTTTATTAATAAATATAAATAATATAAGTAGATAACGATAATTTACTTTTAACGCTAGTGTTGAAAGTAAATTTGGCCGTCTAAATTTAGAATACTCAATTTTTAATCAAGTCAGTTTCGATTAAAAACGCCAGTTTTAATAGTTGTACAAAAAAAATTAATTTAAATTTCCTCTTAATTGGTCAGAAAGCTAATTAAGAAAATTTCATATATAGAAATTGTTCCTATAAGAAAGTGATATATTTGCTAGTGCTGATGATTTCACAAATATCATTTTATATAATTGGTTGATTATTATATAGTCCTTAAATTCATGCTGTTTTATTATTATTTGTCAATTATCACATTAGATTCAGTAAATTATCGTATATAAAATCCAATTTACACATATTGAAATACATGGCCTAATCCTGATTCGTGATACAACAATTTGTTAAGTTTTTAAAGAATTAAATTTTGCAAAATTAAATAATAGTATTAAACATGAAAGGATTTATGTTTACAAGCAATAAATAATTAAGTCAATTTAATGGCATTCCTAGTTTTTGTGATTTATGAAAATAGGCAGCCAATTATTGCACAAATTGGTTGAAATGTAGAATAAATGCAGTCATTAAATATTATGTTTGATTTTATACATGTATAGTAAAAAAATCGAATGTTACAATTAATTTATAATTTTATAGAATCAATTATGCTATATAAAACTGCTTTAAATATGGTAAGGAATTCTTTTTTTTTTTCATATTGGATTTAAGAGCAAGTGACTCATAATTTATCGCGAACCAAATGCTAACTGATTTATAGTTTTGTAATTTAAAATGAATTGTTCAATTTACACTTATATGATATTTTTAATTACTGTGTTTCAATTGTAACAAGTAATTAATGGAATATCAGTCGACGAATAGGTTTTAATGAAAAGGATAAGAAACACATAAAACTATTAATTCATAAAAATGCCAACAGCATGTTTTTTAATTTGAAATTAATTTGAAAACTTTTCGTTTAATAGAAAGTTCTTGTTATATTAAAAATAAAATAATAAAAAAAAATCTATACCTACCTAAGCATTATAAATGATCCATTAAATGCAAACAATAAGGAATATATTATAAAATGATCGATGAATTTAATCTCTATTGCAAATCTGAAACAATAGAAATCAAATAGCTGTGTAATACTTAATTAGAAAATTCAAATTGGCTTTTTTTTGTATACGGAACAATTTTGGCAGGGGTTTTTAATTAAAAGTGAAATGCCCAGCTTCTTCTTTGCACAAGACTCCTTTTACTTTCTATATCAAGAATCATGCCATAGTCTCTCTCGTACGAGACTCAAAATATTTGAAACACCATCAAGCATTAATAAAAAGTTATTATGAGATATAATTCAAATGAAATTAACCATTAGGTGTGTTTTTCAGCGTGACATAATAACATACTTTCAATGATGAACCCATACACTATAATTTATCATAATGTGATCGCATGTATTTATCTCATTAATTTTAAACAGAATCATTGATTTAAGAAGTGCTAATATAGATGTTAGACGTATATTTCATAAAATTATGTTTAAATTTGCATGTAATGTGTTGTAATAGAATAGTTGCCTTTTAAGGAATAATGTCTGGCCGAAATTATGTTTCAGATTAACCGCAGGTGTATACATATATATATTTATGTTACAATAATAATTAATGACTTGAAATGAAATAAAAGTCACCAGAAATTAGCATAATTTATTTTTTGTTTTACAAAATGCAACAGTGGATTGGACTAGTTTTGTTTGATCAAATATTTTACGCACGTTTATGTGACAAAAATAAGCACTTTCCACTCGGGGGGAAAATATCTGAAATATTTTGCATGCAAATTACACGAATGAATAAAAATATGCAAATTAATAAAAATCTTATTTATGTTTTCGATTTAGATCAGCATCTTATATGTGCATTTCTCTTAATATGAATACATTTATTATATTTCGAAATTATGCCTTTGCATTCCAATACCTGAAACCTTGAAATGATTTACTTGTAAATCTTATTAAAACTTTTCTTTTAATAACACTTATTCTACATTTAAATGTGTCTGTGTTTACGAAATTATTGATATTACCAACAATATATTAATTAATTTGTTTATTAAATGATTACAATCTTTAATTCCTACAGCTAAGCCTTAAGGGAATTGATTATAGAATAATTTATTTTGAAAGCCTACGTGTTGCAAAGCACAATTCCACATATGCATCGCCATCTCTTTCTGAGTAGTTACCATAACAAAGATACTTAATCGTACGATGTATTATTTTAATTGGAAATATTCCACAGTCATAGTTATTGTTTGTGATTGCGAATCGTAGCCCCTCATTTTTTTTGCCTATGTAATGTATCTAATGAGCAATAGTATATTACATATCGAGGTGGAAAGTGTTTCATTACTGTTCAGACATTAGATAGTTGCGCAATAGATACCGAGGCGCAAAGCGCCAAGGTCAACTATATCTTCAGACAGTAATGAAATTTTCTACCGAAGTTTATGTACTATTTTATTTACATTATATAAAACCGATATTATTTGATGATAAATTCAAATGTTTACGATCATTATAAATAAGTACCATCCAAAGAATTAATTATATTTCGTTCTTCGTTTTTAGCTAATTATAATTCAATTTTAAAAATTGTATTTAGTTTAAATTAAATCAAACAAGTTTTGGAACTCAGGTTAGTAATAGTATATTACAACCGAGGTGGGAATGATATTCATTACAGCCCTAGGTTAGGTTAGGTGATCTGATGGTGTTAGGTTAGATCTGATACAGCGTGTGGTTGTAATAAACTTCCCATCGAGGTATGTGTGATTATTTACCTAGGTATGTAATAATCAACTTCCCAACCTCTTAATAGCTTGTAATAAGAATATGTCAAAAATTTACCAGTAGCGTACCGTATCTTCAAAGTAGTAACAACACGCTAATAGAAAAATAAAAGATTATATTCAAACGGCGACACTGAACCACAACAAGGCAAAAGACATACGTGCATGTAACTTCTTTGTAATCCACATTGATTGTATTGTATTGTCATGTGATTGTAATAAAATAATTTTTAGTTGTATTTTCTCTTATTTTATATAAGTTATCTGTTATTAGTTTGGTTCCTTTAAAATAAAGGCCAATGTCACAAATATGCAAGAGTTATTTCTAAAAATTGTAAATATGCAACACTTTTGCTCATGAGTGTAATACACCATCATATTTCTGTCAATATCATTGTTCACAGAAAAAAACCCCTGAAAATGTCATAAAAACATACACCTATTAAAGTATGCCCGTGTGAAGTTATCCATTAAATCTATCCATAAAACCGGACATTTCCCATTACTCCATTATTCTAATGACTACAGTCAAATCAAATGGAGCAACAGAAAGGTCTTATTATGAGCTATTTTATTCTTTGCGATTGCTAATAATCAATATTATGACTTTCAAATTAATTATTAATTTAAGGTACATCGGGCATTTTTATACAACTGATTAATTTAAATTTTTTTGCAATGCAGTTGGGGTTTTAACAGGACACTGCACTCTGAATATCTATGCACAATGTGTCTCACTGTGGATGCCACTACAGATGATTCATGGAAGAGGAGGTAACTCCGTTCCACCTGATCTCTAAATGTCCGCCGCCGTTTGTCATAATAAGGAAGAATACTGGGTGCCAGTCCTGGCACCCCACACTGTGAGGAACTTGCCACTGTGTAAACAACTGTCTTTTATGGACATGGTGGGCCTAAGTGCAATGTAGACTCACTAAAAGGCGTACAGTACCAGTCCATAGGCGTACTTTGCCCTGACCGTTTGCACCTTTTCATTTCGCAAGAGCCACTTGTTTCGATTAGCACTAGGGAGCCGACAATATGTTGTTATAACCAAAATTTTATAAGCTAAGGTTTTCAGAAATACTCAAATATTTTACATATGACTTTTAATAGTTGAGATATTTCAGTAAACATCGAGTGGCAATCGTTAAAACAACGGTTTCATTGAAATCCGACTACTCCATTCACAATAGTACATTCTGTATTTAGGGGAAAAAACAGCCGATTTAGGATAAATGTAATGTTTTTTTACAAAAAAAAAGTTGTTTTAAGAAACAACAAAGTGTGGACAATAGTACATTACACACCGAAGTGTCTCACGGTAAGTACCTAACAGTATGTCGAGAGATAAAATAAATATCTCGAGACACCACTAAAATCAACGAGTTTTATTATTTTATTTATAAAGTTAGCTACAATAATTGCCAAATTATAGTTATTTATTAGACTAGTATATTTGTTACTAGTGTACTACATATTAATATTACGAACACAAGAAAAATGTTTGGTACACGCCAATGGTGAATGTTTTGCTTGGCCTTAAATTAATTTGAATAGGTTTTGCTACAACAGTCACGTGGCTGACAACTTTTAAAATAAGGACAATAAAAATGATTTTTCTAGCGGGTGGGCTCGCGTTTTTAACAGGGTATCTTGGTACGTCAAATTTTCGCGCACAACGCTTTCTTAAAAAAATTAAAACAATATTTGATAAACAGAAGTTCTAGTACAATTACTGTATTCGATAACCATTTCAAAATTAAGTTTAGTAACAAATATGCAATGATATAAAACAACATTATAAATAATTTCAGTATGTTATATTTCAAAATTATGCAAAGATGCTATTTACCATTCGTTAAATACATAAACAAGGAAGTCAACTTATGCAATTAAAAACAAATTAAAAATATGTATCAACTATTAGCAAAATTATACCACCCGAACAAAAAATGAAATTTTATAATGAAGCAACATATCATCATGTAATCTGTATTAGAGATTCTGTTTATCAAAAAAAAAATGTTGTAATTGGAACCTTGTAAATTAAAAGTGAAATGTAATTATACAAAAAAATCACTTGTTACACTATTCTACTTAATTAAACCAACCTGGAAATGAGGTAATTTAGTCGTTTTGGCAAGAAATTTTGAAATTTCTACAAGCTTGTTTACCACCTACACAAAAATTGAAAATATTAAACATTTCTCCACTTTCAAAAATGATATAACAATAACTTAATCGATTGATTTTATTGGCTTTAAAGATATTATAAACCCATTAATTATATAAGTCCATATTTAGGAATCTCTATATAAAAGCATTTATTGCGCTTTATTAAATTTTAATGATATTTTTTATTTTGTAATTAATCATTACATTAAAAATTGCTCTAACAATATAATTATTTTGTCCATATTTGACTCTTCTATATCAGCCGCTGCGATAATATAAAACATTGCTTCAAACCGAGCTTCAAACCAAATGTCCCACGTGGAATGATAGTTCAAACTAGGAAATTCACATGACAAAAATAATTGACAATGACCCATAGGATTTAGAAAAAAGTCCGGTTTACGAGGTTACTGTTATAAACAAATCTGAATTTATATTGCATAAAAAGTAAATATATACTTAAAAAAATCATACTTCCGCATGGTGCAAATATTTATTTTATCAAAGGTCAAAATGTAACTTAAAGTAGTTGGACTCCGATCAAGATTTTAAAGGTTACAAAAGTCCTGCAGGTACATGCCGCATTATTAATTGATGTTGCATCGAAATTGGAACAAGAAAAAGTTTCTTCTACAAAGTAAATGAGTATCGTTTAATTATTTCATGGCAATTGTAAAATCGAGATATTGAATAATTTCAAAAACGGTCTGTATATTTGCACCAGCTTTCAGATTACTCAATTTTTTTACATAAAAAATATATTTCCGGTTGCTACAAAAATAAAACCAGTTTTTTTGCCATGTAGTAGTCAATTAAACCATACGTAATGTTTTCTAAAATGACATGCAAAAACTAATTTTTCAAAACAATTCAAATAAGTAAAATCGCTATTATAGACTATATACAAATATTTTGATTTAGAGTTAGACCGTAATTAAAAAACAGATGAGTAATATTTTCAAAAATAGGTTCAGCGACTTGGAGTGTTTATTTATATATTTGAGAAGTGGAAATTATATTTTCCATAAGAAAAATATTAGCTTGACCACAAGCGACCTTCTACATTTTATGAATGAGCTAAATATAATAAATTTAAAATACTGTTTTACGATGACAAAAAGAAATTATGCAATCTTCTTTAACTCTCATCGTATTTCATTTGTAAATTTTCTAGATAAATGGAATGAATTGATTTATCCTGCTATTAATCTATCCTGATCAAAAAATGTGATCGGCTCCAACTAAATATTTTACTGGTGTAAATTAATTAAATGGGTCAAAATAAAATTGTAGCAGCAGAACTGCAACACGTCCTTGTCATATGACCATATGAGCAACAACATTCCTCAGCACTCGCGCATTAATTCAATATACAAAATGTGCACTAAATAATTTAATTGAATTTTGTGAATTGGAACTGACAAGCTGATTGCGGTTTTTTGAATTTGTGTCGCAAGAACATATTAATTAGTTGATTTATTGGTCTAAAATTTTGTTCAAAAACTTTAATTAACAAGCAGGATTTGGTGACATTATACACGTTAATTTACAAATTAATTATTATAAATATTTAATTTAGTCAAGGAGATTAGAAAGCAAACTTTTATTATAGGTACCTACTATTCTTATACTTAGGAGTTATGTAGTTGTTTAATATTTGGTTACATTTTACGTGATATCGTTAATGCCTACAATGGCCATGAATTACTATTAGGTATTTTGGTGTGGATTAATTATGTTTTGTGTTATAAAGGCTGCTCCATTTTCAAATAAATTTAGCACTTCAACTGTTAAGGCCAAGAAAAAAAAATGCGTAATTACTATTTCACTTTCATCAGTCACTAACATTGACATTATAAAGCTTCATATCTGACCTCAACATTGATTTGGAAAAGCAACAAAAACTTTTCTTCATTCTTTATTATATTAGAACGCTTACAAAATTCATATTTATTCAACCCATTTTTCTCTAATACCTAGATTCAGATCGATATAGTATAAATGTGATGTAAATTTGAAACTTGAACCACACAATCACTTTCTCAAAGATATAAATTTATGGCACCAAATATGTTACAATCTTGTAACCACAACATGGCGTTTATAAATATTTATAGATGCTTGGAATGTATCCGTTAATATTCGATAAAATCTCGTGATTTTCCTTAAAGTCAATTCTATTTCTTTTTAAAATGTGCAGTTTTCCGTTAATTTTATTTCGTTAAGTTCTTTAAAATCGAATTAAGGCCGTCGCGCACTAAGTGGAGTCGCAAAGCAGAAAATAACCACTTAAGTCATGATTCCGGAAGAAACTGACCAATTACATTGTGCAATATTAAATGCATAAAATATTCTGTGTTAGTGTTAGTTAAGGCAGTAAACAATTTAAAAAAATCTTTGTATAAACGACACAATCAATTTGTGCTACCACTTTAAGCACTACTTACTGAAATTTCAGGCAATTTCATCTGTCTTTAACATACTTATTAATATTTAATTCAGGGTCGAATTTAATGGAATTTGATTTTATTGGATTTTGATTTGGCCAATTCAATACATTTTTAAATTAGTTATGTTTAATAAAATATAATTGTCTGACCCCATAACACAATTTAAAAATGAACTTTTCATAAAATGTTTAGAGTTCAGTTTTTTAATTATAATAATCAACTTTCAATGCAAACAATTAATTATACCGGGACAGCCTGTTTACATAACGTATCTTACTTGATCTAAAGACAATAAATACTAAACCAATTACACATCAAACAGTCCACCAATGAACAATTTTCATTGGACAAACTTCATATATTTTTAATTGGGAAACATTGTTGTTGCTCCACTAATATCACATAACGCCCGTATGTCTAGTTTGATCGATTTCAAAATCGTATTTATATAGCAAGGTAGGGCTTTTGGGAGCTTTTGCATTCGCACGCAAAATTGCGCATGAATTGAGTAAAATATTTTAATACGCCTCTGTTTTGGTCACACACCTACAATTATTGCGACCAAGTTGTGATTTATTTAGGCCAGTGCAATACATTATTATTATTTTTTTGTTGCAAGAAAAGGTCAAATTCAAAACAACTACCTAAATGTTATTAATCTTAATATACGTCTCAATTTAGATCTCATTTTGAAAGATTTTTTTGAATAGAAAGTTTTAATTTTTTTTTGTCCCATACCTCGAATTATAATTAAATTAAATTTAACCACTATGGGTGTGGAAGTGAACTTGTTAAGGAAGTTGTTAAAACTTATTTTATGATTTCTTAATTTGTTGCGAGTTATTATATAATTCAAAAAATAATTTCAGAACGCAAGAGAACTAATAACCATATGAGAAACGTATATCACGAGTTGCTTTAAGTATTAATGTAAAGTACAAAAATTATAGTTTCTGATTTACTAAATTAAGTATGTTTAAATACAATATGTATGTTCGACAATAAAATGGTATTAATAATACAACACTGTTCATTTACATGACGTAATTCAGAGATAATCCAAATTAACGGCAAACTTTGAATAATTGATTATTATAAATTATACAATCCCCACCAAATATTCTGCAAATAAGTATGTAAACCGTAATGAGCATTGCGATAATGCAATTACTGCAGTTTAGACAAATATTCTGTAAACGACAAAAATGTTCTGGAATTTTATTATATGTTTTAATAGGTAAATACTATTAAATAATATGGTATAATGAAATTCAGAATAAATATTTCCGGTAGTAACACAACAGGGTCAAATTACGAAAACGTGTTCGGAAAGATTATTTTATTTAAAATAGATGAAAATACATCTAGGTAATATGAAAAATATTACTTTTATTTCCAGTTTTGTTTATTTAAAAAAAAGATAGGTGCCACTCTATTATCACGTTGCTGAATTATCGATAATTGTTACTAACAGAGTTCTGTCATTACCGACGACCCAAGAAAACGCCGCGTTATTTAAGATTTGGTCCTTCGAGCCGGATTTGCGGCACCGGCATTCTTGTGTTGTCGATTTTGTGGACTCTTTTGCATTGTCTTAGTTCTCTCGCTTGAATTAATTTCGTATACGGTACGTGTCCTTAAGTGAAATTTTAATTTTGGATTCCGTTTAGTTGAATTTAGCGATAGACTAACATCGCAATTCGCGCTGCCTTTTTTTATATAGTGTATATCGAGATATATTCACTTTATGCTGTACCCGCCGAGGCAAGTGTTTTATCAAGCTATTGTGTTAAACGACGTCGAGTTTAATTTTCAATCATGTCCGTCGCCAAGTTGAAATTAGCTCTCACTCTTTGGGATGACATTATGGCTCAAATGGCTAAGATTAACAATCTTGCGAATTATGCGTATAAAAAGGAAGAACACTATGAGTTTTTGTACTCACAGTTAGTGGCTAGAGGTGCATCGGTTGGCCGACTTTTTGACAAATTAAATGTACAGCATACTCACATTCTAGGCTATATTTGTGTACAGAAAGATACGGATCCAGCCGCTCAAACTGCTATCAGGCAATTATTTAATGTTAATTTTTATATTAGCATTAAAATTGCTAATATAGCATAAAATGCTATTTGAGGCACCTCGTGCGTAGTATGCTAATTGAGGCACCTCGTGCCTCGGCCAGAGGCACGAGATGCCTCAAGGTTCGTAGCGCTAGAATTGAATACCGTTATGTATGGGACTTCAGTGGATCCCTTTCTACCGCTTCGAACCTTGAGGCAATTAGCAGAAGATGGATTTACCGAGTTTCCATTAGCATCTAAAATATTGTCCAACGATATATACGTCGACAATATCATCACGGGTTGCAATAATTGACAAAACCCATCGTCTCCAAGCCGAATTGATTACTCTGTTGCATAGTGCTTACTTGTCCGAAAATGGAAAGTAACTTGCTTGTTAGTTAATGGGCAAGTAACTATCCTGATATTCTGTGTAGGATTAGTGAAGATCATTGTCAAACGGTACCTCTGAGACAGGGCCGTTTCTAGGTACTAAGTCGCCTACGTGTAAGTTTATAAAAACGGCGCCCTTCCAGTACCGTAATGGAAAATTTTTAGTGAAGGGCCCCCCATATTGTGGGGACCGAAAGCAATTCATCCAAAGCGCGAAAATTTTTGAGAGTTTCAAGGTCACACGGACACGGTTTATTTGCAAGTAGAGAAATTATATTTTAATTAAAAAAAAAATCAACGTTATGTAATGGTCAATGGAGGAATATTGTTTATTTTACATATATATATCATATACATGTATAATTGTTTCATTTATCTATGACAAGTAGTCTGAAGTATAATAAAAAATAACATATTTAATACGAATTAAAAAATAAAATCCTAATTATCTTGTAGGAACCAGAAAGTATGAATAAAATCAGTTACATTAAAAAAAATTATTAAAAAGTTGCATTTAAAAAAAATCTACACGGCGTGCTTTAATTCTGGATAAATGTTCAATCACATCGGCATAATTAATAGCTTCACTTAACTCTTTTTCAATTGCTATTATAGCTAAATCCGACATACGACTTTGACATATTGTGCTTCTCAAATAATTCTTTATAATTTTCAATTTTGAAAATGATCGTTCACCAGAAGCAACACTCACCGGTAAAGTTAATAATATTTTCAAAGCTATTGTCGCATTTGGGAAAGATGTATGTATATTATTCTCATATATATATTGCAACAAAGCACATGGATCTAACTTTGAATTCATTTGAATTTTTAACGCGTTTAACTCATCACTCAACTGTATTCCATCTAGATCGTTTTGCTTTCGATTTTTGTCCGATAATTTGATGTGTAAGTCACTGCAGTGAGTTTTTATTTCAGCCGGTGAAAAATCATAAAAATTATACAATATTCCGAAATGTTCATTGTGCTCAAACAATAACTCAAATCTTTCATTCAAAGAAGTGACGGTTTGATCAATTAAAGTAAAATAAAAATGTATTTTAAAATTATTTTTGGGATCGACTACAGGTTCATCGACAGACTCATAATTGAATTGGCGGCTTTTTCTTCTACGTCGAACGGTACTAATTAGTGGAAATTGTGGTTCAATTTCAATAGCCTCAGCTAATTCTTTAGCTGTAATCAAAAACTGGGCAAATCCGTCATCACTGCGTTGATCTTTGAAATAATTAGTCAAATTCCGGAGAAAATCAATGCAATTTTTAATTATTATTTTTGGATCCTGAAGCATTTTACTGACTGCGTTAATTTTGAATAATATTTCATGCCAGATTGAAACAGAACAAGCAAATTTAAATGTTTTAATTTTCTCCGCCAGACTTTTTGCCATATGCTTTGTGTTCATGTCCCTTGTTTCATCCTCAAGTAAATCGATCAAACTGTCATATACTTCGCCTAGTTGATATCTCAAAGGTATAATTGCATCAATTCTGCTCTCCCAACGTGTCGCGCTTAAAGGTTTCAAAACCAAATTTGGGACATATTTTTTCAAAACATTCCACCTGTATGGAGACGATGAAAAAAAAACATATAATTCTTGGACAATGTTAAAAAATTCTGTCACTTCTAAAGTAACTTTTGCTGCGTCGTTTACAACCAGATTTAAGGTGTGTGCAGCGCACGGTACAAAGAAAGCTCGAGGATTTTCATTTAAAATTCTCTTTTGCAATCCTATGTTCTTTCCACGCATGTTGGAACCATTATCATAACCTTGGCCCCTTAAATCCCTAATGTCCAAACCTGATGATTTTAATGTATTTTTCACAAACTCGTACAATGCCTCTCCTGTAGTGTGACCAATCCGATAAAAATTCAAAAAAATGCTCTTTAATCGCAACTTTGCCATATTCTGTAGAAACATAACGAATTATAAATGTCACTTGCTCCGTATGACTAACATCTGGCGTAGAGTCCAAAATAATTGAATAATATTTAGCCGTACGTACTGAACTCAAAATTCCATTCCGAATTTCCTTGGCCATACATGATATTAATTCGTTTTGAAACGTATTTCCCAAATAGTGCGGCATGCGCTTGTTCCTTAATTTCGATAATTTAATTTTTCGAATATGTTCAATTATTACAGGATCAAACTTTGACAACATTTCTACCACCTTCAAGAAATTACCATTGTTGTTGGCAAACAACTTGTTGGAAGTACCGCGAAAAGATAAACACTGTCCCGCTAATAAGTGAACCACAGCGATCATTCGTTTTATAATTTCTTGCCACCGTCTCTTCTCTGAATCTATCAGTTCTTGTTCAAGCTTGTCGATAGTCTGATGGGCCTTTAATCGCCTTTCCACGTCAATCCATTTTTTCATATTTTGCAAATGGTTTACCGAGAGCTCATGACTGCTTAAATTTTGAGATAAATGACTCCAATCGGAATAGCCTTCTCGTGTCAATGCCATATTTAATTTTTGACCAAAAATTTTACAGCAAAAACAAAACACTCCGTTCAATTTTTTAGAATATATGAGCCATCTTCGGGCTATTTTGTCTCCATTTGGTAAAGTGCGCCAAAAATAATATTGGGAAAACCTTCCTTTGTCTGAACTGGGGAACTTGAAGTTAGAATCCTCAATTTGAACTGGGCCTTTCTCAATTAAAATATCAGTTGTTGCATTTGATAACACATCTGGCCAAGAAGCAGGATCACTGAGATCTGTATTAATAGTCTCAATCTCATCCTCATTCTCGTTTCGGTTATTTTCATTTTCGGATAAGTTTAAAGAAAATCCAGCAGAAATATCCTTCAAAACCAGTTCTGATTCAGATCCACACAAAACATTGCTGTCACTTTCAGTGGTATTAATATTTTCAAAATTGTGCGTGTGGGCAGCATTAACAGTACTTGATGTTGATGGAATAAGAATATGGGGATGGGGTTGAACAACTATGTTCTCTTGGTCAACATTATGTTTAATTTTTTTTCCAGTGAAAATACTTAGACTGTGGGCCATTTTTTCCCTTTCCTTTTCAAGGGCTTGCTTTCTCTTCCGATTCTGAGCCCCCGAAAGCTTCTTGGACATTTTTTTTAACTCGTTTTCTGGCTTCGGCATTATTTAATCAGACAGAAACTGAGAAAGGCAGTTGGCACTGGCACTAAAACTGGCACGGCAACTGGCAATTTGCTGCTTTCTGTCTGCGACCACCTTGCATCGACAAATAGTCCTTCTTCTGTTGCTGTTCGATTGCTAAAAGGGATATGAAAGGTGTCGTCGAGTTACTTTCGAGTTGGTCGTTCGTTAATTACAATTCCAACCTTTAAACAATAACAATAATGAATGCCACAACGAACAAACGACTACTACTAATAATAACAACAACAATAATAACAACAAAACGAACAACAAACTTGAATGTAACTCGACGTCCGTGGTGCAAGTAGTGCCATAGTGTGGCTAGTGTTCGATTATCACGTCTGATTATTATTTGATCATTATTTGCTTTTTTCGACCCTTTATTATTTGCTGCGCCAACACTTTTAGATTTTATTAGGCAAACGCGCGATTACTCGGTCAGTCTCTAAGTGCATTAAGTGTTGGCGTCTCCATCCCACGAATTCGCAGCCTCAAGTCGAGTTACGTTCGAGTTGGTCGTTCGTCTTGTTGTTATACATTATACTATGTAAAAGCTCTCCGCCTTCGTCGTCGGGAGGTTACCCAACAACGGGCTTTCGGACACTCCGTTTAATTATTTCGTATTTATCAATGTCCTAGGAATAATACTACTGATAATAGTTTCCTCAGTTTCCAAACGGACCCACTAGCAGAACCATCCAAAATCGCTTAGGAACTATTTGACAACTTGCTTCATCCGATGGGTCCGACGGTTATGCGATCGATATTATCAAATAGCTGAACGAATAGCTGTACAAATAGCTGAATTAATTAACTAAAACGGTAAGGTTATTAGATGAGTGGATAAGGGTGGCTATAAGGGGAGGCGGAGGCCACACTGGGAATGTGTATCACAATTATTTTTGTAAGCAGTTTTTTTTTGTTAGTATAAAAATAAAACTAAATATCTATTTTTAATTTTTTATTTACCGCTGGTAAAACTTATTAATTTTTATAGTTTTTCCCTCTTCTTGTCCTCTAACGCCTATTCCTCTTTCTCCTCCTACCACTCCTCTTCTTTCTCCATTACTGCCTCTTTCTCTCCGCACTGCCTCTTCCTTTTCTATTTCGCCAAGCTTTTCTTTCCATTACCATTTCTGTTCCGTTTCCTCGTCGCTCTTGTCGCATTTCTCTGCCTCGTCTCTGAGTTCCTCTTCCTCGTCGCGTTTCGCTTCGTCCATTACCTCTCCATCTTCTCCATTCACGTATTTCCACTCTTCTTTCATCTAGACACTTCTCGCGCCTTTCTCTTTCTTGGCGTTCCCTCCAAAAACTTTCTTCCATCTCCCTCCTCTCTCGCACGCTTCTCCCTGCCCGGCTAAATTATTAACATTAATTAAAACAATATCATTGTCGGAAATTATAACTCCAACGGAGATCACTGAGGTCATCGCGATCACGTGGATCGCCGCCAACGTCCTTATTAACTACGTCGTTATTTGTAATTCGTTTCTTTAGAAACTTTTTTAGAAACTATGTTGTAGCACATTAGTGGTATGTACAACATAGTTAATCTAATATAGCAACTGATTTTGGAAAAATATGGAAAATGTTTTAATCCCATCGCAAAAATTACTATGAAAATTATCATTAAGTCTATGTAATGTTCTGTCATATTAACATCGGTCTGCGATTGGCGAGTAAAAACGTAAACAAAGCATTCACCAAAATTAATTGCTGGAAAGGCATCGCTGACTTGTCGCTGTAATAATGCTCACACTCGCAGGTACTGTCCATTGTACAATGGTTCGAGGCCGCTTCTAATCTCAGGGCGCTCTGGATTGCCACTGCAGGTGGAGTTGGCGAAGCGGTACCAAGTGGCCGGCATTGCGCGTTCTGTGAAAAAACGGAAAAATCTTTCTGGTTTACCAGAGTCACTATTTGCGGAACCGCTATCGCATTCTGTGTCCCATTTTGCGAAAGCTGGTCTGCGAAGATTGTGGAGCTACTGGCAATAATGCTCACACTCGCAGGTACTGTCCATTGTACAATGGTTCGAGGCCGCTTCTAATCTCAGGGCGCTCTGGATTGCCACTGCAGGTGGAGTTGGCGAAGCGGTACCAAGTGGCCGGCATTGCGCATTCTGTGAAAAAACGACAAAATCTTTCTGGTTTACCAGAGTCACTATTTGCGGAACCGCTATCGCATTCTGTGTTCCATTTTGCGGAAGCTGGTCTGCGAAGATTGTGGAGCTACTGGCGATAATGCTCACACTCGCAGGTACTGTCCATTGTACAATGGTTCGAGGCCGCTTCTAATCTCAGGGCGCTCTGGATTGCCACTGCAGGTGGAGTTGGCGAAGCGGTACCAAGTGGCCGGCATTGCGCATTCTGTGAAAAAACGACAAAATCTTTCTGGTTTACCAGAGTCACTATTTGCGGAACCGCTATCGCATTCTGTGTTCCATTTTGCGGAAGCTGGTCTGCGAAGATTGTGGAGCTACTGGCGATAATGCTCACACTCGCAGGTACTGTCCATTGTACAATGGTTCGAGGCCGCTTCTAATCTCAGGGCGCTCTGGATTGCCACTGCAGGTGGAGTTGGCGAAGCGGTACCAAGTGGCCGGTATTGCGCGTTATGTGAAAAAAACGGCGAAATTTTTCTGGTTTACCAAAGTCACTATTTGCGGAACCGCTATCGCATTCTGTGTCTATTTGTGCGGAAGCTGGTGTGCGAAGATTGTGGTGCTACTGGCGATAATGCTCACACTCGCAGGTACTGTCCATTGTACAATGGTTCGAGGCCGCTTCTAATCTCAGGGCGCTCTGGATTGCCACTGCAGGTGGAGTTGGCAAAGCGGTACCAAGTGGCCGGCATTGCGCGTTCTGTGAAAAAAACGGGGAAATCTTTCTGGTTTACCAGAGTCACTATTTGCGGAACCGCTATCGCATTCTGTGTCTATTTGTGCGGAAGCTGGTGTGCGAAGATCGTGGAGCTACTGGCGATAATGCTCACACTCGCAGGCACTGTCTATTGTACAATGGTTCGAGGCCGCTTCTAATCTCAGGGCGCTCTGGATTGCCACTGCAGGTGGAGTTGGCGAAGCGGTACCAAGTGGCCGGCATTGCGCGTTCTGTGAAAAAACGGCAAAATCTTTCTGGTTTACCAGAGTCACTATTTGCGGAACCGCTATCGCATTCTGTGTCCCATTTTGCGGAAGCTGGTCTGCGAAGATTGTGGAGCTACTGGCAATAATGCTCACACTCGCAGGTACTGTCTATTGTACAATGGTTCGAGGCCGCTTCTAATCTCAGGGCGCTCTGGATTGCCACTGCAGGTGGAGTTGGCGAAGCGGTACCAAGTGGCCGGCGTTGCGCGTTCTGTGAAAAAAACGGCGAAATCTTTCTGGTTTACCAGAGTCACTATTTGCGGAACCGCTATCGCATTCTGTGTACATTTGTGCGGAAGCTGGTGTGCGAAGATTGTGGAGCTACTGGCGATAATGCTCACACTCGCAGGTACTGTCCATTGTACAATGGTTCGAGGCCGCTTCTAATCTCAGGGCGCTCTGGATTGCCACTGCAGGTGGAGTTGGCGAAGCGGTACCAAGTGGCCGGCATTGCGCGTTCTGTGAAAAAACGGAAAAATCTTTCTGGTTTACCAGAGTCACTATTTGCGGAACCGCTATCGCATTCTGTGTCCCATTTTGCGAAAGCTGGTCTGCGAAGATTGTGGAGCTACTGGCAATAATGCTCACACTCGCAGGTACTGTCCATTGTACAATGGTTCGAGGCCGCTTCTAATCTCAGGGCGCTCTGGATTGCCACTGCAGGTGGAGTTGGCGAAGCGGTACCAAGTGGCCGGCATTGCGCGTTCTGTGAAAAAACGGCAAAATCTTTCTGGTTTACCAGAGTCACTATTTGCGGAACCGCTATCGCATTCTGTGTCCCATTTTGCGGAAGCTGGTCTGCGAAGATTGTGGAGCTACTGGCGATAATGCTCACACTCGCAGGTACTGTCCATTGTACTATGGTTTGAGGCCGCTTCTAATCTCAGGGCGCTCTGGATTGCCACTGCAGGTGGAGTTGGCGAAGCGGTACCAAGTGGCCGGCATTGCGCGTTCTGTGAAAAAAACGGGGAAATCTTTCTGGTTTACCAGAGTCACTATTTGCGGAACCGCTATCGCATTCTGTGTCTATTTGTGCGGAAGCTGGTGTGCGAAGATTGTGGAGCTACTGGCGATAATGCTCACACTCGCAGGTACTGTCTATTGTACAATGGTTCGAGGCCGCTTCTAATCTCAGGGCGCTCTGGATTGCCACTGCAGGTGGAGTTGGCGAAGCGGTACCAAGTGGCCGGCATTGCGCGTTCTGTGAAAAAACGGCAAAATCTTTCTGGTTTACCAGAGTCACTATTTGCGGAACCGCTATCGCATTCTGTGTCCCATTTTGCGGAAGCTGGTCTGCGAAGATTGTGGAGCTACTGGCGATAATGCTCACACTCGCAGGTACTGTCCATTGTACAATGGTTCGAGGCCGCTTCTAATCTCAGGGCGCTCTGGATTGCCACTGCAGGTGGAGTTGGCGAAGCGGTACCAAGTGGCCGGCATTGCGCGTTCTGTGAAAAAAACGGGGAAATCTTTCTGGTTTACCAGAGTCACTATTTGCGGAACCGCTATCGCATTCTGTGTCTATTTGTGCGGAAGCTGGTGTGCGAAGATTGTGGAGCTACTGGCGATAATGCTCACACTCGCAGGTACTGTCTATTGTACAATGGTTCGAGGCCGCTTCTAATCTCAGGGCGCTCTGGATTGCCACTGCAGGTGGAGTTGGCGAAGCGGTACCAAGTGGCCGGCATTGCGCGTTCTGTGAAAAAACGGCAAAATCTTTCTGGTTTACCAGAGTCACTATTTGCGGAACCGCTATCGCATTCTGTGTCCCATTTTGCGGAAGCTGGTCTGCGAAGATTGTGGAGCTACTGGCGATAATGCTCACACTCGCAGGTACTGTCCATTGTACTATGGTTTGAGGCCGCTTCTAATCTCAGGGCGCTCTGGATTGCCACTGCAGGTGGAGTTGGCGAAGCGGTACCAAGTGGCCGGCATTGCGCGTTCTGTGAAAAAAACGGGGAAATCTTTCTGGTTTACCAGAGTCACTATTTGCGGAACCGCTATCGCATTCTGTGTCTATTTGTGCGGAAGCTGGTGTGCGAAGATTGTGGAGCTACTGGCGATAATGCTCACACTCGCAGGTACTGTCTATTGTACAATGGTTCGAGGCCGCTTCTAATCTCAGGGCGCTCTGGATTGCCACTGCAGGTGGAGTTGGCGAAGCGGTACCAAGTGGCCGGCATTGCGCGTTCTGTGAAAAAACGGCAAAATCTTTCTGGTTTACCAGAGTCACTATTTGCGGAACCGCTATCGCATTCTGTGTCCCATTTTGCGGAAGCTGGTCTGCGAAGATTGTGGAGCTACTGGCGATAATGCTCACACTCGCAGGTACTGTCCATTGTACAATGGTTCGAGGCCGCTTCTAATCTCAGGGCGCTCTGGATTGCCACTGCAGGTGGAGTTGGCGAAGCGGTACCAAGTGGCCGGCATTGCGCGTTCTGTGAAAAAAACGGGGAAATCTTTCTGGTTTACCAGAGTCACTATTTGCGGAACCGCTATCGCATTCTGTGTCCCATTTTGCGGAAGCTGGTCTGCGAAGATTGTCGAGCTACTGGCGATAATGCTCACACTCGCAGGTACTGTCCATTGTACAATGGTTCGAGGCCGCTTCTAATCTCAGGGCGCTCTGGATTGCCACTGCAGGTGGAGTTGGCGAAGCGGTACCAAGTGGCCGGCATTGCGCGTTCTGTGAAAAAAACGGGGAAATCTTTCTGGTTTACCAGAGTCACTATTTGCGGAACCGCTATCGCATTCTGTGTCTATTTTTGCGGAAGCTGGTGTGCGAAGATTGTGGAGCTACTGGCGATAATGCTCACACTCGCAGGTACTGTCCATTGTACAATGGTTCGAGGCCGCTTCTAATCTCAGGGCGCTCTGGATTGCCACTGCAGGTGGAGTTGGCGAAGCGGTACCAAGTGGCCGGCATTGCGCGTTCTGTGAAAAAAACGGGGAAATCTTTCTGGTTTACCAGAGTCACTATTTGCGGAACCGCTATCGCATTCTGTGTCCCATTTTGCGGAAGCTGGTCTGCGAAGATTGTGGAGCTACTGGCGATAATGCTCACACTCGCAGGTACTGTCCATTGTACAATGGTTCGAGGCCGCTTCTAATCTCAGGGCGCTCTGGATTGCCACTGCAGGTGGAGTTGGCGAAGCGGTACCAAGTGGCCGGCATTGCGCGTTTTGTAAAAAAAACGGGGAAATCTTTCTGGTTTACCAGAGTCACTATTTGCGGAACCGCTATCGCATTCTGTGTCCCATTTTGCGGAAGCTGGTCTGCGAAGATTGTGGAGCTACTGGCGATAATGCTCACACTCGCAGGTACTGTCCATTGTACAATGGTTCGAGGCCGCTTCTAATCTCAGGGCGCTCTGGATTGCCACTGCAGGTGGAGTTGGCGAAGCGGTACCAAGTGGCCAGCATTGCGCGTTCTGTGAAAAAAACGGGGAAATCTTTCTGGTTTACCAGAGTCACTATTTGCGGAACCGCTATCGCATTCTGTGTCCCATTTTGCGGAAGCTAGTCTGCGAAGATTGTGGAGCTACTGGCGATAATGCTCACACTCGCAGGTTCTGTCCATTGTACAATGGTTCGAGGCCGCTTCTAATCTCAGGGCGCTCTGGATTGCCACTGCAGGTGGAGTTGGCGAAGCGGTACCAAGTGGCCGGCATTGCGCGTTCTGTGAAAAAAACGGGGAAATCTTTCTGGTTTACCAGAGTCACTATTTGCGGAACCGCTATCGCATTCTGTGTCTATTTTTGCGGAAGCTGGTCTGCGAAGATTGTGGAGCTACTGGCGATAATGCTCACACTCGCAGGTACTGTCCATTGTACAATGGTTCGAGGCCGCTTCTAATCTCAGGGCGCTCTGGATTACCACTGCAGGTGGAGTTGGCGAAGCGGTACCAAGTGGCCGGCATTGCGCGTTCTGTGAAAAAAACGGGGAAATCTTTCTGGTTTACCAGAGTCACTATTTGCGGAACCGCTATCGCATTCTGTGTCCCATTTTGCGGAAGCTGGTCTGCGAAGATTGTGGAGCTACTGGCGATAATGCTCACACTCGCAGGTACTGTCCATTGTACAATGGTTCGAGGCCGCTTCTAATCTCAGGGCGCTCTGGATTGCCACTGCAGGTGGAGTTGGCGAAGCGGTACCAAGTGGCCGGCATTGCGCGTTCTGTGAAAAAAACGGGGAAATCTTTCTGGTTTACCAGAGTCACTATTTGCGGAACCGCTATCGCATTCTGTGTCTATTTTTGCGGAAGCTGGTGTGCGAAGATTGTGGAGCTACTGGCGATAATGCTCACACTCGCAGGTACTGTCCATTGTACAATGGTTTGAGGCCGCTTCTAATCTCAGGGCGCTCTGGATTGCCACTGCAGGTGGAGTTGGCGAAGCGGTACCAAGTGGCCGGCATTGCGCGTTCTGTGAAAAAAACGGGGAAATCTTTCTGGTTTACCAGAGTCACTATTTGCGGAACCGCTATCGCATTCTGTGTCTATTTTTGCGGAAGCTGGTGTGCGAAGATTGTGGAGCTACTGGCGATAATGCTCACACTCGCAGGTACTGTCCATTGTACAATGGTTCGAGGCCGCTTCTAATCTCAGGGCGCTCTGGATTGCCACTGCAGGTGGAGTTGGCGAAGCAGTACCAAGTGGCCGGCATTGCGCGTTCTGTGAAAAAAACGGGGAAATCTTTCTGGTTTACCAGAGTCACTATTTGCGGAACCGCTATCGCATTCTGTGTCCCATTTTGCGGAAGCTGGTCTGCGAAGATTGTGGAGCTACTGGCGATAATGCTCACACTCGCAGGTACTGTCCATTGTACAATGGTTCGAGGCCGCTTCTAATCTCAGGGCGCTCTGGATTGCCACTGCAGGTGGAGTTGGCGAAGCGGTACCAAGTGGCCGGCATTGCGCGTTCTGTGAAAAAAACGGGGAAATCTTTCTGGTTTACCAGAGTCTCTATTTGCGGAACCGCTATCGCATTCTGTGTCCCATTTTGCGGAAGCTGGTCTGCGAAGATTGTGGAGCTACTGGCGATAATGCTCACACTCGCAGGTACTGTCCATTGTACAATGGTTCGAGGCCGCTTCTAATCTCAGGGCGCTCTGGATTGCCACTGCAGGTGGAGTTGGCGAAGCGGTACCAAGTGGCCAGCATTGCGCGTTCTGTGAAAAAAACGGGGAAATCTTTCTGGTTTACCAGAGTCACTATTTGCGGAACCGCTATCGCATTCTGTGTCTATTTTTGCGGAAGCTGGTCTGCGAAGATTGTGGAGCTACTGGCGATAAGGCTCACACTCGCAGGTACTGTCCATTGTACAATGGTTCGAGGCCGCTTCTAATCTCAGGGCGCTCTGGATTACCACTGCAGGTGGAGTTGGCGAAGCGGTACCAAGTGGCCGGCATTGCGCGTTCTGTGAAAAAAACGGGGAAATCTTTCTGGTTTACCAGAGTCACTATTTGCGGAACCGCTATCGCATTCTGTGTCCCATTTTGCGGAAGCTGGTCTGCGAAGATTGTGGAGCTACTGGCGATAATGCTCACACTCGCAGGTACTGTCCATTGTACAATGGTTCGAGGCCGCTTCTAATCTCAGGGCGCTCTGGATTGCCACTGCAGGTGGAGTTGGCGAAGCGGTACCAAGTGGCCGGCATTGCGCGTTCTGTGAAAAAAACGGGGAAATCTTTCTGGTTTACCAGAGTCACTATTTGCGGAACCGCTATCGCATTCTGTGTCCCATTTTGCGGAAGCTGGTCTGCGAAGATTGTCGAGCTACTGGCGATAATGCTCACACTCGCAGGTACTGTCCATTGTACAATGGTTCGAGGCCGCTTCTAATCTCAGGGCGCTCTGGATTGCCACTGCAGGTGGAGTTGGCGAAGCGGTACCAAGTGGCCGGCATTGCGCGTTCTGTGAAAAAAACGGGGAAATCTTTCTGGTTTACCAGAGTCACTATTTGCGGAACCGCTATCGCATTCTGTGTCTATTTTTGCGGAAGCTGGTGTGCGAAGATTGTGGAGCTACTGGCGATAATGCTCACACTCGCAGGTACTGTCCATTGTACAATGGTTCGAGGCCGCTTCTAATCTCAGGGCGCTCTGGATTGCCACTGCAGGTGGAGTTGGCGAAGCGGTACCAAGTGGCCGGCATTGCGCGTTCTGTGAAAAAAACGGGGAAATCTTTCTGGTTTACCAGAGTCACTATTTGCGGAACCGCTATCGCATTCTGTGTCCCATTTTGCGGAAGCTGGTCTGCGAAGATTGTGGAGCTACTGGCGATAATGCTCACACTCGCAGGTACTGTCCATTGTACAATGGTTCGAGGCCGCTTCTAATCTCAGGGCGCTCTGGATTGCCACTGCAGGTGGAGTTGGCGAAGCGGTACCAAGTGGCCGGCATTGCGCGTTTTGTAAAAAAAACGGGGAAATCTTTCTGGTTTACCAGAGTCACTATTTGCGGAACCGCTATCGCATTCTGTGTCCCATTTTGCGGAAGCTGGTCTGCGAAGATTGTGGAGCTACTGGCGATAATGCTCACACTCGCAGGTACTGACCATTGTACAATGGTTCGAGGCCGCTTCTAATCTCAGGGCGCTCTGGATTGCCACTGCAGGTGGAGTTGGCGAAGCGGTACCAAGTGGCCAGCATTGCGCGTTCTGTGAAAAAAACGGGGAAATCTTTCTGGTTTACCAGAGTCACTATTTGCGGAACCGCTATCGCATTCTGTGTCCCATTTTGCGGAAGCTAGTCTGCGAAGATTGTGGAGCTACTGGCGATAATGCTCACACTCGCAGGTTCTGTCCATTGTACAATGGTTCGAGGCCGCTTCTAATCTCAGGGCGCTCTGGATTGCCACTGCAGGTGGAGTTGGCGAAGCGGTACCAAGTGGCCGGCATTGCGCGTTCTGTGAAAAAAACGGGGAAATCTTTCTGGTTTACCAGAGTCACTATTTGCGGAACCGCTATCGCATTCTGTGTCCCATTTTGCGGAAGCTGGTCTGCGAAGATTGTGGAGCTACTGGCGATAATGCTCACACTCGCAGGTACTGTCCATTGTACAATGGTTCGAGGCCGCTTCTAATCTCAGGGCGCTCTGGATTGCCACTGCAGGTGGAGTTGGCGAAGCGGTACCAAGTGGCCAGCATTGCGCGTTCTGTGAAAAAAACGGGGAAATCTTTCTGGTTTACCAGAGTCACTATTTGCGGAACCGCTATCGCATTCTGTGTCTATTTTTGCGGAAGCTGGTCTGCGAAGATTGTGGAGCTACTGGCGATAATGCTCACACTCGCAGGTACTGTCCATTGTACAATGGTTCGAGGCCGCTTCTAATCTCAGGGCGCTCTGGATTGCCACTGCAGGTGGAGTTGGCGAAGCGGTACCAAGTGGCCGGCATTGCGCGTTCTGTGAAAAAAACGGGGAAATCTTTCTGGTTTACCAGAGTCACTATTTGCGGAACCGCTATCGCATTCTGTGTCTATTTTTGCGGAAGCTGGTGTGCGAAGATTGTGGAGCTACTGGCGATAATGCTCACACTCGCAGGTACTGTCCATTGTACAATGGTTTGAGGCCGCTTCTAATCTCAGGGCGCTCTGGATTGCCACTGCAGGTGGAGTTGGCGAAGCGGTACCAAGTGGCCGGCATTGCGCGTTCTGTGAAAAAAACGGGGAAATCTTTCTGGTTTACCAGAGTCACTATTTGCGGAACCGCTATCGCATTCTGTGTCTATTTTTGCGGAAGCTGGTGTGCGAAGATTGTGGAGCTACTGGCGATAATGCTCACACTCGCAGGTACTGTCCATTGTACAATGGTTCGAGGCCGCTTCTAATCTCAGGGCGCTCTGGATTGCCACTGCAGGTGGAGTTGGCGAAGCGGTACCAAGTGGCCGGCATTGCGCGTTCTGTGAAAAAAACGGGGAAATCTTTCTGGTTTACCAGAGTCACTATTTGCGGAACCGCTATCGCATTCTGTGTCCCATTTTGCGGAAGCTGGTCTGCGAAGATTGTGGAGCTACTGGCGATAATGCTCACACTCGCAGGTACTGTCCATTGTACAATGGTTCGAGGCCGCTTCTAATCTCAGGGCGCTCTGGATTGCCACTGCAGGTGGAGTTGGCGAAGCGGTACCAAGTGGCCGGCATTGCGCGTTCTGTGAAAAAAACGGGGAAATCTTTCTGGTTTACCAGAGTCACTATTTGCGGAACCGCTATCGCATTCTGTGTCCCATTTTGCGGAAGCTGGTCTGCGAAGATTGTGGAGCTACTGGCGATAATGCTCACACTCGCAGGTACTGTCCATTGTACAATGGTTCGAGGCCGCTTCTAATCTCAGGGCGCTCTGGATTGCCACTGCAGGTGGAGTTGGCGAAGCGGTACCAAGTGGCCGGCATTGCGCGTTCTGTGAAAAAAACGGGGAAATCTTTCTGGTTTACCAGAGTCACTATTTGCGGAACCGCTATCGCATTCTGTGTCCCATTTTGCGGAAGCTGGTCTGCGAAGATTGTGGAGCTACTGGCGATAATGCTCACACTCGCAGGTACTGTCCATTGTACAATGGTTCGAGGCCGCTTCTAATCTCAGGGCGCTCTGGATTGCCACTGCAGGTGGAGTTGGCGAAGCGGTACCAAGTGGCCAGCATTGCGCGTTCTGTGAAAAAAACGGGGAAATCTTTCTGGTTTACCAGAGTCACTATTTGCGGAACCGCTATCGCATTCTGTGTCTATTTTTGCGGAAGCTGGTCTGCGAAGATTGTGGAGCTACTGGCGATAATGCTCACACTCGCAGGTACTGTCCATTGTACAATGGTTCGAGGCCGCTTCTAATCTCAGGGCGCTCTGGATTACCACTGCAGGTGGAGTTGGCGAAGCGGTACCAAGTGGCCGGCATTGCGCGTTCTGTGAAAAAAACGGGGAAATCTTTCTGGTTTACCAGAGTCACTATTTGCGGAACCGCTATCGCATTCTGTGTCCCATTTTGCGGAAGCTGGTCTGCGAAGATTGTGGAGCTACTGGCGATAATGCTCACACTCGCAGGTACTGTCCATTGTACAATAATTCGAGGCCGCTTCTAATCTCAGGGCGCTCTGGATTGCCACTGCAGGTGGAGTTGCCGAAGCGGTACCAAGTGGCCGGCATTGCGCGTTCTGTGAAAAAAACGGGGAAATCTTTCTGGTTTACCAGAGTCACTATTTGCGGAACCGCTATCGCATTCTGTGTCCCATTTTGCGGAAGCTGGTCTGCGAAGATTGTGGAGCTACTGGCGATAATGCTGACACTCGCAGGTACTGTCCATTGTACAATGGTTCGAGGCCGCTTCTAATCTCAGGGCGCTCTGGATTGCCACTGCAGGTGGAGTTGGCGAAGCGGTACCAAGTGGCCGGCATTGCGCGTTCTGTGAAAAAAACGGGGAAATCTTTCTGGTTTACCAGAGTCACTATTTGCGGAACCGCTATCGCATTCTGTGTCCCATTTTGCGGAAGCTGGTCTGCGAAGATTGTGGAGCTACTGGCGATAATGCTCACACTCGCAGGTACTGTCCATTGTACAATAATTCGAGGCCGCTTCTAATCTCAGGGCGCTCTGGATTGCCACTGCAGGTGGAGTTGCCGAAGCGGTACCAAGTGGCCGGCATTGCGCGTTCTGTGAAAAAAACGGGGAAATCTTTCTGGTTTACCAGAGTCACTATTTGCGGAACCGCTATCGCATTCTGTGTCTATTTTTGCGGAAGCTGGTGTGCGAAGATTGTGGAGCTACTGGCGATAATGCTCACACTCGCAGGTACTGTCCATTGTACAATGGTTCGAGGCCGCTTCTAATCTCAGGGCGCTCTGGATTGCCACTGCAGGTGGAGTTGGCGAAGCGGTACCAAGTGGCCGGCATTGCGCGTTCTGTGAAAAAAACGGGGAAATCTTTCTGGTTTACCAGAGTCACTATTTGCGGAACCGCTATCGCATTCTGTGTCCCATTTTGCGGAAGCTGGTCTGCGAAGATTGTGGAGCTACTGGCGATAATGCTCACACTCGCAGGTACTGTCCATTGTACAATAATTCGAGGCCGCTTCTAATCTCAGGGCGCTCTGGATTGCCACTGCAGGTGGAGTTGCCGAAGCGGTACCAAGTGGCCGGCATTGCGAGTTCTGTGAAAAAAACTGGGAAATCTTTCTGGTTTACCAGAGTCACTATTTGCGGAACCGCTATCGCATTCTGTGTCCCATTTTGCGGAAGCTGGTCTGCGAAGATTGTGGAGCTACTGGCGATAATGCTCACACTCGCAGGTACTGTCCATTGTACAATGGTTCGAGGCCGCTTCTAATCTCAGGGCGCTCTGGATTGCCACTGCAGGTGGAGTTGGCGAAGCGGTACCAAGTGGCCGGCATTGCGCATTACCAGAGTCACTATTTGCGGAACCGCTATCGCATTCTGTGTCCCATTTTGCGGAAGCTGGTCTGCGAAGATTGTGGAGCTACTGGCGATAATGCTCACACTCGCAGGTACTGTCCATTGTACAATGGTTCGAGGCCGCTTCTAATCTCAGGGCGCTCTGGATTGCCACTGCAGGTGGAGTTGGCGAAGCGGTACCAAGTGGCCGGCATTGCGCGTTCTGTGAAAAAAACGGGGAAATCTTTCTGGTTTACCAGAGTCACTATTTGCGGAACCGCTATCGCATTCTGTGTCCCATTTTGCGGAAGCTGGTCTGCGAAGATTGTGGAGCTACTGGCGATAATGCTCACACTCGCAGGTACTGTCCATTGTACAATGGTTCGAGGCCGCTTCTAATCTCAGGGCGCTCTGGATTGCCACTGCAGGTGGAGTTGGCGAAGCGGTACCAAGTGGCCGGCATTGCGCGTTCTGTGAAAAAAACGGGGAAATCTTTCTGGTTTACCAGAGTCACTATTTGCGGAACCGCTATCGCATTCTGTGTCCCATTTTGCGGAAGCTGGTCTGCGAAGATTGTGGAGCTACTGGCGATAATGCTCACACTCGCAGGTACTGTCCATTGTACAATGGTTCGAGGCCGCTTCTAATCTCAGGGCGCTCTGGATTGCCACTGCAGGTGGAGTTGGCGAAGCGGTACCAAGTGGCCGGCATTGCGCGTTCTGTGAAAAAAACGGGGAAATCTTTCTGGTTTACCAGAGTCACTATTTGCGGAACCGCTATCGCATTCTGTGTCCCATTTTGCGGAAGCTGGTCTGCGAAGATTGTGGAGCTACTGGCGATAATGCTCACACTCGCAGGTACTGTCCATTGTACAATGGTTCGAGGCCGCTTCTAATCTCAGGGCGCTCTGGATTGCCACTGCAGGTGGAGTTGGCGAAGCGGTACCAAGTGGCCGGCATTGCGCGTTCTGTGAAAAAAACGGGGAAATCTTTCTGGTTTACCAGAGTCACTATTTGCGGAACCGCTATCGCATTCTGTGTCTATTTTTGCGGAAGCTGGTGTGCGAAGATTGTGGAGCTACTGGCGATAATGCTCACACTCGCAGATACTGTCCATTGTACAATGGTTCGAGGCCGCTTCTAATCTCAGGGCGCTCTGGATTGCCACTGCAGGTGGAGTTGGCGAAGCGGTACCAAGTGGCCGGCATTGCGCGTTCTGTGAAAAAACGCAAAATCTTTCTGGTTTACCAGAGTCACTATTTGCGGAACCGCTATCGCATTCTGTGTCCCATTTTGCGGAAGCTGGTCTGCGAAGATTGTGGAGCTACTGGCGATAATGCTCACACTCGCAGGTACTGTCCATTGTACAATGGTTCGAGGCCGCTTCTAATCTCAGGGCGCTCTGGATTGCCACTGCAGGTGGAGTTGGCGAAGCGGTACCAAGTGGCCGGCATTGCGCGTTCTGTGAAAAAAACGGGGAAATCTTTCTGGTTTACCAGAGTCACTATTTGCGGAACCGCTATCGCATTCTGTGTCCCATTTTGCGGAAGCTGGTCTGCGAAGATTGTGGAGCTACTGGCGATAATGCTCACACTCGCAGGTACTGTCCATTGTACAATGGTTCGAGGCCGCTTCTAATCTCAGGGCGCTCTGGATTGCCACTGCAGGTGGAGTTGGCGAAGCGGTACCAAGTGGCCGGCATTGCGCGTTCTGTGAAAAAAACGGGGAAATCTTTCTGGTTTACCAGAGTCACTATTTGCGGAACCGCTATCGCATTCTGTGTCCCATTTTGCGGAAGCTGGTCTGCGAAGATTGTGGAGCTACTGGCGATAATGCTCACACTCGCAGGTACTGTCCATTGTACAATGGTTCGAGGCCGCTTCTAATCTCAGGGCGCTCTGGATTGCCACTGCAGGTGGAGTTGGCGAAGCGGTACCAAGTGGCCGGCATTGCGCGTTCTGTGAAAAAAACGGGGAAATCTTTCTGGTTTACCAGAGTCACTATTTGCGGAACCGCTATCGCATTCTGTGTCTATTTTTGCGGAAGCTGGTGTGCGAAGATTGTGGAGCTACTGGCGATAATGCTCACACTCGCAGATACTGTCCATTGTACAATGGTTCGAGGCCGCTTCTAATCTCAGGGCGCTCTGGATTGCCACTGCAGGTGGAGTTGGCGAAGCGGTACCAAGTGGCCGGCATTGCGCGTTCTGTGAAAAAACGCAAAATCTTTCTGGTTTACCAGAGTCACTATTTGCGGAACCGCTATCGCATTCTGTGTCCCATTTTGCGGAAGCTGGTCTGCGAAGATTGTGGAGCTACTGGCGATAATGCTCACACTCGCAGGTACTGTCCATTGTACAATAATTCGAGGCCGCTTCTAATCTCAGGGCGCTCTGGATTGCCACTGCAGGTGGAGTTGCCGAAGCGGTACCAAGTGGCCGGCATTGCGCGTTCTGTGAAAAAAACGGGGAAATCTTTCTGGTTTACCAGAGTCACTATTTGCGGAACCGCTATCGCATTCTGTGTCTATTTTTGCGGAAGCTGGTGTGCGAAGATTGTGGAGCTACTGGCGATAATGCTCACACTCGCAGGTACTGTCCATTGTACAATGGTTCGAGGCCGCTTCTAATCTCAGGGCGCTCTGGATTGCCACTGCAGGTGGAGTTGGCGAAGCGGTACCAAGTGGCCGGCATTGCGCGTTCTGTGAAAAAAACGGGGAAATCTTTCTGGTTTACCAGAGTCACTATTTGCGGAACCGCTATCGCATTCTGTGTCTATTTTTGCGGAAGCTGGTGTGCGAAGATTGTGGAGCTACTGGCGATAATGCTCACACTCGCAGGTACTGTCCATTGTACAATGGTTCGAGGCCGCTTCTAATCTCAGGGCGCTCTGGATTGCCACTGCAGGTGGAGTTGGCGAAGCGGTACCAAGTGGCCGGCATTGCGCGTTCTGTGAAAAAAACGGGGAAATCTTTCTGGTTTACCAGAGTCACTATTTGCGGAACCGCTATCGCATTCTGTGTCCCATTTTGCGGAAGCTGGTCTGCGAAGATTGTGGAGCTACTGGCGATAATGCTCACACTCGCAGGTACTGTCCATTGTACAATGGTTCGAGGCCGCTTCTAATCTCAGGGCGCTCTGGATTGCCACTGCAGGTGGAGTTGGCGAAGCGGTACCAAGTGGCCGGCATTGCGCGTTCTGTAAAAAAAACGGGGAAATCTTTCTGGTTTACCAGAGTCACTATTTGCGGAACCGCTATCGCATTCTGTGTCCCATTTTGCGGAAGCTGGTCTGCGAAGATTGTGGAGCTACTGGCGATAATGCTCACACTCGCAGGTACTGTCCATTGTACAATGGTTCGAGGCCGCTTCTAATCTCAGGGCGCTCTGGATTGCCACTGCAGGTGGAGTTGGCAAAGCGGTACCAAGTGGCCGGCATTGCGCGTTCTGTGAAAAAAACGGGGAAATCTTTCTGGTTTACCAGAGTCACTATTTGCGGAACCGCTATCGCATTCTGTGTCTATTTTTGCGGAAGCTGGTGTGCGAAGATTGTGGAGCTACTGGCGATAATGCTCACACTCGCAGGTACTGTCCATTGTACAATGGTTCGAGGCCGCTTCTAATCTCAGGACGCTCTGGATTGCCACTGCAGGTGGAGTTGGCGAAGCGGTACCAAGTGGCCGGCATTGCGCGTTCTGTGAAAAAAACGGGGAAATCTTTCTGGTTTACCAGAGTCACTATTTGCGGAACCGCTATCGCATTCTGTGTCCCATTTTGCGGAAGCTGGTCTGCGAAGATTGTGGAGCTACTGGCGATAATGCTCACACTCGCAGGTACTGTCTATTGTACAATGGTTCGAGGCCGCTTCTAATCTCAGGGCGCTCTGGATTGCCACTGCAGGTGGAGTTGGCGAAGCGGTATCAAGTGGCCGGCATTGCGCGTTCTGTGAAAAAAACGGGGAAATCTTTCTAGTTTACCAGAGTCACTATTTGCGGAACCGCTATCGCATTCTGTGTCTATTTTTGCGGAAGCTGGTGTGCGAAGATTGTGGAGCTACTGGCGATAATGCTCACACTCGCAGGTACTGTCCATTGTACAATGGTTCGAGGCCGCTTCTAATCTCAGGGCGCTCTGGATTGCCACTGCAGGTGGAGTTGGCGAAGCGGTACCAAGTGGCCGGCATTGCGCGTTCTGTGAAAAAAACGGGGAAATCTTTCTGGTTTACCAGAGTCACTATTTGCGGAACCGCTATCGCATTCTGTGTCCCATTTTGCGGAAGCTGGTCTGCGAAGATTGTGGAGCTACTGGCGATAATGCTCACACTCGCAGGTACTGTCTATTGTACAATGGTTCGAGGCCGCTTCTAATCTCAGGGCGCTCTGGATTGCCACTGCAGGTGGAGTTGGCGAAGCGGTATCAAGTGGCCGGCATTGCGCGTTCTGTGAAAAAAACGGGGAAATCTTTCTAGTTTACCAGAGTCACTATTTGCGGAACCGCTATCGCATTCTGTGTCTATTTTTGCGGAAGCTGGTGTGCGAAGATTGTGGAGCTACTGGCGATAATGCTCACACTCGCAGGTACTGTCCATTGTACAATGGTTCGAGGCCGCTTCTAATCTCAGGGCGCTCTGGATTGCCACTGCAGGTGGAGTTGGCGAAGCGGTACCAAGTGGCCGGCATTGCGCGTTCTGTGAAAAAAACGGGGAAATCTTTCTGGTTTACCAGAGTCACTATTTGCGGAACCGCTATCGCATTCTGTGTCCCATTTTGCGGAAGCTGGTCTGCGAAGATTGTGGAGCTACTGGCGATAATGCTCACACTCGCAGGTACTGTCCATTGTACAATGGTTTGAGGCCGCTTCTAATCTCAGGGCGCTCTGGATTGCCACTGCAGGTGGAGTTGGCAAAGCGGTACCAAGTGGCCGGCATTGCGCGTTCTGTGAAAAAACGGCAAAATCTTTCTGGTTTACCAGAGTCACTATTTGCGAAACCGCTATCGCATTCTGTGTCCAATTTTGCAGAAGCTGGTCTGCAAAGATTGTAGAGCTACTGGCAATAATGCTCACACTCGCAGGTACTGTCCATTGTACAATAATTCGAGGCCGCTTCTAATCTCAGGGCGCTCTGGATTGCCACTGCAGGTGGAGTTGGCGAAGCGGTACCAAGTGGCCGGCATTGCGCGTTCTGTGAAAAAAACGGCAAAATCTTTCTGGTTTACCAGAGTCACTATTTGCAGAACCGCTATCGCATTCTTTGTCCAATTTTGCGGAAGCTGGTCTGCGAAAATTGTGGAGCTACTGGCGTGAATGCTCACACTCGCAGATACTGTCCATTGTACAATGGTTCGAGGCCGGAGCGGGTGCCACGACCACGAGGACGGGCAAATGGTGGTGCGGACAGGGAGCGGCGTCCGCGACGACGTTCAAATCAGGGTATATGCATTCAAAGATTACTGTTGATGCAGTGTTTGTTAGATTATTTACAAAAGTACGAATCGCATGGATAGCAGCTTCACATCCTTGTTTGGTAGCTACCCCAAGTTGACGTGGATTTAAATAAGTAGCTACACTATTACGAGTTTGAGAGCAAGCTAATTTAGAAGTCAATCTTCGAAAACAGTTACCAATTGCGATAGGTCTTATTCCTCCATCTTTTTTATTAATGGCACATAAACTTGCACCATATAATAAATGGCTAGTTTCGGTGGGAAGTTGACCAGATAATAAAATATTACATAATCTCGTTATTGCTCTAAGGGCACGAGTACCAGGTTCACCAGATGAAAATGAAATAATATCCTTTAAAAACTGTGGTCTCATTCCATCCAAGCCAGGAGCAGAGCCAGCAGGAAACGAATTGATAGTAATTAAGTAAGCTTAGTAAGTAAGCTTAGTAATTTAACAGCTCCTTTAATGTCAAAATCGGCTACTTTTGCTTCGACCATCTTAGACAAATTTAAAGGTTTATATTTTTTAGGCAATTTTACATCCAGTTCCAAATTAAATTTTGACAGGTTTTCTTTAATATGATTTGTTAAAGATTTATCATGCTTATCTTTAATGTTGAAGACTTTATATGAAAACAGAAGTAGATCTTCAAATGAGGAAGTAGTTTTAGAAAGAATACATTTATCAATAACAGAAGTTAATTTCTCAGCAACTAAAATGCGTGATGTTTTGGGTATTCTTCTTAATGTCGTAATATTTCGTTTTGAAAAAATAAGCAAATCGATTAATGACTTTTTTACAAATGAAGGTGAAGTAGAATTAGAATTATTATCCGTATGAAATCTGTTCATATGAATATTCAATCTATGATAATCCTTAAAAGTTTTTTCTGTGCATAGGGAGCAAGGAATTCTTTGATTTATTTTTGAATTTTGAGATAAAGTTATGTTATTGACGGATGTATTGTTGCAGTAGCATTTATTACAGATCCAAAAATTGTATGAGTTGAACAATAATTTAAATTCACTTTGAGACATTTTCAAACATTTCCGATGGTACCAAACTTCACATCTACGGCATTTAATCACAAGTGATTTGTCTGATTTAATATTACATATACAAAAATCATTATTATTCTGTGAAGATTCAATAATGTCAGACAAATCTATCACTGACGACATATTAGTTGTTCAAAGCTCTTTACTATAAGATGTTCTCTTCAATTCATTAGCTATTCTATCGTCAAGGATGTTATACCAATATTTTAGAAAATAATCTTTTTCCAATTCTGTTCAACTAATGTCAAATTTAATTATTTTACTTAATGTCAAATTTCAAAAAACTTTGTTCAGAATCTTCTTCAGATGCAAGCAAAAGACAAATCTTCAATATATGTTGATTCAAAGTATATTATAAACAATTTCCAAAGTACAAATATAATATTTCTTGCTTATTTATATACTATTTTATATAAAATATCTGGAGCAAAAATTTGTTACGTTTATGTTTTGTTTTGTTTTATTTTTTTTTTCTTTTTGATTACTTTATGTTTTGATTTTGCGTTTTATGTTTAAAATGGGTTATGCTTGCTGCGTTATTGGTTGTACTTCAACTAGCGGTAATCATTTGTATAAGATGCATAGATTTCCCAGAGATGACAAAGTATGTATTATATTTTTTAATACTAAAAAACATCGCAAATGCAATATCGTTGTTAATAATAATTAATAATAATTACTAATAAGTAATTAAATATTAATTTTAATTAAGAGTATTTGAATACAAAAATGTATCAATTTTCTGTATTTTTAGAAATTTCAAAAATAGATATCTGTTATTGGAAAGCAGGACCTGGGTATGGATAGTTTGTTAAAACTGAGAATTTGTGACAAACATTTTTCAGATGACCATTCCAGATAACAAAAACCGTACAAACTTGAAAGCTTGTGCAATACCCAATTTGTTGTTGGCACCAGGTAATTTTTTGTTGTGATTTTTTTTCATTGTTCTTTAGCGAGATTTGAATCCGCGAGTTGGTATTTACATCTCTCATTTACCGCTGTTGACAAATAATTATATTTAATTTATATTCAATATTTTGTTTTTTAATTTATTTAATTACTTTTAGTTGTTTTACCCGATGCTACCGCAGAAATTTTGAGTTCTGGGGTGGTTTTTCCAAGTGCATTAGTTTCAACGCGTGTGATTGGCGAGTCTTTACCTGGCACATCGAGAGATTGCCTGTCGCCAAGTTTCCAGCAAGGTAAGATATCATTTAAAAGGTTAAAAATATCCCAGGAAATGTCATTATAAAAGAATTAGTCTAAATTATTTAGTATTTAATTATATTGTTATTAAATTCTATTAGCTGTAATTATTCAAATAATATTAATATTTGTTAATGTTTACAGATATACACCTCTTCTTAGAGCGGTCAACGTTTCGCGGAAAGTAGCGCTTTCACCTAAAGCCAGAAAGCTTTACGAAATCGCTTTAAAATTAAAATAAAAGAATAGGCTAATGAAGAGTAGAAATAACCACACTAGAATTACGAATGCGATTAGGTTTGCAAATACTGCTGAGTATCTTCAAGTACATTTGAATGCGACCGTTCATACTTTTGTAATGTCTCAATTGAAGCAGCAACGAAAAAAAAGCAAAGGACGTCGCTATTCATTAAATGACAAAGTGTTACCTTTAAGTTTAATGAAGCAAAGTGAATTTTTGCTTTGCCAAGCCGTCGAACTTTGGGGCGGTTATTGCAGAAAGTTCTGCTTCGTTCAGGACTTAATGAAGCTGTGATGAAAAGCTTGGCTCGAAGTGTCCAAGAAATGGATCCTTCAGACAGTGTGCTGCCAATTGTTTGATGAAATGACGATTGAGGCCGCTCTTGAATATAGAAAAAGCACAAAAACAATTGAAGGGTTTGTGGATGGCCGAAAGTGGCTGGAGATGGCCGAAAAGCAGATTTTGCAGACCATGCTATTGTTTTTATGGCCAGGGGAATTGGAAAGAAATGGAAGCAACCAATTTGCTATTTCTTTACTGAGCATGGCATGAAGGCACCAGATTTTCTCCGAAACCTCAAACTTGTAATTAAATTTTGAATCATGGGATTCAAAAACGTTCACTATTTCTATAAAGCACGTGAAAATACAACGCAAGGATAATAAACACCGTAGTCTGCAGTTTTCTGTGATGGTGTACTGATAGAAATTCCATTGGCTTGTCTTCTTTCCTCAGTCAAGCTGTAGCCGTTGTCCAGCGATGACATGTAATGTTGCTTGGTACCAAATATTAAAACAATTTAACAATTTGACTAACCTTTTTAAAACGCAATTAAACTTGGATCATCAACCGGCAGTAACAAACAACAAGAATTATATACGATTTTGACTTCACATGATAGTCAAAAAAATTTCGGTCAAAAACGATTTAATGATAAGCCACCTCTAGTTTGATCAAGAACCAGTGATTGCTAGTTGCATTATAGCAAATGAAATGGTGGTATCCTTCTTTACCGAATCGACCAAAATCAGTATTGATGGTTGTCATGGTTAGTGTCATATTGATGGTTGATCTTGGTAAAGAACTTTTAGATGTGCGCTATTACGTTTTACATGATTTGGGCAATCATTTCAATGAGGGCCACGTCTATTAAGGCCCTGTTAATCTGGCAATACGACGCGGCAGTCTGTTCGCTACAGTCACCCTCGGTTGCAAAACATGTTTTCATGACCTGAAGAGTAAAGAAATTATATTAACAATCTGGACAAATGGTCCTATGTTCTCTGTAATAGGCGCCACCCGGCGAGCATTGGATAGTTGCTCTTGGTGCACAACTTGGAGATATGGGCTGTTAGGATTTGCATGATTTGGGCAATCATCTCATAGACTCTCATGTATATTAAAGTCATCTTAATCTGTTAAGATGTTACGGACAGAAGTTTTTCAGCAGGGTGCGCAGCAGTGTCATCAGTGCTCTTCGCTGCAGTCGGCCTTGATTGCAAAATATATTTTTATGACCTGAAAACGCTTATAAACTATTTGACAACTTGCTTCTTCCGAGTTGCGGCTAGTGGTTTTTCGGATCATCCTCCGAGATCTGACAAATAGGAGTATCTGTTGTCCAGTGACGGAATGTACCAAGTGGCTTGGAACCCAATATTAAAACCATTTAAGGTGTCGACTAACCATTTTAAAACACAATTAAACTTGGGTCATCAACGGGCAATAAAAAAGTTTTATTTAATCTCACAAACCTCAACAATTTTAGACGCCACTTAACTTCATAAATAATCTATTTTATTCCATTAATGACTTATTTTTCACAAATTTTTCAATTTCTAATTTGTGATGTATTTGTCGCTATACCAGACCTATTTTTACAGAGTTAAAAAAACCAAACCATATATTAGATTTTTTTAAAAATATGAGCAAAAATAGTTTAACATTTAAAACATATTTTTAATTAGAGCTTCAGTTCAAGACAAATTCGATATTTTGTTTAAAATACGCCAACAATTAATCGTGGACAACGAGAACGAATTAAGATTGTTGCGGAAAGAATTATTCACCCCTTTATTAGATTATTAGCTTTCCATAGCTAATTCTCTGGTATTATCCCCCATTACCACGATATTCATTGTATTGTTTTTGTTCTTTTTATCTGGATTGTACTACGGGCCCAAAAAGTATTGGAGTTTAAAATTTTATGGCTGGCGTTTTAGACCTAGTCGAAATTACAAGAAAATAGACCTTGACGATACCACTATTAAGTTCTAAAAAGATACTATTAGTTACAAAATTAGGCCATACAAGCAAAAATTGTAAAATGTAAAATATGTTCCTTTTGTTTAAAAATAGATCAATGGAAGTACAATTCAAATTTTATTTTCTCTATTTATAAATTTATTTCTAACTTTTATTTGTTATAAAAAGATAAGTTAATACTTATTAATTTTTGTTATAAGTTGTTATTAATTGTATTCCAATAAAAATTGTCATTTTTATAAAAAAATTCGCTGGAAATGAGATTCCACAGTACTTCTCTCGTTGCTATATTAAAATTTGTAATTCAAATTTTTAGAATTTTCTAAAAAAAATCTTTTACTAAAAAAAATTTATCGGGTTATTTAAAAATGTTTTTAAATTTTAACTAGGAACCAAATTTTAAACAAATTTAAGCGATAAAGTTGAAAGGTGTGTATGAAAAGATTAAAAAGTGAAAAATTTGTTGTAGGTACTCTAATTTAATGAAACTATTTGAAGCTAGATTTAAAATTACCAATATAAATCAATGTTTGAAGTAAATCCTAGCACTATCAGTGTAAGGGGTGTGATAAGGGTTAAAAACATGAATTGAGGATTCTAGAACATTTTTGATTAAACTACTTTAAATTATATTTTAATTTATTATTAAAAAACAAATTTAAAAAAAAAACTGACAAATCAAACTGTAAGGGCTGCATTGGGGTTACAATTGTAATATGTAAGTCCTACCCTAATTTTAATTTAATTAACTAAATAATGATAAGTTAAGTAAGTTAAATTACCACTAGATCCAAATTTGAAAGAAATCCGAGCATTTTGACTGTACATGGTATGTTAAGGGTTGAAATTGCAAAATAAGGGTTGCATACTATTTTAAATTATATTATTCGTAAATATGTTTAAAATGTATAGTAGAAATCGAATATGAAAAAAATCCGAACCATATGACTTAAACTCTATATTGGAGGGGTGGGGGTGTGTGGTAAGGGTCGAAAATTATTTTTACTCACACTTTATGCAAATATTACTAAAATAACTGATGGAAAAGTGTGGGTAATGCTGCCATATAAGAATCACAACACCGTCAATTTTTGAACAATTAACTTAAATGGCAAATGGGTCGTAGGGGCTTATTTTTAGGGGATGAAATTTTTACCAGCATTTTCTTCAATGTATCCCTAATATGTATACCAAATTTGGTCCAAATCAAATATTCCTCCTGGCAGGTATTCACGTTACAACTTACTCATTTTTACAACTTTTTGACCCTTCAACCCTTAATAAAAATTCAACCCTATAATAAACTCCAGATTTTTTGATAGCATTCACCACTTGGGGTATACACGAAACATATGTTCAATATTTGGTTAAAATCGGTCAGCAACTTTAGAAGATTAAGTGGATCTACCGATTTTGCCATTTTTAGCATGTTTTTGGCCTATAACGCGCAGGTCCTTGAGAATTTCCTAACTTTTTTTTCTTTGACCTAATTAATGGGCAGGTAGAAAAAAAGGACGCAAAATTTGCTTTAATCGGGTCAGTAGATTCCGAAATATAGTGGTTTAAAGAAATGCACAGACCGACAGACGGAAATTAGTGAATATGATTTTCGTAATCTACGCATTCTATAATGTAGAAAAAAGTGAAATTTAGAGAATTTTTTTTTTTTTCATGAATACAATACTTCCTCTACGAGAGAAGTAATTAGTTAGGTTAGGCAACTTTTATTTTTATGTCAGCGTTAATTTTGTTTTATTTAATTCAGTTCACACCTAAAATTTTCAAAATGGGTATGCAACTAAATATACCTTTGTATGACCTAATTTTGTAACTAATAAATGTAATCTACATGTATATAAGAGTCAAATTCGCTCTGTTTTGTGACTTTTACTCCCGATACTTTTTGATGAGATCGTACATAAGACGAACGTTTCTCGTGTGAGGACTAGTTTCAAAAGCAGTACCGGAGAAGCTGTTTTTGAGTTGAAAATTGGATCAAAATATGCTTCACTTTACATCTTCAGTATTTTCTTAAGGGATACCGCATCCAGGTTTGAAATGCGTCTTATGTCGAGTCTATCTCGGTGGATAGTGATGTTTTTTTGCATCTGGATTTAATTTGCTTGTGGTGAGGAGCTCAATTTCAGTTAGCCGACCGAAGTCAACAACGCTACTATATGTTTAGCTGCATTGATGATTTTTGAAATTTAATTAAGATTTTTGAGAAGTTTAGTGCTTTTGGAACTAACTCTTTGAGATTTTACCTGTTTTTTAAAATAAACATTTTTTTTTCTTTTGCGAACGTGCTTCATTGCTAATCCATTTGAATTGTGCGCCAATTATTAATGCGTCTAACATTATATTACAATAAAAATGTAGTCGGATAGCGAAGAAAAGAGTAAATTCTATAATTTTATAAAATTTCTAAAACTAAGATTTTTTATTGGGAAAGTGTTCACTTTTATCTCTTGGGAGGAAAGTAACCTGCCAACAAACTTATGTTCAATATTTTTTCAAATTTTGAATTTGGTCAGTTTGCAACTTTAGAAGATTAAAGATTGGCCTATAATAGACAGCCCATTTTTTTCTGCAATATTATCCATGGACAGGTAGCAAAAAGACACAAATTATGTTTTAATGGAGCCACTAGATTCCAAAATTTAGTGGTTTAAAGAAATGAACTGACCGATAGACAGAAATTAGTGAATATGATTTTCGTTATCCACGCATTACGAAAACTGAAAAAAGGGAAATTTTGGATAAAACATTTTTTCACTGCTTTAATACTGCTTCTTCGAGATATATGTGAATAATTCAGAAGTAGACTGTGCAACTGTGCAATCGTTCTACATTTTTATTTTAAATCTTTATGTATTTAAGTTAATATAATTTAACGCTTCATTTTGTTAGAATTCATAATCATTATCCTTTGTCAAGGAACACTTACAGTTTATTTAAATCCTTATTTAGTTTCAAATAATAATTTACAATAATTGTAACCCGAATGACCGTAGGACGATTATTTTAATTTTTAATATTGCGTATTGTTAGTTGCCTGAGCTAAACAACGTGAAAATAATTTATAAACTCGACAAATTAATTCGCATGTGAATACTCGCATATGGAACTGCATTTTTGTCACTTTGACAACGACAAAGTTTGCCCTATTTTTTTCAGCGACTAATCTATACTACTATTTACAACGTAGTAGCTTTTTTCTAAACAAACGCCAGACAAACGTCAGAATGAGTCGGTTCGGGAATTCTTGTAATTGCGAAATCAAAGTAAAAATCAAAAGTAGTGTGCCGCATAACGCCATTCAAATATCAATTTTGCTCATTAAATTGTCTTACCAAATTAAACTTAAGCTTTTTTTGGCGAACTCTTGTTGTTGTTCAAATTTTGAGGCTGCCACAAAATTCTTACTAAAAAATTATAACTTTGCGTTCGACAATAAAAAAGCCCTAATGTAATTACAAGTGATAAATAATTCGATTCAATAGCCCATTGTTTAATATCAATAAAAATTTAATATGAATATTATATTTAGATTTTCGTATATAATTAGATTTTCGAAAATATACATTTTTTGTGCATTTTGAGTTATTTAGCGTGATTTGTATAAATCACGCTGTAATAGTGTAAATCCATTTTACATAAGTTTCTTTAAATTTCATGAAGATACTGCGTTGAATATTAAATTAATTTACGAATAAATTATAAACCACACTTCAAAAATATATATTTATTTAATCATCAATATCATCAAATCTGCTGCAGAGCATATCAGAAAATTCAGATGAACTATGCTTCCTGTACTTATCCAATTCATCAGCCGCATTGATGTGGACTGAAAACATTTTCACCATTTTTTCAGCAGTTTCTTCGGGACAATCTAAACATTTGCAAGATCTATGATAAAGCTTTTGAAGTTTTTTATTTTCATCCAGTAGATACGTTTTCTCTTCGTTTATTGAGTGTCGAGAAGCTTCCACATTAGCAGCACGCTGACAAAATGCTGTTAAAACCGGTAGATAATCATTAGAGAATTCTTCGTAATATACAAAATCTTGAGGTTCCATAACCGGAAAAGGAAGAATTTTTTCTTGTGTTGTTTCCAGTTTTCGGCAAATTGTGGCAAGTTGTAAAATATGATTGCCTTTCACTTTAATGCTGGTCAAATATTCAGTAGTTAGCCTAAACTCTTCAGTAAGGACTACCAGTTGTCCAAAATCGCGTTTTCGAGCTTCTACAAGATCATTTTTCAAAGTACTGAAAGCGCTATCATAAATTTGAAATTCAATATCTAAATCTTCTTCTTTTTCCATCAAAACAGCTTCTCTTTCAATTAATTTTTGCTTCAAATTTTTAATACTTTGATAGAGATGATAAATTTTGTCCAATTGATAAGTGAGCAATGTTTGTATAGAATCATCTTGAACCTTCAAAGCGTCATGCTTAAATTTACGATGCTTACTATGACGCTCATATGCATCGAGAAACTTTCTAGTTTCGATCCACATTTCTTCATGAGTCTTTTCTAATATAGCTCGCAAAGTTTCCACCATATTAATAACTTTGGTTTTTTTATTATCAAGTTTGAAAAAATAATCAACCTCGATGGTCTCAATATCGTTGTTGCTGACCACTTGTAATTGATGCAAAATGGTTTTCACATAGTTCTCCCAAACTTCATTTTCGTACTCAATTTCGTCCATATCCTCTCTATGTTCTGTCTCCAACATCATCACCTTTAAAATATATGTTAGTTATTATGTCAAAAAGTTATTATTCTATACATTTTCATTATAGTCATTGTCTAGTCCATCCACCATATCGCGAAATCTTTGAATCAATTGATCAATATTTTCCATATGAGAGCGTAAATTCATCATATTTTGCTCTTGAGAAACATCAATTTCATCCATAAGCATAGAAATGGCAAAATCCTTGTAATCAACCACCAGTTCAAAATGATGCCATGCTAGTACAAACTCTTCGCGAATTTTAGGAATGGCGATATTAATTAGGACTTGCCGCCACTTTTGTTCATAATTTTGCAAAGTAAGATCCCCATATTTGATTTCTCGCACCAAAACATCGCGTTTTACTTGCCTCTTATGTTCAGCAATCTGCAATTTCTTCTCACGTCTTTTCTTGATCTTCAAAGCCCTTTTCTCCTCAGCAGTTTGTTTTATTTTTTTCGGTGGCATTTTGACAATAATTGTAATGTCAAATTAAAAATGGCTGTATTTTGATCTAATCAAATTTAAAAGCGACACGATTTAGTTAGAGTTAGAGCCGGCGTATGTCAGCAGTGATAGTTTCGTTAAATTAGATTTATGAAGGACACAATTAATACTCGACCTGAATATAAAATTGCACCGTAACTATCGGTTTTAATTTACAATAGTGTTAATATCAGATTTATTAAATTTATACAATAATTACACTAGAATTATTAACTGTAAAATTGTTTTTTTTTTTTAGTTTTAAGCATTCGCAGGGGGTAATAGATGTATAATTGCATGACAGTATTGTTTAATAATTATAATTAAATTACCTTACCTTGGAAATCTTTTATGTAGACGTTACTTTTGTACTATCCAATGTTTAGCATACTATAGTAACAACATACAGAGTCATTTTTATATGACGCAAAACGGAAATCGGGAACGGGTTGTACTTATCAGAAATCTGATATTTAAGTTTATTTTCAGATATTTTATGACGTTTTAATTTTTAAGATAATTTATATATCAATAATGTTTGACAGTTTATGTTGCATAAATTCAAAATAAATTTGGGTTTGGATTAGTAAAGTCGAATTTGATTCGACTGGACTCATAGAATTTGATATCGTCCGTTCCGCTACAAATTCAAGACCCTGCATAATCAATCAATGGCGATTCAAAATATTTCTAAGAATATTATCCACGCTTGTACATTTCAGTAGTTTTATTTTGTAATCATAATTATGTCAAGAATTCTTATTCATCTTTTGTTTTCTTGTGGATATTTTATATTGTAAATAAGCTTTTGCCATTTAAATATGTATGCTTGACGCTACACTGTAAATTAAAGTGGATCCCTCTTGACATAGTACTAAAAATGATTGGCCAAAACTTTTAGTCTATTCTTTTTTCCTAATATGTTCTTAAACATTATAGACTTCAGAAGTAATTTTCTCAATAAAAACATTTATATCTGAACTTGAAACGCGTGAAAGTAAAATGCTGTCTTCGAAAAATTTATCATGAACACAATTTTATTAAAATTTCAAATGTAAGGTTATTTGTTTACGAAACTTAAGTTACGAAATTTGATAATTTTGAAAAATAATTTCCCTGATTCTTTGAAATGAAGGTAGATGGGCCTTTTTTTTTAAACTATGCAAACATTACATATAGATTGTTTGATTTTCGAACACAAATTGTACTTTACCTTAATATGCAATTTGTTTATTAAGTTGATTGTGAGGATGAGTTTTTTGATTGTTAATAATCTACAGCTAATTACACCTTGTATCAGTTTCGTAAAGCTAAAGTCACATTATAAATTGTTAATATAATATTTCGTACATTCAGCCTCAGGATATTATTTTTTATTAAATAAAAAGTATTTGGAAATCTTTATATCTGGTTTTATAAAACATTGTAGGAATAAACAAACATCGCAAAAATCGTTTTGTTAACTGTAGGATAAGATTATTTATAAATAAATATTATCCGAGTTGATTAACCTGCTTATTCAATTTTTATATGCGTATATTCAGAAGAAGCGATATGATAAATAGGTATAAGTTAATCAAATTAAAGTTACCTGCACGTGCTTGACCGTTGCGTGTCAATATATAACACTGAGATTAATTAAATGTTATCGCATTGAAAAAATGTTAAACATTTTGCAATTAAAAAGCATAATGCAATTCAGAAAAAATTGTTTCATTATATGCAATTTGAATTGCCAATATACAGGGTGTTTTTTGCATTGGTCAAAAGCTAAGCACTATGAGAACAATAATAAGTAAATTTATCAGTCAGTTGATGATAATTTGTAGGACCATGAGACATAATATGATTAAAACATCTTTCTAAATTGTATTTGTTTTTACGCATACACAGAGAGGCACAATTTATGTAGTCTTTCGAGGTACACAAACGGGAAACTGCGTGTCCGTGAGATTCTATGATAATGTGCATTAAAAGTTTGTGCCTCTGATGCGGATGTAGGTGCTTATCTCTTTTGTATAAGTGAATTAGTGACCATAAGAAAATCTGATAGATACACAAATGAGGCATAGACAGGCCAAGGCAGTCGCCAATATGACGTGCGAGGTAATTTTCACAACGATCAGAAAATCGGGAACATTTTTATCAAAATTTGTTGCTAAAATCAATGAATGAAATGAACATAAAAGAACCATTCTTCAATTAGCCTGCATTCATAAATAACTTTGCTCTAGCTCTTAGAAGTAGATTTATTGTCTGAATCAAAATACATTCTTATTCATGCTCGTTGCTTAATCTACTACTTCTTTAATAACTAATTGTAGTAAATTTATTAACCTGCTTATAGATGGTTCGCACCCACCAAATTGAAATTTGTATGAATAAATTTTCTAAGCAATTCTTAATTGAAATAACCCGAATATTCTTATTTTTACCAATTAAATACCTGTTAATTTATTATTAATATCCTTCATCATTTTTAAAATTTTATTGACTAGGTTGATACATTATGCATTTCATTAAATTTACTGAAGTTCCTTCTTCAGCTATAGTTGCGTAAATTCTTTTTTAAAAACGCTATTTTTTTTAAATACTAGATACACCGTTGTGGGCCACATTTCAATATATTATGATAATTTTATTTTGTTAATTTTTTTTAATATTCATCTTAACGGTGTTTCATTATTTCTTATAGTCAGTTTTCAAAAATCCTTTAATAAACGCTTCCTTCATGTTGAACGTGTGTAATCAAAAAATTAATTTAGTAATTTTTTTTAATTTGAAATGATTATGTCATTTTACTTAGTTTCTGTATTTTTAACACTAGTTTAGACTAGTCTGATAAGATTTGTGGTAAGAATCAACAAATAGTAAATAAATTAAGTTATTTACCAAATTAATACCGAATTTTAGTAATAATCAGCAGTAAATAAACATCATACCTTTTTACTCTTTGTGTTGAATTACGTTTTTAATTATCACAAAATGTATTCTAACAATTAAAAGTTAATTAACGGCAATGGTCGTCCTCACGTGTGATTTACATTGTCGCATTGATCATTATTACAGTACGAGTTGCAATAATAAACTTTTTTGTCTATATGTTTATATTTAATTGTTTTTTTGAATTTTTAGATAATTTTGATTAAATTTTTTTTTTAAATGCTTTAGTATATCTTTTTTGGATACTAGCCTATTGATGATACTTTTTTACCATTTTCTTAAAGAACAATTTCGAAAGTGTTTGTTCAAAATGTACTATTATTTTATCCGACTTATTTTGCTAAGGCCAAATACTCTTGGTGGGAAAATGCACAAAACGTATAAAAACTATACATAGAGAATCAATTATACATATTTATTACATAAAATGGTGGGACAGTTGGTTTTGTAAACGGTGCCGCAGTGTGCCCCCAGAATTTTCAAGTTTCATTTGTATTAAATGATTATTGATAATACTTCGTTCAGTGCTTTCCGTTAACGAAAGTGCATCGAAACATGTGCTATTATTGTGAGGTCGTATTTTAAACAATTTTAAATTATTCAAATTTTTTTATGGTTTTTGATTGAAACTGGAAATAATTTTATTGACAATTAATTAACATATCAACAAAAGGTTTGTAATTGCTTCATTTCATATTTAAAGGTTTTGCTGAAAATGCATTATATAATATTACCGATGATTGTTATTTTACTTTAATGAGATCGTAATTGTTCATTATTTCCGGGAAGTTGTCAAATTAAATGCAAAATGTAACTATAGATATGCTTATACGCTAATTTTACTTCTAATTAATTTAACAGTAATTAAGTTCAAAATTGTAGAAATAAGATGAAAATTTGGGTTAGAAGAATTGGTACTAAATGCTCATTTTTAAACTTGATATTTTTCATGGCCAAGTTCCCAAACTTGCAGTGAAAGTTTGAAATAAATGTTGAAAAAACTGTAAAAAAAAACGCTATAAAAAGTATTTTTTTTGTAACATTTTGAAATTTACAAAATCAGTGAATTTAGAAAAATGGACAAAATGCGACTGGAACATCAGATTGAGACGAAATAAAAGTGAAAGTTTTAACACGAGTATCATAATCAAAATAAACAATCTTTGAATCGGTAATTAGAATAATATTATTCATTGAACAATAAATAATAAACTTTTTTCCAATGGTTTTATCCACATTTTATCGCATTCGCATATTTAAATGGGTACTAAACGCTGGTTAAAAAAACACAATTGAATTATTCATTATTCTGTAATCGCCAAAACATTCCAAATTCCTGCGTCTTATAATATAGGTACATATGTGCTTATCAGTTATTAATACCTGTAAAAATATTTGCCTGCAAGTTGAATATTTCACTTTTAATGTAAATCAGTCAAAAGTGCAATAAAATGTAAAGAGAGAAAGTAATATTAGTCTGCAAAGCTAATTAATCTTGTAATTCTAAATTCGATCTCTAATCATAGCACTATTTTAATCGCAGTAATAATATTCACTTATATTATATATGAATAACATGAATGATAATGGATCTAAGTTTTATTCAAGATAATTACAAACATAATAATATAAATTAAACAAAAGCCCTACTGATAATCTTACGTGTATACCCTTGAAGAAATAATGATGTACAGAAGTAAAAGGACTTAGTAATGATCTTAATTATTGTGCAGATTTTCAAATGCTTGAAAAACATAATTACCACAATACATTTTATATAATATTGCATAATTTACATTACATTAATTTCACGATCATCCGACAGTATTGGAATATTACTGCGAATATATTTACACTCGTATTTGCATTACATTTATAGCTGCATAATATTTAAAAATGCGGTCGATTTTATTAAAATTTCTGTTTCACTTTCTTTCAATCTTAAAGTAAATTAATTTAGTTTTATAATGCAGATTTAATTATGATTTTTCAACATTATATGAATATATTTTATATAGAGAATATAAATACCGTTTCGCGCCACCTAAAAAGCGCCAACTAATTTTCACCTTCATAGTTCAAAATAGAGGGGCTAAAATATATTTTAATTCTCAATATCAACCTCCCATTATCAAACAATTGCATATTAAATTTGTTTGTGCTTTAAAATTAAGTAACAGAAATATAAACTAAGTATTTTGAACGCATTTGCCTATTTAATTACAAAATTATTTAAATTTTAATAAATTTAAATTTTAATAAATTAAAAAAAATCATATTGGTTAAGAAAGCTTTAGTTCTAGTGTTATGACTTTTACATTAACTACTTTAAATTAAAATAAACATCTTATATGATCATTACATTTAAATTCTTTTAATACTTTCTCTTTATAATAAAATAAGCGTATGCATTTTATTCAAATTATATTTATCGTTTAGAAAATGGGTATTTCATACGACAAATATTGCATTTTTCTATTGAAATAAAGACAAAACAATTAGATTTGATTCAGAATAAATTGGTTTGCATTTTTACATGCATATTCCATTTAACCTGTTTTAATCTGATCGAAATGCAAAAAGGAGTGAAAACTACTATTTAACTATCAATAGTTAATTTATACTTCTTTATGATCTTTAATTGTACGACATTTTAAAGCAATTTTAACCAATACTATAAAATCAGCATCGATGAAAAAAAGTAAAATCTAATCTTTATACATTGCTCAAAAAGGTCCTTAAACAGACGAAAATGGCTAAAGCAGCTGACCAGAAGAAGTTGGAAGCTGAAAAAGCTTCTGATGGCAAGCCTCCAGTTATCAACCAATCTTTAAATATCTCAGGAATGTCATGGCGGGAACGTTACAGCTTCATCTCTGATAACATAACAATCGAACCAATGTTAGCTTGTTACATAATTCCAAGCTGCCTTGCGAGTCTTGCAACTCAAAACCTGAATTTGGAAAAAGCTTGTCGCGTCAACTTAGGTTACTCGACGGTGGTTTGTGATGCTTTGAGTGCTCGCGATACTGCTAACTATACGATGGAAGAAAGGGAAGTGCAACAATTGGTGGCATCGATGGGCATCTGGAAGACGATGCTGCAAAGTGCCTTGCCAGCTTTTTTGATCATGTTCGTGGGATCATGGAGCGATCGGTGGGGTAAACGAAAGCCATGCATGCTAATACCGATTGTTGGTGAACTATTCACCGTTCTTGGACTGATGCTGTGCAACTACTTCTTCTACGAACTCCCGATGGAAGTGGCTGGTTTTATAGAAGGGTTGTTTCCAGCGATTACAGGTGGATGGTTTACTATGTTCATGGGGGTTTTCAGTTATGTGGCTGATGTTACTACAGTGGAAATGCGGACATTGAGAATTGGTATTGTAAATGTGTGTTGTTCGCTTGGCATACCAATTGGTTTGGCACTTAGTGGCGTTTTGTACAAGAAAATTGGCTTTTATGGAGTTTTTTCCATCTCGGCCGTCATGTATGTAATTGCACTTTATTATGGTTACACCAGAGTGAAAGAGCCGAAGAAAATCGAAGTGCCAATATTGCCCGATAAACCATGCGCCTTCATTCGCGACTTCTTCGATGTAAGAAATTTGGTAGATACCTTCCGGGTGGCCTTCAAAGAAGGCGAAAATAATAGAAGGAAGAAAGTCATGCTGCTGATGCTGGTGGTAATGGTTGTAATTGGACCACTACATGGTAAGTTGATCATATGAAAAAATGACATCAATATTTATCGCATCGTGTCACGGTACGGATTCCAATTATACTTAATATAAACACAGCCTTGAGTTATTTATTATTCTCAGTGAATCTGTCAGATTTTAAATGTAGAAATTTTGATTATTTAATTAGTAGAATAAAAATTAAATGTGAAAAAAAAACGTTCATTCATTTGAGAAATCATTGTGCGTTCAACTGTATAATACTTTTGAATCAAAATAATGATTGGTTTTAAAATTTAATTTTTAATGAATATAAACAATGTCTGACAATTACGGATTTTTCAGACCATTTTACTCTTTCTCAATTTTTTTTTTTAGTTCAATTCGAGTTTTATTAAAAGGCCTGCTTATTGTAAAACCCTTAAATCACATGTGGATTTTACTGCAACTTGATTTTGTATGAAGAAATGTCACTTAAAAATAATTTTTATTTTTTTTGAAATCAGTAGAATCAAGTTTTATTTTAAATATTATTTTAAAAAAAAAAACCAATGCACAATTTAAAACATTTCTATTCTTTAATAGAAATTCAACATCGTACTTTTACGACTTTAAAAGTTGGTAACATTTGTTGTCCTGACATCATTTATACAATTGTTTTTAAAAAATTTCAATGACATTTTCTACCGAAAGGAATATTTTTGTAAACAAATCGAAATGAAGAAACTAACTGGATAATAATTGGTAAATTAATTAACATTTCATAACAGCAAAGGTTAAGCAGGAAATTAATCGAAAAAGTTTTTTTGATAGAATAGCCTGAGCTTAATTCTTTAAAAAAAAATTATACTAGCCTTGCTAGTTTTAAAAATCATGGTCGGCTGGTTACGAATTCTCCAATTATCTTTGTTGTGTGAATACTTTTTATCAATTAAAAACACTTTCAACTGTATCAAAATATTTATAGTTTCTGCAAGTAGTACAAATAAATAGTTATTATTTTTCTGTAAGAAAAATTAGCGCTGCAATGTGTAAATAATTGTCATTGTTTTTAAAGGGGTGAATTTTTATTAAGGGTTGAACGTTCAAAAAGTTGTTAAAATTAATAACTTGTAACGTAAATACCTGACAGACGCAATATTTCATTTGAACCAATTTCGAATACTTATTAGAGATATGTTGAAGAAGTTCCCGGTGAAATCCCTCTTAAAAATAAGCCCTTCTGTCTTATTTACCCCTTAAATTGATTATAAAAAAATTGACGGTGTTGTGACTCTTATATGACAGCATTACCCACCATTTTGCATCAGTTATTTTAGTAATATTTACAAAAAGATTGATTCAAAATAATTTACGTCCCTTATCACATACCTCCACTCATATTGCCACGATTTTATTCATGTTTGATTTCAAAATATATTTTAAACATATTTTATTATTATATTATCTTTATATTAAACGAATAATTTAATTAAAAATAGTTTGCTACCTTTATTATACAATTTCTTAACATACCTTTACTGTCTAATTGCTCGGATTTCTTTCAAATTTGGATTCCAGTAGTCATTTTGACTATAATTTTAATTAGCTTAATTGAAATTGGGCTAAGACCTATGTTTTACATTTGTAACCCTTAATTCACCCAATACAGTAATATTTCTAGGATTTACTTCAAACATTGATTTTTATTGGTAATTTTAAATCTTATTTTAAATAACTTTGATTAAAGTAGGGTACACCACATTTTTCACTTTTTCAGCTCTTTTACACGCGTTTCAACTTTATGTCTCAGATTTGTTTGAATATTCGACAAAATATGCTTAAAAAATCTAAAAAAATTATTAAGCTTTCATTTCATAAGCATAATTTTCAGCGAATTTTTTTATACATATTTCTATAAGAAACATATTTCTAGAAAAAACATGTTACAATAGTTAAACTCGATTAACATGTTAATTTTTGGAATTTTTTTGAAATTATTCAAAATACGTTCAATGTCAAAGGTATAGGTGTTATCAAAGATTAAATGCTATTTGAAGTTTATGCTTTAATTTTGTAAAATATTCCATGAATTTGTTTTGCTGTTGATTTGCTATATATTTCATAGATGAGAGTAAAACTAATTTTCTTGCAAAACTTATATCTTACCTAACATAATTTACAAGTACTGCTAATTTCGTTCATTTATTAGCAAGTTGAAAAAATAAGAAAATTCTGAAGAAGATGCATAGCTTACAAGTAACAACTTAGTGTAAAATTCACACAGTGTAAACACATTTTAAGATCATTTATACTCGTATATTATTCTTGAGAATAAAGTAAATTTATGGAAAAAATAAAATGCATAAAAGCAGGTGAGCAACAATCTAATTAAACCTGTATAAATAAACATCGGATTAAGTTATGTAAGAATAAGAATTTGCAATAAATAAATATTGCACATAACGACAGGTCATGGCATAAATTTTGAGTTCTAAATATATTTTCAATAAAATAGAAACACATTTTTCTGCATTTATAAAGTCAAGGTTTCATTGTTCAATATAAAGCAGCTTTGATACCGACCTGGCATTTATACATTAAACATAGGGTTGCATTTTGTGCTATTGGAATTAGATTATTATACTGAATGATTTTTGTAAATGCTTTTTTTCAGGTGAAATGAATGTGACCTATCTGTTCACTAGGTATCGTTTTAATTGGGACGAGGTGGACTTTAGCATTTTTTCAACATTTAGTATGGTTGCCAGTTTGATAGGTAATTTTTTTGTTCCTTGTATAATTTTATTTTGCTAACTAAACGCTGGATACGCACGAGTTATTTTGTTTATGCTAAATAAATAGCAAATAATTCATATCCTTCTATTAATTCATTTTTTTATAATGGAATAATTAATATTATTGTACAAATTATTTCATTTCTAGTATAATTATTTAATTGATTTTTTTATAGGAACATCTGTATCAGTCGGAGTTTTCAGTCATATTTTGAAAATTGACGACGCAATCATCGGAATTTATTCATCTACTAGTAAAATTTTGTCGAGCTTTTTTTATGGATTCGCCAAAACATCATTGGTATTCTACCTAGGTCAATATTTTCTATTAATCTGCAATTATATAATTAAATTTAATTACATCTTTTTGAATTCTGTTATTTTAACCTCGAGATGTTCAATTAAAATCAAATATGTCATGTGAATATAAAACGTTAAACCTAACTAATATTAAATTCCAAAACTCGTTGATATAATCAAGGCAAATTCGTTGTTCGCAATGTAAAATCGATTAACCTAAAGATTATCTTCAAAGTAAGTGTTGAATGCAACAAAAATATGCATTGTGAATGACAATGCGCTCATCAATCGATGTTGACTTCATATAGCATGTATAAGGTCACTACTCACTATGAAGGAAGTAAAGTTATATTAATAATAAGTTTATCAATTTGCGTGAAAATTACATTGCGCTTTGAATACAAATTTTCTAATGCAATCTTTTACAAATCTAAAAATTGTCCATTTTATCAATATTTAAATAATTATAAATATTAAAAAAATATAATATTAATAAATAGAACATAATTGAATATATAAAATATAATATAATTAATACTATTATTTTATGATCTTTTTTATCTTTCGTTATTTATTTAGGTGCCATTGTGGAGATTTTAAATGGAACTTCTTTCATTGCAATGCGGTCAATCGCGTCTAAACTGGTACCATCTGATGAACTTGGTAAAAACGATCATTAATCAGTCCAACTATTTTGGTTTTCTAACACTTTAATGCATCCCAATAGGTAAAGTTAACTCATTATTTGGTGCTTGTGAAGCGTTGATGCCTCTAGTCTATGGTCCAATGTACAATGCAATTTATGCAGCTACAATAAACGTGATGCCTGGTGCATTTTTCCTTATTGGTGGCATTCTTACTATTCCTGCAGTGATTATTTTTGGGTAAGCTAAGTACATACATTTGTAGATGTAACTTATATTTCCTTATAGATGGATGTATGTGCAACATAAAAGAGACGAAGTATTAGAGGTTGCGAAAGCTAAAAGCGATATCGAAAAAGGGAAAGAAGAAATTCAGGGTCCAGATGAATCAATTTTAAAAGACGTTATTTTGACTACTATGCCAACTAAGACACCGATTGGATCCCCAGTTTTAAATGGATACACGAAACGAAAAAGTGTAAAAGTAGAACATCAAGAAAATGGACTTAGCAATCCTGCATTTGAAATGGACAAGTAATTTAAAATTAGTTATAGAATGTCAAATGAACTACGATGTATTAAATTCCATGCCAAATCAGGCATTTTTATGTGATATGAAACTAAAATATGATGGTATACATTAGATATTAATAATCTATTTTAATTAGATAATAATGATTAAGTTTACAAACAATTGCTGATAAATTATTTTTTGTATGTTTCACACTACTAGGCTGATCTGAAACCTAATGAATTTTTTGAATTTATATAACATGATAATTGAAAACGTTTCAGCAAACCCAACAATTTTTAAACAGAAAATACTAGATTTATTTTAAATTGAATTCTAAAGTCCTGTTGTAAATTTATTAGATGTTGTACATACATATTATATTTAATTAATAATATATTTTGGGCATTATTTTATTTGAATAAATAATATCTTAAAGTAGTTTTTTTGTTTTACTAAATAACAAATCGAGAAATTACAATGTCAATTCAAATAAATTTGGAAGCAGTAATTGATCAAATTTGTTTTACAAATTTTACAAATTTGCTAATTCTTAAGATATTTTAGATTTTGCATTATTTTTAAAGGGAATTAAGTATGATGTATTGTTGGTTGCGTTCACTTTTTACTAGCCGATGTTGATAGCTTTTTAAATATATTTTGTCTCGATCATACCAGACGTCTAAAGGATTCATACTGAAATCTGACACACCACAAATCACACTGGAAAGAAAATTAAACGATTTACTTGAGTAAAAACTACCACGGACCACCAAACAAAATAAAGACATCCACAAACGGATAAAATCTTATCATCGAAGTCATAAGTCTTATCATCGAGTACGAGCTACGGAAAGAGTTTATCGTGCAACACAACAAATAGACGCCACACATATCGTGCACCCGTTCTGTAAAAGAATTATATCCTAGTAAACCAACAAACCAACAAAACTTACAAGGATCATCACCGAAGACATCGAATTGTTCGAAATATTACTGAACAATGATTTTTTTTTCAAAAACCGCCATTATGCAGTAATTGCTAGCAAACTCAATACTACTATTCCACAATTTTGTTCTAAATGTACCCTTTTCATACACATGACCGACAACTGTACATCACCTCCTAAATGCACCAAGTGCTTAGAACCACACGATACTAACAAATGCAGACCAACGAAACACCTAAATATACGACATGCAATACTGCAGATCGTGTTGCATGGTCCCTCCAATGCCCTAAACGTCCTACCAAACCCATCAAAGATATTTCCAACACTCAAATCAGTCAATCCGTTTATCAAAAGGAAGCAGAAAACACCCACCAATTACGATTCAAGACTACATCATTACCTCATACACGAGCCAACGGGAAGGATAGTACAGGAAGCCATTTGGTAACTGTATCATCCGGTTCGTTTATTTCCAACGTGCTTATTTCGTCTCCTGTTGTCCAACCTGAAGCTTGAACTAGTGGAGGTTAGTATTAATTCAGGTTTGATGAGGATCCCGAACACGCTTTGGCTTTGCGCATGTTTATCAAGGCAGAACGTCAACATCTAAGAAAGTTTTATCGACTGGGAATATTAACATTGAATTACCGAAACCCAATTATCCGAATTATTGAAATATTGGTTATAAAGCAATTGCTTTGAAAGTTTCAATGTATTCAATGCTGGCCGCAGAACAGTTTTTGCACTTCTTTCTTTCACATACAAATAATGACAAATTGTGCTCCGCCTTCCTTTCTGTTTTCAAAATAAAAATAGACGCAAATGGTAGTTGATCAGTACAAAATTCGGAGATTAAATGCCAATTTTTGGCGTTAAATTTTAATATTTCTGTATTTATATACGTATATTAAATCTTTGTTGTCACAAGAACAATCGGCTATGGACTTTCGTCTTACTGCTTCCGTGTATTTATATATATACATACACTGCCTCCGTGTATGATACACTGTATTCATACATACACACATACACTTAATTACATACATACTTTAAATTTAATAATATTAATAGTTTTTGTGGTTAACGGGAAATGTTGGACAAATCAGAAATAATGAAACTTCAAATAACTGACCGGTTTCGATTTATTGTCATAAATCCTAATGTTTTTAGACTCTGAGAAGGATTTATGACAATAAATCGAAACCGGTCAGTTATTTCATTATTTCTGATTTGTCCAACATTTCCCGTTAACCACAAAAACTATTACAATTTATTTGGACGTTATACTATTGCTAAATTTAATAATATTATTATTGGCAAGTGGGTATATCCTATAATAAATAAACAAATAAAAAAATTACTTTGGACCAAGCATTTGCAAGTGCTGATACTAATAATTCCCTTATTATTGCTTATACATTAAATTACTTAATACGCCTTTCACGAACACTTTTGGAGTTTGTTATAAGGAAAATCAAGTGAAATATATGACGTTAGAAATAAAGAATTGTGCTCAAATTAACTTGCAACTTCTCTAAACTGTTTGACAGCTACAGGGAATTTTGTTTGTCAAATTGACTTTACTCCAAAAACACGTATCGACTTGTTCAGTTAAGTATTGCACTTAATTTCGTATTGCATTGTATTGCATTGTATTGCATTTCGTATTGCATTTCGTATTGCATTGATATTCAATCTTATTGTTTCCGCCTTGTGGGTCAGGGTGACATTTTTAAACAATTCAAAGCTTCTGTGCAAAGTTTCCGGTGATTGAAAATTCGACCACGATTAATCTTCTAAACTTTCTTTAAAAGTCGATGTTTCATTTTTCATCGGAATCTAAAACTGAAATATTTTTTAGAACACCATAAAACACCTTTATTAGAACACCATAAAAACTATATTCTTGTTATGTATTATTAGTCCAGTACGTGGGGATTTTTTGAATGCAAAAGGTGGGGTAGTAGAAATTTTTTAGTATGTTGATACGGCTTGGGACCCTAATGAAAAATACAAGTTTTCGACCTCGACGCGCATGCGCTCGAACCGCCATGGATTTTAGGTACAAAAATTTGTTTTTTTATAATAACTCAAAAACGGTGGCTTTCACGTCAAAAAATATTCTATACAAAGTTAAACAGGACAAATATTCTTACATTTTTTGTAGAATTTTTTTTTTGTAGCACACATATGTTAGGAGTTTCAGCTCCGTGAAGTTTGACTATTTGAAAAAAAAGTAAACGAAAAGATAAAGTTATCCCACTACTAGCAGTTAAGTTGGTAGCATTAAAGTTGGCGAAGAAACTATTTGCCTCAACCTACTAAGGCTGTTTCAAAGGATGTGCATTGCTAAAAAATCCGAAGACGAGATTACCTTAAATACGAGCTGGTCCGTTTTTCTTTGTCGCTTTTTTCGGAAGCAGGAATGCGCAAAGGAACCAAGTCATCTTTATATTCCGTATTCACACCGCTTTTCGATGAATTTCAATTCGGAGATAACAAGATCAATGTGGTGGATGGGGGATATCTCCTATAAAAAATTGTGTAGCACCGAAATGATTTGTTTGGAGCGATTTGTGACAAATATGTTCGATATGTGCACGATCATTTTGGATCCCACGCAATTGTTGTTTTTGATGGATATCCAACTGATGGTGGCAATACAATTACAAAAACCGCAGAAAGACTTCGTCGATCAAAAAAGCACGTGTCTGCCGATGTCCTTTTTGATGAAACAATGGTGATGCAAGTTTTGGAGGAGCGCTTTTTAGCTAATGAAACAAATAAAGTTTGTCTCATATCGATGCTGAAGAACAAATTTAAGCTGGCTGGCTTCCAACGCTTCGCCAAATCTACGCTGAAAAGCAAATTTAATCTTGCCTGTGTGCCACCTACAAAAGATGCGGCGCAATTCCACACCTTTAGGACGTACTACCAAGTACGGAAATGGAGAGGCATAGAGAAAAATCCTGAAGACTGCGGTTGGAAGCATGGCAGTCAGTTTTCGTATTTTTTTTCAAATAGTTCAAATTCACGGAGCTGTAACTCCTAACATATGTGTGCTACAAAAAGTCTTGAAAGCCACGGTTTTTGAGTTATTATCAAAAAACCAAATTCTTGTACCTAAAATCCAAGATGGCTGCTCGAGCGCATGCGTCTCGAGGTCGAAAACTTGGGTTTTTCATTAGGGCCCCAAGCCTAACAACATACTAAAAAATTGCTACTACCCCACCTTTTGCATTCAAACACCCCTTTTTGATACCCACGTACCTACTAGACTATATTGTTAAACTTCCTAACAAATATCTAAATCAATAAGAAAAAAGTTAGATACAAAAAATAATAAATAATTAAAAACCACTACTATTGGAGAATGGACCATTTAAACAAGTTTAAATAACTAAATGTATTCAGAATGTATTTTAAAGTAGTTTAGATATCAGAGTTATCCATTGGAATATGAGATTCTCTTTTAGAAATAAAAGAGAATCACTCATAGCATTGGCCAGAGCAACTGTTAAGTAGTTAAGTTTTTTGTATTAGTTAAGGGTTTTATATTTTTGAATTGCGCGCCATTCAAATTGGTCCATGGCGCTGTTGCATTTAGTCGCGCGCACTTCGCGAAAGAGACGTTGGCAAAGCCTCTTCCACTTCTACCGTTGAACAGCAAACATGTAATTTGAATAGCTCGTTTTCGATCTTGTACATTTACAATAAAAAGTGTTACTTTGTGGAAGAAAGGAAGTTTATTTGTTGTGAATACAAATCAACATTCCTCATTATCATATGATCCTTCAAGTCAAATCTGGCATCGCCCTATAAAGCAGTCTTGGTTCTGCATCAATGGTGAAAATTCTTTGATTGGAGCCAACCACGCCGGTTGCTCAATTAAGACTGTTCATACTACTATTTCGCTGATCGACTAGAAGTAATCTACAATTCATACATCATTGCATGGTGCATTGCTGAAATTGTTGTTCAATATTCACAGCAAGAATCAACAGTCAAGAGAAGAATGGGACATCGCAGCTCTACAACGCTAATGTGAGTTCTAGTAATTCTGCTCATTATTTTAGTTTCAGGTACTCAAGGTCGAGTACTCTTATAACTGTATTTGTTTACAGCTATAATTATTGCTCAAAATCGGTCAATTACTCGTTTTGCGCGCTCGGTCTCGAATTCAAGGCTCAATAACCTCCAGTTATGTTTATTCGTGCAACAATTGAGTTGTGCCTTAAAGTGTCCAGGTTTTTAATAATTTGCACCATCTAGTTAACATAATTTACGCTACTAAATTTATTAAATGCTTATAAGATTTTAATTCAAACAATTATGTCTAACAAAAAACAAATTAATGTTCAATGCTCTATAGCTATGCAACGCATTGGCATTCATTTAAAAAAAAAAAACCGGTAGGTGCAAAACTTTTTTTATGCTCCTGACTTTTACACTATGACCGAATTAGGCAATTGGTAAAATTAGATAAACATTTGTTTACGTTTTATTGTCGCGCAAAAATGTCGGGTGTGCTAAATTTGTTCAGCCTATTTAGGTGAGTTTGCTACTGCTTTAAACCATTTGCAAATTCGTGATTATTTGTTGAGATTTAAAGCCTAAAAATGTGAAAATTTATGTTTAAAGAGATATGTTTAAAAATAAAATAAATGTTATGTTTCAGAAAGTAGAAAATCAACAATCAAGAAGTGCAAGTTATTACACTGGCTCCCAAAAACAAGGCCAAAAAGGAAGAAAAAGCTATGAAAGCTCTCAAATAACAACTTTTGATTTGGGCTATTCCGGAGAATCCGGTCGAAAATCTAGACAAGGTAGCGGCCCTGCGTTGTGGAAGCGCAAACCTTCCTAGCAATGAGCACAATACTGAGAAGCACTTGCACTCACAATGTGATCGAAAAAGACAATTTTTTCTGTACGGAGTATGTGCTGGAGATTCCTACAACAAACCCCTTTCGAGAAAATTTTTAGTGGGTTTCAATGCGTTCAATTAGTATAGTGAGTATAGTTTATCTTGTATAATTTTTGTACTAATTGCGAAGTATTATGTGCACAAAAATAAAAATTGTGGTTTTATATAGAAGTTGTTTAGATTGTAAATTATATTTTACACAAAATTAAGTTTTTATTTGATATTTATTTAACAATTTATTTCTGTACCCCGAAAGCAAACTGTCTTAAGAGAGGCGATAATATAGTGCAAGGATTTTGATCAGAATGTAGACTCAATTAATTAATTTTCTAAATTTGAAAAAATATACAATGATTAAAATAATAACAATGAGACACAAATACTATCATAGAAGATGAAAATGCAGAAATGAAAAGTAACAATGAATCGAAACTTGAATTTTTGACTGAATGGACTTAAGTGTCCTTAGATTGCAATATTGTTGAAGTTGAAGATAATAATTCCATGAAAGAAGGAGAAAACTAAAGTGATGAAAACTTTTCTTCGTTCCATGTTTGATTGGCTTTCGCGTTTAA